>OY992538.1:45993157-46369521 GCA_963921195.1 Pegoplata infirma
ACCTAAAACATTTTTTCAAAACATACCTACGCCCTATCTCCACTCCCCAAGTAGGCTCCCATACAAATAACAGTTGGAGCAAATTTTATAAAAATGTAATTTTGTATGGGAGCCTACTTAGGAAGTGGAGATAGGGCGTAGGTAAAAGAGATAGGTGTTGTAGGGTAAAAATAAATGGGGGTCGGTCTCACTAATGACCCCTCTCGGACGCACCATTAGACCGGTAGAAGCGAATTAAATAAACCAAATTTACAAAAAATAAAAAAATTGTATGGAGACTGCCTTAACAGTTAAAGATAGAGGGTAGGTAGAGGGTCTGAGAAAATGTTTGGACTAAAAAAATATTTGGGGTCGGTCATACATTTTGTTGCTCTAAGGGCACTATTAAGGCAGTTAGAGCGGTTGGAACAAATTTAAAAAAATGTCGTTTTGTATGGGAGCCCCCTTAGAAATTGGAGATAGGGTATTAGTTTGTTCCAAAGAAATGTTAAGACGTAAAAATAATGGGGGCGGTCTTATAAATGACCCCTCTATGACGCACCATTGGAGCAGTAGAAATGATTTTAAGAGTGGAAAATTACAGTAAAATTTTTTCAAAAAAATTTAAAAAATAGTAATATGTAATCGTTATCCCACGATCTTCTTGGGCAAAAAATTTGTAGAATCGATAGAAGTTTTACACAAAAAAATTTCAAAAAAATCGAAGAGTACAAACATTTTCAAAAATGAGATTTAAATTTTAAAACTTAAAAATCGCATACTAGAGAGCTTTTAAGAATTTTTTAGGATATGTTTTTTTTTAAAGTACGTAAAAAAACAAAAAAATTTAAAAAAACAATTTGAAATTTGGACCATTATTGAAGCAGTTATGATTAAAAGAAGTTTGAGTAAAGGAGCAAACTACCAATTTTTAAAAATTCGATATCTTTTGAACGGGTCATTAAAAAAATCTGAAAATTTACCACGAAGGAGTTTTCGAAGGGTACTAAAAACTGTTAACAAATTAGGAAAATCTTAAAAAAAAAATTTTCAAAGTGCCCGATTTGACATGGATATATTATTGATCCATGATCGATTCTAAGACATTCTATGAATGTCCGTCCGTCCGTAGATGGCACGATACAGTCCAAAATAAAAGAGCTAGCCTACTGCAATTTGGCATGAATATGTCTTATGGTCGTAGGCAGGTTAACTTTGTAAATGGGAAAAATCGGCTTAGGGGGAAAAAAGTTCCCCCTTGAAGAACTGAACCAACCTCTGAAAAAATACACTTTTTTACGTGTTTTTTTGTATTTTTGTTAAATAAATGAAACATTTGTTATATTTATCGGGATGGGAAGGTGCTCTCATCGATTCCACTGACCCCCATCAACCCCTTCCCACAAAAACAAACGCCCATGACAATTTTTTTTTTACATTTTGGAGGGTATAAAAGATTCGGCACAGACAAATTTAACACTCTCACTTGAATTTTTATTTTTTTTTTGAAAAACAACAAAACGTAAAACTTTTTAAATAAGCAACAAACAATTAATTAATGACTTAATTACTGTAGGGAAAAATTTTTCGACTTAAAGAAATAATCTATACCAAAAATAGTACACTCAAAGAATTATGTAGGTAAATTCCAGTGAATATTCACTTAAAACAAATGAAATTTTATTTAAAAACCATTCCACTGTTTTTTCATTTAAAATAAAAACACATTACAGTCAATTTTAAATGTTAATTTAATGACTAACCAAAACATTAAAAAACGACTGAATATTCACTTATTTTGTATTGAAAATCAGTAAAACTATAGAAGAAATTTTTTACTGCCGAAATTAAATGTAACAGAAAATTCGTTTTTAATACAGTAAATTATTTTTTTTAAACTACAGAAACAGTAAAAAAATTAAATCCTTTATAAAATAAGTGATTTTTCTTTTAAAATGACTTTACTGATTTCTTTTTAAAATAACCTACAAACAGTTAATGACATAATTTTCTTAGTGTAATGATTCTTTTCGTTTTCTGTATTAACTGTAACACTGTGGAACACAAAAAAATAAACAAGAGTTACGAACATCATTTCTAATTATTTCGGATATGCTTATTCGAATGGCGTACTCCATTTTTCGATGTATGGTACAGTTTCTAGCAAAATGTCGTTAAAAATTTGTTGATAAACAGATAACTCTTATTTTTCTAACCGTATTCCCATTAGTTTCAGGACAATCGGTGGGTGCCCCTGAAAGACCTCCCGTGTTAGATTTAAGTTATAAAACATAAAAGTAACCTGATCTACAGAAGTGTTTCTAAAAAAGTGGATCTCAAGCTAATAAAAAACTTCCCCCAAGCATAAGAGCTGGATTTGACTCAAATTACTTTTAACTGTAAATTCATCGTGAGCTCTATTAATTTTTTTTGAACGAAGGAAAAATCACCATTTTATGTAAAACCGCTTGACCGATTTGAGATTTTTTTTACATTTGTGGATGGCGCATCATAGATATTAAATATGATGTATTGCAACATATAATTATTTTAACTTTTTTTTTAATTTTCCAAAATCCAAAACTTTGACCGCTTGCCAGCACTTGTTAAAATTTTAATTTGGGAAAATCAAAAGTTAAAAAATGCCTGCGAATTTTGTACTCTTGCCCAAAACATTAAATCATGATAATGTTTTGCGGATGATTTGGGTGTACTTGCCAAAGCAAAGTTTTTTTTAGAAAAAAATATGTTATATTACTTTGCTATTCCATGCAAAACGAATTGAAATATCAGTCGAGGACCCCATTAAAAAACCAAAAGAGCTGTACACATTGTAAGTGAGTGTAAAAAGTAAGTGCAAAAAAAGTGGTTTTACATTTTGGAGAGTATAAAAGATTCGGCACCAAAGAATATAATATGCTATTTACATATACCCCGAAATCCATATAAATTTGGATTTTAAATCCAATTAAAATCTATACCGTTTACATATGCTTTTGTGACATTTAGAGGGATTTTGTTTGTACTAACTCTGTATTTTCTTTTGATTTGTGTACAGGGTTGTTAGTGGGAAAATTGCCCAGTTTTATAAATATTTCTAAAAACAATGATTTTTCTTTGCCGGAGCCAATATTTTCAATCCCATTAGTATATGTTGGGACCACAATATCAAAAAATGTGTTTTTATGTAGAGCTGCTTCTTTAAATGCAAGAAAATTAACATTTTTGCCAAGTTTGGGGACGCCACCATTGAGTGTTTTTCTTTGTTAGGAAGACCAAATTGGTCAACTAAATTGTGCGTTTACCATTTGCAATGGTAAATTTTAAATGAAACATTGTTAAAAATTGTTTTTATTAATCTTTTAATTGTTTTTAAAAAATTAATTTTAATTGTTTTTTTTACTTTATAAAAAACAACAACAGCTGATAAAAAAAATCGTGTGCAGCGTTGCAAAAAGGCATTATGGATGATTATTTTGTGAAAAACCATAGTTGTACAATTAAGTAGTAGAAATTTTTTGGGATTTTGAATTGCGATTTTACGATTTTCCCAAAATCCAAGTTTTTTTTTATATGGGATTTGACATTTGAAATCCAAAAAAGTAATGGGATTTACTTGGATTTTCATTGAAATCCCATTTTTTCTGGATTTCGAGGTATATGTAAATGGCATATAACAGTCTCACTTGTTTTATCTACATTTGATAAACAAATGGAAAATTTTTATGCGAAAAGCTTAGACTTGGTGAAAAAGTAGTTTTGGTAAGAATAAAAAAAAATATTTTTTTTTTCACGAAAAACAAAATTATGTTAAAAAAAATTTAATGAACTCTAAAACAAAAATTTTGATGAAAAAAAGTTTTTGATGAAAAGAAAAATTTTTTGATGGAAAGAAAAATTTTTTGATGTAAAAAAAAAATATAAAAAAAAATTTTTTGGGTGAGAAAAAAATTGATAAAAAAATTTAATGTAAAAAAAATTATGAAAAAAAAAATTTTGATGCAAAAAAAAAATTTGATGAAAAAAAAATTAATGAACAAAAAAATTGATGAAAAAAAATTGGTGAAATAAAATTTGATAAAAAAAAATTTATGCAAAAAAAAAATTATTTACCAGCTGATTAAAACAAAAAAAATTTATGGAAAAAAAAATTTGATGGAAAAAAAAATTGATGAAAAAAAAATTTTATAACAAAAAAAATTGATGAAAAAAAAAATTTGATAAGAAAAATTATGAAAAAAAGTGTGATGAAAAAAAAAAATTTATGGAAAAAAAAATTGATGAAAAAACAAAAAAAAAAAATTATGAAAAAACAAAAAAAAAATTAATGAAAATAAAAAATTGATGGAAAAAAATTGATGGAAAAAAAATTTATGAAAAAAAATAATTATGTTACTTTTATTCACCAGCTGGTGAAAAAAAAATTTATGAAAAAATAAATTTATGAAAAAAAAAAATTTGATGAAAAAAAAATTAATAAAAAAAAATTTATGAAAAAAAAATTTTATGAAAAAAAAATTTATGAAAAAAAAAATTTGATAAAAAAAAATTTATGCAAAAAAAAAAATGTATTCACGAAAAAAAAAATTTGATAAAAAAAAGTTGATGAAAAGAAAAAATTTGATGAAAAAAAAAATTGATGAAAAAAAAAATTTGATAAAAAAAAATTATGAAAAAAGTATGATGAAAAAAAAAAATTTATGAAAAAACAAAAAAAAAATAATGAAAATAAAAAATTGATGAAAAAAAAATTTATGAAAAAAAAAAACTGATGAAAAGAAAAAGTTTTTTTGTTGAAAAATAATTATGTTACTTATTATTAGGGATGAGATTTTCATGCACTAAAAAATCGAAAATATGCGCTTAAAATATGCACTAAAAAATTGAAAATATGCACTAAAAAACCTAAAAATATGCACTAATAAAATAAAATGTGTGCAATAAAAATATTGCTTCATAGGAAAAAACTTTTTAAAATGCAAAAAAGTAACGCCGGGTTTAAATACTAACATTTAAAACTTTATATAAGCAAGATTTTTTAAAAATTAAGGCAATTTATAAAAAATATTTGAAAGAAAAAAAAAAATAATTTTTCTTATTTTCAAAATTAATTTTTAAAATTTAAGTAGTTTTTGAAACAAATAAATTTCAATTTGTGTTTTTGCTAATTTATGCCAAAATATGCAAAAATATGCACTTAAAAGTTGAAAATATGAACAAAATATGCACTTAAAACCAAAATATGCAAAAATATGCATTTTCGTCAAAATATGCAAAAATATGCAAAAACAAGTCGATGCCATTTTAACTCAAATTTCTTGATTCGGAAAGATAATTGGTCGATATTGTTTTTAGACTATCGACAAAAAACATGCATTTGCATGAAAATCTCATCCCTACTTATTATTCACCACGAGGTGAATTATTATCTAAGTTACAAGCCCAGGTTATTAAAATTTTTGGTTTTAAGAAAATGAAAATAGTAATTATTTTTCGTTAATTGTTTGCTTATATTCACTGAAAAAAAAAGACATAACTAAAATTAAGGAAAAAATGTCTTTGAAAATTTATCATGAATTTTCCTAAAATTTAGTTAAATTTAACTTAAAAATGAGAAATTTTCTTAGCTATGAGGAAAAAATTTTAGTTCATTTACTTATTATTAGTTCATAGTTTTCTTTAAATGGATTTTTTTAATGTTAGGAAAAAAATTCTTACTGCCAAAGAAATTTTCCACAAATCTAAGATACGATTATCTTTATTTTTAAGACATATTTCTTAAAAAAAGAATTTAGTTCAAGTTTAGTTAAAATTTACTAAAAAAAAACATCATCGTATTTCTCTTCTTTGAATTGAGGAAGTGTACTTCTTAGAATTTAGTTAATGACTTCGGAGAATTTAGTAAATAACTTCTTAGAATTTAGTTAAAAATTCAAAATGGCGATATCTCGAAAACTAAGCGAGATAGAGCGAAACGGTTGAAATTTTCAAAAGAAAGACTACAAAGAAAAATATAGAATAGCCTAGCTCTGCATATCTGTCGGGGTCTCAAGACCCTAATTTTAGATCTAAAATTCTAAATTCCCGAGATTTTATACATGCACATATCTCGGTAAATACTGCCAATACGAGAAAATGTCCAACAGCATTTTTGTAGCTCTTGACTCGTAGAACACTTCCGCAAAATACCCGAAAGCCCTCCGATTAATAGTTTTTGAGTTATCCGGTTTTTAAGATTCTCAAGACCCTATCAGGCCCCTTATTACCGTATCTCAAAAACTAAGCAAGTTAGAGCGAAACGGACACAAGTTTTGGTTCAAAATCTATGTGGCCCTTAGAGGACCCAACGGGGTCTCGAGTTAAATGGGGTCCGAGCCCATTTTCATGTTAAAAGTGCCCATAAAAAAAAACTCGAACTAACTTGGCAAAACCCTTTTTTGGGTGTTTTTTGTATCCAATGGTCTACCTTCATTTCCCATTGAGCCGCTGATTTTTCTTTGTGCACATTGTTATTGGTATAATATGTATTACTTAAATAGTAAGTTTCTTGAAATATATAATTGAATACCAAAGAATTTATAATTCTTTTACAATTTACATAATTTATAATATCAAAATTAAAAATTTTTTATCATTTCAATTATATCTTTAAGTAAGTTGTTATTTCCTATATAATCTTGATAATTTATTTGGCTTTTTTAAAAACTTTATTTAAAAACTGATTACACATAAAGATAAAATTACTTTTGTTTTAAAGTTTTTCTATATATTTTTTTTCCTATTTCATATACACATTTTAATTTTCTTGACTTTATCTCTTTTGCCTTGTAATTTTTCTCTTTTATATTATTTTTTTTTTTGTTATTCATATAATTTAAGATTAATTTCCCAAATCTATTATAAATTTTATTTGAAAACTTTTCAATTTCTTAAAATTTAGCAAACAAAAAGAAAAAGTGAAGTAAAGGAAAAAAAAAATAAATAGCAACGATATGATTTTGAACCGAAAACAAAAACTCAACGAACCATGGCAACCCAAAAATAAAGCACAGGAAAAGAAAGAAAAGCTTATACATCACACACATACACAAGCAAAAAAACACATACATTTACACATGCAAGTAACTTAACAACTTGAAGTTGCCTTAATACACACACACACTAACACATTCACAAATAATGCAAAATGTTAAGCGAAGCATATCATTGCATTATGTGCCTAAGAAATAATTTTACAAAATAATCATAATAATAATAATAATAGCAAGTACAAAAGTAAAATTCGGCCATAATGAATTTGTTGATACCCTTCAAAGTGTAAACAAGTTTTTAAGTGGAAAAGAATCCAATACAGTTAAATAACTTTTTTACAAGGTTGGCAATCGAAACAAGAGATGCGCGCGTGACACGAATTTTTCGTGATTCACGCGTGAATCACGCGTGATCGTGAGTGAAAATTATTTTTACTCACGTGATCGTGAGTGCGCGTGATTATAAAAAATAGTTTCGTGCGTGAGCGTGCGTGATTAATTTTTGTTTCGTGAGTTTGCGTGATTGTTTTGTGCTGTTTGAAACAGAAAACGAGTAAAATACCGTCATTATATTGAATTTAAAGGGAAATTAATCCAAAATTGTGATTTTTATTATTGTTTTAAGGAAATTCAATACTTTTTGTGCAAGAAACCAAAAGAAGTAAAATAAAAATTTGCTAATTTTAATTTCGTGAGTCTTCGTGAGCGTGATTTTTTCGTGAGCGTGAGAAAAAGCTTTAGTTACTCACGTGAGCGTGCGTGAACGTGAGCAGAGAAAAGAATTTCGTGCGTGAGCGTGCGTGATTAATATTTTTATTTCGTGAGCGTGAACGTGCGTGAGTCAAAATTCACTCAAGCGCCCATCTCTAATCGAAACCTCCTAGAATAACGGTATTTGGTTATTGTAGCGCAACCAATAAAGGTATAAACATTTTTAAAAGGTTTTATGAAAGTTGATGAAATTTGTTATATATTTGATGTGTCGCTTCGTGTTTGTGCCGGTTGATTTTCGAAATATAGGTTAATCTATACATATAAAAGAGTAACGTGACTGACTGACTGATTGACTGACTGACTGACTCATCATCGCCCAGCCCAAACCGCTGAAGCTAGAGACTTGAAATTTGGACTGTAGATCCTCCTCCCGGAATATATTTCAACTAAGGCCGGATTTTTGCCAATGTTGATTTTAAGGGGGTAAAAAGGGTAAAAAAAACTGTGTTTTTGGTACTTTTGATATCTCCTGACATAATAGTTATAGAGACTTGAAATTTGGACTGTATGTTCACCTCCCGAAATATAGATTCAGTAAGGCCGGATTTTTGCCAATGTTGATTCTAAGGGGGTAAAAAGGGTAAAAAAACTGCGTTTTTGGTACTTTTTATATCTCCTGAAATAATGGTCACAACGACTTGAAATTTGGACTGTATGTTTACCTCCCGGAATAGAGACACTGTAAGGCCGGATTTTTACCAATATTGATTCTAATTACCCCCTTAGAATCAATATTGGTAAAAAGGGGGTAAAAAGGGTAAAAAAAACTGTGTTTTTGGTACTTTTTATATCTCCTGACATAATAGTTATAGAGACTTGAAATTTGGACTGTATGTTCACCTCTCGAAATATAGATTCAGTAAGGCCGGATTTTTGCCAATGTTGATTCTAAGGGGGTAAAAAGGATAAAAAAAATGTATTTTTGGTACTTTTTTATATCTCCTGAAATAATGGTCACAAAGACTTGAAATTTTTACTGTATGTTCACCTCCAAGAATATTGATCCAGAAGGGCTTCATTTTTACCAATGTTGATTCTAAGGGTGAAAAAGGGTAAAAATCTGTACTTTTGGTACATTTTATATTTCCTTAAATAATAGTACTAAAAACTTAAAATTTAAAATGTCGGTTCACCTCCCGAAAAAAAGATTCACAAAGGCTGGGTTTTTGCCAATGTTGATTCTACGGGGGTAAAATGGGTAAAAAAGTGTACTTTTGGTACTTTTTTTTATTTACAAAAATAATGGTTATTTTAACTTGAAATTTGGAATGTAGGATCCTTTAGTGAAATACAACATTCTGCAACAAGTACTCTCCGAAAATTCTGTATCGTTTACAAAAAGTATCCTTTATAAAAAATACCTTTTATAAAAAGTGCCTTTTATAAAAAGTACCTTTTATAAAAAGTACCTTTAATAAAAAGTACCTTTTATAATACAGTTTTATTTATTTATTATTAAAAAATTCTGTACCGTTTACAAAAAGTACCCTTTATAAAAAGCACCTTTTATAAAAAGTGCCTTTTATAAAAAGTACCTTTTATAAAAAGTACCTTTTATAAAAAGTACCTTTAATAAAAAGTACCTTTTATAAAAAGCACCTTTTATAAAAAGCACCTTTAATAAAAAGTACCTTTTATAAAAAGTACCTTTATAAAAAGTACCGTTTATAAAAAGTACCGTTAATAAAAAGTACCCTATTTAAAAAGTACCTTTTATAAAAAGTACCTTTTATAAAAAGTACCTTTTATAAAAAGTACCTTTTATAAAAAGTACCTTTTATAAAAAGTACCTTTTATAAAAAGTACCTTTTATAAAAAGTACCTTTTACAAAAAGTACCTTTAACAAAATGTACCTTTTATAAAAAGTGCCTTTTATAAAAAGTACCTTTTATAAAAAGAACCTTTTATAAAAAGAACGTTTTATAAAAAGTATCTTTTATAAAAAGTACCTTTTATAAAAAGTACCTTTTATAAAAAGTACCTTTTATAAAAAGTACCTTTTATAAAAAGTATTTTTTATAAAAAGTACCTTTTATAAAAAGTACCCTTTATAAAAAGTACCTTTTATAAAAAGTACCTTTTATAAAAAGTAACTAAAACCAGGACTACGTACAGGAATTTTCTTGAAATCGGTAGAGTAATTCTGATCCTTCTATTATCCGGTATTCAATACAACCGGTAACGAAGTACCGGGATGGTAAGCTAGTACCTTTATAATACCGTTTGAAACGGTATTTATAACATTATTGGCCTATATAACGAGAATCAACCGGTTCAAAGACACAGTGACGCATCAAAAAATCTAGAAATTTTATCGACTTTCATGATCGTTTTCAAAATGTTAATATCTCTATTGGTTGCAGTCAGTGATGCCATATATTTTTTTGGAAAAACTTTTTATTTCTGAAAAAAAATCTTTTTTTTTGTGAAAAAATCTTTTTTTTACAAAAGTATTGAAAAAATTAATACATTATGTATTTTCAATTCATTTTTTATATCAACTGTAAAAAAAATATTTAAAAAAAACAACCAAGCGTTCATTTGGAGCTCGAAAAGACTCATAAAAGAGTTCTTAGACATTCAGAAAACATAATCCCTTTTTCTTAGCGCTCTTATAATATCATAATAATAATTTTAATCCAACGATCAGTTTTTAGTTTTCGCAATTTAATTACAAATCATTTTTAATAATTAATTAAACCTACCCGAGAACTGGTTACAATGACCGTCGTCTCGTTGTATCGAAATCGACCAAGGGTTTAGTGGGAATCGAATCCACGACCCCCTGTTTCATAGGCTAGCATGCTACTTACTAACCTACAGGGGCCTTATATGATTCATAAAAGATTCTGAAAAATTTATGTTAGTATTCTTTCCTGTCTCTTTTATGAATGTTCAAAAAAAAACATATTTTGAATTTTTTACATATCCAGAATTAAGAGTCAAACATGAATCTTTCAGGAATCCAAATGTCGAATTAATTTTTTGGAGCCTTGAAAGAGTCATAACTTATGACGGCTCAGAAAATTGTACACAGTAAGCAAATATCAAACACCGGTGCATGCTCGACAATATATGACGGATTGGATCTATGTGTGGTAAAATCTTTTATTAGTGCAACAATTTAAGAAAAAAATATTCTACGTTGGCAACTTACAGATTTAAGAGAATATCGTGTGGAATTTTCATATGACGACCAAGTCAAAGAATGGTCTGATTTTAAATGGATTTAATAAGATTACCAAGCTAAAAACAAAATTGTAATCGAATATCTCATATTTTCATAGAATAAAGAGGTATTTAATTGTAACCGTTTACATAGACTGAAGGATCGGTCGGTATACTAAAAGCTTGGTCTACGACCAATATTTCGGGTATTTACAAAAAAAAAAATGATGCTTTTTGTATTTTTTAACTAATTAAGAAAAACTTGAAAAAACTTTATTATTTTCCAAAAAACTTATTTTTTTAGAAAAAATCTTGAAATCTTTTTAGCACCTCAAAAAACTTGCAAAAAAAGGGAAATCTTGATATATGGCAACACTGGTTGCAGTACAATAGCCAAATACCGTTATTCAAGGAGGGTATTGATAGCTAACCTTGCTTTTTTATTTTAACTTTTTGTGAGATAAAAAATAGTTTTTGGCTAAAATATTTTTTTTTAAAACAAATTAGAACGCTTATTAAAATATGTATGTACCACTGTGCCTACTCACAAAAAAAACTTCGTCAAATTACTATTACCGTATTTACATTAGGCAATTTTAATTGCGGCAATTCTGATTTTATCGTGTATCAGAGAGAGATCGAAGATTCTTCCCTCTCTCTCTGATACACTAAAAAATCAGAATTGCCGCAATTAAAATTGCCTTATGTAAATTCGGTCTAGGAAAAGTCTCGTAATCCCATTTTACCAATATTTAACAGTTTTCCTTGTTTTTTAACAAATTGAAATTTACATTTATTTTTGTAATTTTACATTTTTTTGTAATTTTACAAATTTCCAAGATAACTTTACAAAAAAATCTAGTAAATCCACGAGAATTCCTTGTAAATGTGATTGTGCCAAAAAACTGCAAATTTACAATTTTATTGGTAAAAATCTTGTAAAATTACAAAATTATTGGTAAAAAGCTTGTAAAATTACTAGGAACTATCGTAAAATAGGAGGTAGCAAAAAATCTTGTAAAATTACGAAACCTCTTTGTAAATTTTATCATGTCAAAAAATTTGTAAATTTACAATTTTATTAATAAAAACCTTGTAAAATTACAGAATTATTGGTAAAAATCTTGTAAAATTACTAGGAATTTTTGTGAAATAGGAGGTAGCAAACGAAAAAAGTTACAAGTTTTTCTTTTAACAAGGTTTTTTTTTGAGTGTAATCACAATGAAATGAGACATTTCTTGTTCCTTACAATACCGCCTGAAAAAAATTAAAAAAAATATCCGATTTTTCCAGCTGTAGGGCTCAAAGCCTAAAAAAATGTTAAATAAAAATATGTTTTAAATAAAAATCTGTACTAAAAAGTCACTTTTCGCAAAAAAAATCTACATTGTATAGGTATAAAAAAAACATGGCGAAAAAAAATTGCAAATGAAATTTAATATTCAAAAGGATTTACACAATTTGTTATGGGATCCCTGAATGACTCAAGTTCATGATGCTTTAAGCATGAATTGTTAATGCTAATGCAGTGGTCTGGTACAAATGCTTTTAAATTAAAAAAAGAAATGTAACAAATTTAATATACTTCTTATAAACATATATGAGGCATTCCACACCAAATGTCCCGCTACAGAAAAACATATGTCCCGTAAATTTCTGAATAGGTTGTTTGGATAGCCCTATATGGAACTAAGAAAATTGCATTTTCGGTTTTTCAATTTTTCAAAAACTGGGCTTAGAAGGCATGGTCAAATATTGGAAAAATGGTCAAATTTGTGGCGAGTTGCCTTGATTAAATATTTATCACATTAAAACGGAATGTACCACAATCGTAAAAATTTACATTCTTATATAGTTTCGTATGGGCTATCGATTAAAATTTTTTTTTTTGGAAAATTTTCAGAACCCGTTCTGAAATTTTTTTATTTTTTAAAAAAGTCAATTTATCAAAAATCCGGTCACTTCTTTTTTCTTTTTTATTTATTTTTTTAAAAGTTTAGATGTTTGTCCATCCACACAAAAAAAATCAGAAACACGTTCATCTTTTTTTTTGAGAAAATCGCATTTGAACTTTAAATTTCATAACAATTTTGTTATTTGCTTGTATTTCTTTGTTTTAAAGTTGCGAATGAGTAATATTAATTGCATAAATATTCGTCATACGCTCTGTTGACACAAGAAAATACAAGCAAATTACTAAATTGTTATGAAATTTAAAGTTCAAATGCGATTTTCTCGAAAAAAAAGATGAACGTGTTTCTGATTTTTTTTGTGTGGATGGACAAACATCTAAACTTGTAAAAAAAATAAAGAAAAAAGAAAAAAAAGTGGCCGGATTTTTGATAAATTTACTTTTTAAAAAATGGAAAATTTCAGAACGGGTTCTGAAAATTTACCAAAAAAAAAAATTTTAATCGATAGCCCATACAAAACTATATAAGAATGTAAATTTTTGACATTGTGGTGCATTCCGTTTTAATGTGATAAATATTTAATCAATGCAACTCGCCACAAATTTGACCATTTTTCCAATATTTGACCACGCCTCCTAAGCCCAGTTTTTGAAAAATTGAAAAACCAAAAACGCAATTTTCTAAGTTCCATATAGGGCTATCCATATCACCTATTCAGAAGTTTACGGTACACATGTTTTTTTACGCTGGACATTTGGTGTGGAATGCCTCATATGTATATTAGGGTGGTACGAATTATGAGTTTTTTTTTTTAATTTTGTCGATCGGCATGCAAATTATGGTTCGTTGTAGTCTAAAAACTGTATGTTAAAATTTTTAGCCAAATCGGACAAAATAAACCCGTGCGTTTGGGGGGTTAAAGTTTTGCCCCCAAAAAAAAATTTTTCCCATACAAACCAAACATTTTTTTTTCGATTTTTTATTTTTTTTTTTTTTATTGTTTATTATTTTGCTTGATTAGTTTATTATTTTGCTTGATTAGCTTATTTAAGACTAAACATTTTATTTTGGTGGGATTACCCTTCCACCTTAAAATTGAGTTCGAAAAAAATGTTGGGCCTTTAGGGTCCTACTCAAAAAATTTTTTAAAATTTTTGTTTTTAGTTTTGACTTATCCCAATAAGCACATTTAAAATTCAAGTGCAAATCAAGTATAAAACAAGTGTAAATCAAGCCCTTATTTCCAGTCTATACTTGATTTATACTTGAATTACACTTGAATTCAATAGCATTCTCCAGCAAAACGGATACTTGAATTCAAGCGCTGTTTTTACGCTTGAAGACCAGGGAAAAGGCTGTAAAAACAGGGCTTGAATTCCAGTGTCCGTTTTGCTGGAGTATGCTATTGAATTCAAGTGTAATTCAATTATAAATCAAGCAGGGACTGGAATTTAGGGCTTGATTTACACTTGTTTTATACTTGATTTGCACTTGAATTTTAAAATTGCTTATTGGGATGTTAGAAAAATTTTAGCTGAGATGTTGCTTTTAATAATACATACATATCCATAAAAAAATATTTTTTCTATCTGTGACATCTTTTTTGGATTTTGAATTGTATCAAAAAAGCCGCAAAAAATTCCCTTTTTTCAAATTTTTTGTTTTATTACAAAAAATTTTGAGCGCCTATAAAATTAGATATTGACATTAATATATTTCGTTCAACAAAAAAAAAATAAAAACTGGCATAACTTTGGTTGTTGAATACATGGGGCCAATAAACAGGAATCCTCAAAATATTTTTATGTACATTGTAAAAATTTATATTTTTTTTTCATTTGCATGTATTTCTTTGTGTGTAAATTCAATGAAATTTTAATTTCATTCCAATATATGCCACCAAAATCATTAGCAAATGTCAACTAGGTCGCACAATCTGATACAAACGAAAACATACAATACGACGGATGAATGTATAGAAATTTACATTAACACACAAAATATTTTTTAATATACAACTGCGAACAAAGTAATAGCACTTGCACATAAATATTCCCTTGGTAAATATTATGTGCCAGCAAATACAAAATCGAATTTTGCGAATCGGAATGGGATAAGAGCAAATGAATGTTGATATTTTATGTAACAAAATTCTCAAGGCGTTTTTTTAGTTCGCTAGATTATCTTTTATACGCATTTAAAACTGGTGATTTTAAAGCATTTACAGCTATTGTTTACTAAACATGTACTTAATTAGGGGCGCCTAATGGTGCCCTTATTGGACATGTGGGGTCCAGCCTCCAAACTTAGGATTGAAATTACGCTAGCTATAACCGGTATGAATTTCGTTGAAATCAGTCCCGTACCTGCTTACTGAATATCTAAATTGTTAAAAACAATCCACTGTTCACCAGTGCGTTTGATTGTTATTTAAAGGCAATTACAAAATTAATCATACGCCTTACCATATACAGTTTTAAAGTCACACAGAAAAAAAAAAAAAATATTTGAGTAGGTTTTTAATACTATTAAGTAAAAAATTATTAAATTTTGCACTAGTAAACGATTTAATAGTATTGAGTAAATTTTTAATAAAAATTTATTAAATGGTTGAAAAAAAATTTGAGTAAAAACGGAAAATTTATCTATTTATTTTTTTAAAAGTTTAACATTTTTTTACAAAAAAAAAAATACAAAAAACTTGTTTTTTCAAACTTTTCCAAACATATTTATGTCTCAAAACCATAGGAAAATTTTATAAAAGCGATTACAAACTTTCATACACATACACAAAAAACTATAAACTAAACGAGAATTTAAAAAACTATGAGAGCCTAAAAAAAAATTAAAAAAACTATTAAATGTTTATTAAATTATTTACTTAAATTGTTTTTAAAATATATAAGTAAATTTTTAATTGCGTCAATTAAAAAATTAAGCAATTTTTCTTTTTAAATTTAAACAAGTGATTACTCAAATTTGTTTCCTCTGTATTTTTTTCTGTGCAGGCAGGCTTCCACACAATTTACAGTTGGAGCAAATTTTTTAAAAATGTAATCTTAAATGGAAGCCCACTTACGCAGTGGAGATAGGGCGTAGGTATGTTTTACAAAAATGTTGGAGGGTAAAAATAAATGGGGGTCGGTCTCACTAATGACCCCTCTCAGACGCACCATTGGACCGGTAGAAGCTGATTAAATAAAACAAATTTACAAAAAATAAAAAAATTGTATGGGGACCGCCTAAATAGTTAAAGATAGAGGGTACACAGAAAAAAATATCGTGAAATCAAAAGTAACAAAACAAATTGTTAGCAACTAACTTCCAGTTCAACAACGTTTTTAATTGTATCAACAATGTATATAGTTAATATGACAAAAATCCAATTTTTCCAATTAAATGCATCAATTAAAATCATTGTTAAAAAACGCACAAAATGCTCATTAATAATACAGACACCTTATAAATTCATTTAATGAAGCTCAAATTAATGTGACGATAGCTCGGTGGTAGTGTGCTGGACTCAAATCATGAACATTGCGGGTTCGCTGCCAGCTGGTGGAAACATTTTTTTATTTTTATTTTAAATTATTTTTGTTTTGTTATTCTGCAACACCTTTTATACGCGTTAAGTCAGGTAAAATACATATGAGAAATAGCATGGTGGTAGTGTGCTAGACTCGTACCATGTTCGTTGCCGGTTCGATTCCAGCTGCCGCTAGATTTTTTTTTTTTTTAGTTTTTTATATTTTTTTTAAATAAAATGATATTAAAACCGGGTTATTTCCTTTAATATACGCGTATAGTCAACTACAAATATATACAAGGAATAGCACGGTGGTAGTGTGCTAGACTCGTATCATGTTCGTAGCGGGTTCGATTCCTGCTGCCGGCCAATGTTTTTTTTTTATTTTTTTTTAATTTTTTAGATTTTTTTTTGTTCTATTTTTAGATTTTTTTTTATAATATGACATTAAAGCATGCTTATTTCAGTTAATATAATTTATTACAAACTTTTCTATTAATTTCATTGTTGATACAACAATGAATTTAATTGACAAAAATGAGTTGATATATTTTTTAAAAGTTACAAAAGTCAATGTTGTATTGACAAAATCCAATGTAGGCTCAGTTTCAATTAAATGTTTAATTGTATTAACAATGAAATTAATTGTATTGACAATTTTTTTTTTCTGTGTAGGTGTGTTCAGAGAAAATGTGTGGACTAAAAAAATATTGTAGGTTGGTCATACATTTTATTGCTCTAAGGGCACTCGTAAGGCAGTTACAGCGGTTGGAGCAAATTTAAAAAATGTAATTTTGTGTGGGATCCCCCTTAGAAATTGCAGATAGGACATTAGTTTGTTGCGAAGAAATTTTAAGACGTAAAAATTAATGGGGGTCTTGCAAATGACCCCTCTATGACGCACCATTGGATCAGTAGAAATGATTTTAAGATTGGAAAATTACAATAAAGTTTTTTCAAAAAATTTAAAAAAATAGTATTAATCGTTATCCCACGATACTACTGGGCAAAAAAATTGTAGAATCGATAGAAGTTTTACACAAAAAAATTTCAAAAAAATCAAAGAGTACATACACTTTCAAAAGTGAATTAAAACTTAAAAATCGCATACTAGAGCACTTTTAGGAATTGTTATGGACTTTTTGCGTAAAAGAACAAAAATTAAAAAAAAATTTCAATTTGGACCATTATTGAAGAAGTTATTAGTAAAATAAGTTTGAGTAAAGGAACAAACTACCAATTTTTAAAAATTCGATATCTTTTGAACGGGTCATCAAAAAAATCTGAAAATTTACCACAAAGGAGCTTTCGAAGTTTACAAAAAACTGTCAACAAATTGGAAAAATCTAAACCAAAAAATTATTCAAAGTGTCCGATTTGACATGGAATGCCCCATATGTTTATTTGAATATAGAAATAGGATAATTGGACATGGGTAAGGTGTGCCGCATCAGATATGAAGTTTAAAAACGAACTACATATTGGAAAATATGTCTTTTTATTATTTTTTTAAATTTGTTCGATTTTTGATTTAAGTTTTAATTCAAATGGTTACAGAATTTTTATTTGGAGTAAAATTGCTCTCTATTAAGGTACTAAAAACTTAAATCGGGTGAAAATCAGCCAGGTTTTTACAACTTCCCCAGGCATCTAACATGCACAGAAAAAAATAAAAAAAATTTGAGTAAATTTTTAATACTATTAAGTAAAAAATTACTCAATTTTGCACCAGTAAACGATTTAATAGTATTGAGTAAATTTTTAATAAAAATTTATTAAATGTTTGAAAAAAAATTTGAGTAAACTTTTAATTGACACAATTAAAAATTTACTCAAAATTTATCTATTTTTTTTTTTTTAAAAAGTTTAAAAAAGTTAAATTTTTTTACAAAAAAAAAAAAACAAAAAACTTGTTTTTTCAAACTGTACACTCAAAAAAATACGTTAGTAGACTTACTAATTTTTTTTTGCTAACGCTTGTTAGCTAACTTTTAGCAAATTTTTAGTTGAGATTAGCATGTTAGCAAAAAATTCTTGTAAACTTCACTTAGTACATTAGCAATTTTAAACAACCTTTGAACTAATTTCTTTTGCTAAATTTGAAATTGAGTTGACTACATTTTTACAAGATATTTTGCTTATATTAGCAAAATAAATGATAATTTTTTTTTATTTTCAGAAAACTTAAAATGGCGCTATCTCGGAAACTAAGCCAGATTGAGCAAAATGGAGACAATTTTTGGTTCTTAGAATCTCCATAGTATCGCCGGTCCTCTTCACGTGTGTGAACCCTAATGGGCCCTAACTTTGGATCCAAAAAAGTTAGCATTCCCGAAAATTTTAAAATGCTCATATCTCGGTAAATATTGCCGACACAACAAAAAGTCCAAAAGCGTTTTTGTAGCTCTCAACACGTAGAACAAGAAAGCTCTCCGAGTAATATTTTTGAAGTTATCGAGTTTTTTAATTCTCAAGACCCCAGTGGTCCCCTATAATCACGTTTCTCAAAAACTAAGCAAGGTAGAGCGAAACGGACACAAATTTTGGATCAAAAACTATGACGATTTTTAAGGAACCCAACTAGGTCTAGGCCCATCGGGGTCTGGACCTATCGGGTCCGAACCCAATGTGGTCCTCAGATGTGTATAAACTAAGTTAAAAAAAAAATATTTAGTTAACTAATTATTGGCAAAACATTTTTGCTAACTTTAGCAAAAAAATTGTGTGTTCAAAATCAGCAAATTTTCTTGTAGGTTTACAAGCTTTTTTTGCTAACATTACATATTTTTTTTTTTGAGTGTACCAAACATATTTATGTCTCAAAAACATAGGAAGATTTTATAAAGACGATTACAAACTTTCATATACATATACAAAAAACTATAAACTAAACGAGAACTCAAAAAACTATGAGAGTTAAAAAAAAAAATAAAAAAAACTATTAAATTTTTATTAAATTATTTGATTAATTTTTTTTTAAAATTTTTGAGCAAATTTTTAATTGCGTCAATTAAAAAATTACTCAATTTTTGTTTTTAAATTTAAACAAGTGATTACTCAAATTTGTTTCCTTCATATTTTTTTCTGTGTGTGTCATGCCACTTGATTTAGAAATACGAGTCCCATTTTTGAAATTTATTTAAATTATCTACTGTAGTACCCTTTTTTATTCTTCATGTTCCAGTGTAATATTTTTTTGGTTTTTCTAATTTAAAAAAAAAAAATTCAATGAATTTCATAAATCGGATTGAATTGCACAGAAAAAAATAAAACAAATATTTGAGTAAATTTTTAATACTATTGAGTAAAAAATTACTCAATTTTGCACCAGTATACGATTTAATAGTATTGAGTAAATTTTTAATAAAAATTTATTAAAAATATTTTGAGTAAATTTTTAATTGACACAATTAAAAACTTACTCAAAAATTATCAATTTATTTTTTTAAAAGGTTTAAAAAAGTTTTAAATTTTTTTGCAAAAAAAAAAAATAGTTTTTTCAAACTTTACCAAACATATTTATGTCTCAAAGACATAGAAAAATTTTATAAAGACGATTACAAACTTTCATATACATATGAGGCATTCCACACCAAATGTCCCGCTACAGAAAAACATGTGTCCCGTAAATTTCTGAATAGGTTGTTTGGATAGCCCTATATGTAACTAAGAAAATTGCGTTTTTGGTTTTTAAAATTTTCGAAAACTGGGCTTAGGAGGCGTGGAAAAAATTTTTGGAAAAATGGTAAAATTTGTGGCGAGTTGCCTTGATTAAGTATTTATCACATTAATACGGATTGCACCACAATGTCAAAAATTTACGTTCTTATATAGTTTTGTATGGGCTATCGATTAAAATTTTTTGTTTTGGAAAATTTTCAGAACCCGTTCTGAAATTTTCCATTTTTTAAAAAAGTCAATTTATCAAAAATCCGGCCACTTTTTTTTTTTTCTTTTTTATTTATTTTTTTAAAAGTTTAGATGTTTGTCCATCCACACAAAAAAAATCAGAAACATGTTCATCTTTTTTTTCGAGAAAATCGCATTTGAACTGTAAATTTCATAACAATTTTGTTATTTGCTTGTATTTCTTTGTTTTAAAGTTGCGAATGAATAAAAATAATTGCATAAATATTCGTTGACACAAGAAAATACAAGCAAATTACAAAATTGTTATGAAATTTAAAATTCAAATGCGATTTTCTCGAAAAAAAACGAAAAATACATTTCTGATTTTTTTTTGTGTGGATGGACAAACATCTAAACTTTAAAAAAAAAAATTTAAAAAAAAGAAAAAAAAAGTGGCCGGATTTTTGATAAATTGACTTTTTTAAAAAATGGAAAATTTCAGAACGGGTTCTGAAAATTTTTCTTGGAAAAAAATTTTATTCGATAGCCCATACGAAACTATATAAGAATTTAAATTTTTAAGATTGTGGTGCATTTCGTTTTAATGTGATAAATATTTAATCAAGGCAACTCGCCACAAATTTGACCATTTTTCCAATATTTGAACACGCCTCCTAAGCCCAGTTTTTGAAAAATTTAAAAACCGAAAACGCAATTTTCTAAGTTCCATATAGGGCTATCCATATAAGCTATTCAGAAGTTTATGGTACACGTGTTTTTTTTCGCTGGACTTTTGGTGTGGAATGCCTCATATACAAAAAACAATAAACTAAATAAGAATTCAAAAAACTATGAGAGTTAAAAAAAAATTAAAAAAAATTTTAAACTTTTATTAAATTATTTACTTAATTTTTTTTTAAATGTTCGAGTAAATTTTTAATTGCGTCAATTAAAAAATAATCAGTTTTTCTTTTTAAATTTAAACAAGTGATTACTCAAATTTGTTTCCTCCATATTTTTTTCTGTGTTCTTAATCAAGTAATCTGCCATACGTTAGATGCCTGGGGAGTTTTAATAACTTGTCTGATTTTCAACCGATTTTAGTTTTTAGTACCTTATTATAAAGACATTTTACTCCAAATCAAAATTCTGTAACCACCTGAATTCAAATTTAACTTAAAATACCAAAAAAAAAAAATTGAGAAAACAGAAAAAAATTCATAATTTTTCTTGTAATCTAATTTTTAAAATTCAAGGCCGATGCGGCACGGCTGACCATGTCCGATCAACCTAAATTTTTGTGAGACATATTTTTACCCATAAATGAATATATCTAGGGTAAGTTAGGGTTAATATCTACCAATTTAATTTTTTTGGAGCACCATATAAAATAAACCAGAGTTATAAAAAAGGTGAAATTTTCAAAATTTTAAAAAGATAAAATAAAACGAATTGTGATCACATCTAGAATTACGGCTTAAAAGTTGCGTCATTTAGAGTAGAATTTTGAAACTTAAAAAAAAACCAAAAGCTTCGGATTTTTTCAAAAAGTCGATTTTTATTGTTTAACTTTGAAAAATAAGTGAAAATTACTTCGAATAATTTTTTCATATTTTTCTCAAAACCTACATTTAAATACAAACAAAACGATGTCCAACTTTTTTTAAGATATCTATATTTTTTACTGGTCAAAATTAATTGAAAATTTAAATTTTTTTGAAAAAAAATCGCCATTTTCATTTATTACTTAACACCAACTTGGTACAATATGCTGAAAATTTTAGTGCAAGTTGCATTAAATAGGTTAGGTTAGGTTAGGTAAGTAGGCAGCCGCCTTTTGGACAGCTCACTTGGGTCCTTCAATAAACGTGGTCCCGTTGTGTTACCTATGGAAGAGATAAGAAAAAGAGAGAAAGAAAAGATTAGGGATAGAAGAGAGAAAGGTGAAGGAAATAGTAGTGCTCAGGTGGCCTCACTGGGATCCAAGCTGAAACGCTCAGAATCCCGGATGAACGAGACTATCCTATTCACATCCATGCCGGATAGACACGTCAAATCTGCCAGTATCGGGTTACCAAAATGTATGGCTCTCCGATGGGCGTATGCCGGACATTGGCATAGGAAGTGCGTAACCGTATCTTCCTCTTCCACATCCTGACATCCCACGCAGTAATCATTGTGGGGAATTCCCATTTTCCTGGCGTGTGCGCCGAATCGCGCACTGTGCCCCGTAACGGCTGCAACTAGGTTGCGTAGCTGGTTCCGGGACAGTTGGATGATCCTACCCGTGCGCCGGCGATCAAAAGAGGGCCACACCATCCTCGTGTTGAGACACGTGGATTCACGTCGCCATCTGTCGTTGGCTATTCGAAAAAGTGAATTTTCGTTCCGCCTCTTACTCGCACTGAGCGGAATGCCAGGCGTATGATCTATCTCGTTAGAGAGTAGAGTCGTACCTTGCCTGGCTAATTCATCGGCAACACTGTTGCCATTTATACCCACATGTCCAGGCACCCAGATGAGTGCCAAATTCGAATGTCTCGCCATCTCATTAAGAGACGCCCGGCATTCTCGGACAATTCTAGATGTGGTTGTCACACCTGCTAGGGATTTGATAGCCGCTTGGTTGTCGGTGAAAATACAGATATCCCTAAGTGATATCCGTTGGCACCCTAACCAATCTGCAGCCCGTTTTATAGCCATTATCTCGGCTTGAAATACGCTACACTGGTCCGGTAGTCGAAATGAGAGCCTGTATTCCAGTTGACTCACAAAAACGCCACCCCCCACTCGACCGTCCATTTTGGAGCCATCAGTAAAAACCTTAAGTGTCTCCTCAGGAATATCGAGGCCCTCCGTCCAGTCGGACCTGTCCGGAAACCTTGTTACAAACCCGGTTTCGAACGAGGGTATGGGGGTGCAGTAGTCGATGTTCTCTGCGGCACCATGCTGCCTCAGGATTCTTGCATGACCGTATGGTTTATACGTCCATGCGTTAATTGCCGCTAGCCTAGTGGCTGTGTTCTCGGCTAGTTGTGTTGCGAGAAGGTCTACTGGTAGCCAATGAAGCATCGCAAGTAGTCCTTTCGTCGGAGTGGAGCGAAGGGCGCCTGTTATCAGCAGCGCACTTGTCCTAAGGATCCTATTGAATGCCTTTTGGTGGGTGGCCTTCTCCGTCGCCACCCACCAAACAGATACTCCATACATAAGTATGGGCCTGACAACCGTATTGAACAGCCAGTTAACATTCCGGGGTGTAAGACCCCAGTTGCTTCCAATGGCCTTCTTACAGCAATAGATGGCAGCGTTTGCCTTTGCCACTCTCGCTTGAGTGTTCATGTTCCATAGCAGCTTTTTGTCTAGAATGATTCCTAGATACTTAGCACTATCGGACACCGTGAGTTCGATTCCGCCTAATTTCGGTGGGATGAACCTGGGAATCTTGTTCCTATTCGAAAATAGAACAAGGTCAGTTTTGCCTGCATTTACCCCCAGACCGCTATCTGAACACCATTCAGAAAGTAGTTCAAGAGATAGCTCCAGGCGTTCAGACAGTATTCCCGGATATTTTCCGGATACTGCGACGGCCACGTCGTCCGCGTAGGCGACAGTTTTGACCCCCATATCGTCCAGTTTGACGAGGAGAGTATTTATGGTAAGGTTCCACAGTAGCGGTGATAGGACTCCTCCTTGCGGAGTGCCCCGTACTGCAGCCCTTGTTACCACGGACCTGCCAAGAGTTGACCTAATAGTCCTATGTCCAAGCAGTTTCATGACAAATTTGGTTATGGTATTATCTACCTCCAATTCGTCCAGGGCATACCTGATTGCTTCAGGTTTGACATTGTTAAAGGCACCTTCTATATCGAGAAAGGCGGCCAGAGTGTACTCCTTGTATTCCAGGGATCTCTCGATGTATCCAACAAGAGAGTGTAGTGCCGTCTCCACTGACTTGCCCTTATTGTAGGCATGCTGGGAGGCAGATAATGACTCTGGATTGACAGACATCCTGATGGATGAATCTATAATTCTCTCCAGAGTTTTCAGAAGAAACGAAGAAAGACTAATCGGTCTGTAGTCCTTCGGTTTCGTATGGGATGTCTTCCCACCCTTTGGGATGAAAACCACCTCAGAGGTGGTCCATTTCCTAGGGATGTAAGACCATCTGAGACAGGCCAAATAAATACTGGCTAGCCATGGTATAATCCGATCGGCGTTCCATTGAAGGTCAGCCGGGATAATACCGTCGGGACCCGGTGATTTATAGGGCGCGAAGCTTCTGATGGCCCAACGTAGTCTATTCTCTCCAATGGGCAGATTGACCACGCAGGGCTCAGGCGTGTCAGGTATGTCTTCCGTATCGGAGACGGGAAGACAACCAGGAAAGTGCGCATTCATGAGTTCGTCAAGGGACTCTTCGGCGATAGTCGTCCAACTGCCACCTTGCTTTTGGATATAGCTGGGCACAGAGGGAGCTTTCGAAAGGATTTTGCGTAGGCGACTGGTCTCAGAGAAGTTTTCCACGCCGCCACAGAATTCTCTCCAGGATTGTCGCTTCGCCTTCCTTATCAAGTTCTTGAAACTGTTCACAGAGGCTTTATAAGCCGACCAGTTACCTGATCTTTTAGCCTCGTTGAACAGTTTCCGACACACAGATCGTGAATTGGCAATGTCAGAGTTCCACCAAGCCGGTTTACTCCTTCCCCTCCTTATGGTGGGTTTGCATGCAGTTGATGTCGCAACACTTAATGCCCCTGTTAGCGTGTTAACGGCATCTTCGATATCCTCCATGTTGTTAATAACCGGAGGAGCAGCTGGGAGAATCTGTGAGAGAGTATCGATATGCAGCTCCCACTTTGTTCTCCTTCTGTTGAGATATGGCAATTTCCCCTGACTTCCTACGTCTAAAGAAAATTCTATATACAAGTGATCTGAGAATGAACAGTCACTTGAAACCCTCCATTCCCCTATCATATGCGAGTGTTTCTCGCTTATCAGAGTAACGTCTAAAACTTCCCTTCTGTTTGTTGTGACAAAAGTTGGTTCATTACCTATATTAGCTATAGCCATATGATTGCTAAAAATAAAATCGAATAAAGACTCACCTCTAGCGTTGACGTCTGAGCTACCCCAGATGGTGTGGTGCGCATTGGCGTCTGCACACAGGATGACTGGCGTGTTTTTCTTGTTCGCCTCACGCAGCATTTTCCGAACCAAGGTGTTAGGCGGATTCTCCCCATGGTCGTGAGCCATGTAGCAGGAAGCCAACCAGAGTGTCTCCTTCTTTGACTCCAAAGCTACAGCAGTTGTGTCATGATCACTGAAATCAGATAACATAAAGAGGTTAAGGGTTTTCTTAGCCAGAATGCAGGCTCGTGGCTTACCTGTGCCTGCCGTGTATAGCGTGTATTCGCTTGTGTTGAGTCCACGCACCTGACCCTCAGAGATCCAAGGTTCCTGGACCATTATGAGCTCCTCCCCACTACTTGCCAACCGGAGGAGCAGTGCAGCGGATGCTGCTTTGGAATGGTGAAGATTTATTTGCAAAATCTTCGCCATCCTAGTTGCCTTCAATAACGGTGACGTCGGCGTCCTCCTGATCCGAGTCCAGGAGGGCGTCTTCGTCTGCCGCTTCATCCATCTGTTCAAAGAACTCACCAACCAGCTCTGAAACTGAGTTGGTGTCTTCTGTGTCAGATGGATTAGCGACTTCGTCATCGCACGACATACGGTCCACATCAATCGGAGCCCCAGGCTTATCGCCAGAGGGTGGGGAACCGCCCTTGTCGTCGCCGCGGTAGACACGAAGATAGATCGTTCCGAAACCGTAATAGATCTTCCCTCGTTTCTCACGAAGCGGCGCCAAGGATTGTTCATTTAGAACAACGGTTACCCTTCTTGATCGTCCTTCAGGCTCAGCAACCTTAACTACTTTCCAATCATGGGTCGGCAGTTGAGGATTGCTGTTTTGAAGGATTTTCAAAATCTCCGTGGGATCGCATGGCACAGCTGGTATTTTAGCTGTGGACCTAGGCCTTCGGGGAACCTCATTAAGAGGAACTGCCTCCAGCCTAGCTCCTTGCCATACTTCCCCAAGGGACGCAATTGTTTGCTTATACAGCCGCGCCGAGCGCTCGTCCGCACAAGCGATAAGCTTGACATGGCCCTGAAACCAGCCCGCATCATCACATTGGGGAGGTGGACCGGGATCCTGTTCCAGAATCCTCCAGTACACCTCCAACATCTTGAGTTGGACTAATTCCCAGTTCTCTGGAGAAATAGTCCCGTCTGCGATACTCCTATCTACAACAGCCCACATGAAATGTGACTTAGTCACCTCACTATAGGACTTATGTAGCCGTGTAGGCGCGTGCATAGGACGCTTTGTCCTGGAATGTTGCTGCTCTTCCTCAGATCTCTGCCGTTTAGGCGCTGCTTTCACAGTTGGCCGTGTAGGCACTGCTCCAGCAGGAGGTTGAGTGCGTTGAAGCTCTTTAATTTGAGCTCTTGCCCACTCGAGTGAGGATTTCTCCTTCTCGGTGAGCTCATCTGCCGGCTTGTCGCCAAGCTGACGAAGAATTCTGTAGGCGGAGCGCCTCGTTACAAAAGCCCGTTTGGATGGAGTTTTGTGCCGGGGGACTGCAGACTTGCCGATAGTGGCAGGGGGAGGCACATTTAAGGAACCAGGATCACTCTCCTTTTGTCCCTTTTGTGCAATTGGCACATGGGAGGCCTTGGAACTGTCCGACTTAGTCAGACTAGTCCCTTTGGCACCCGAGGAAGGGGTTTTGATTGACTTGTTGTCAATCAGGGCTTGGGCAGCCTTAGAGGTACTGGGTTTCGAAGAACCCAACGGTACCAAGCTGTGAGAGCCCCCTCGTCCACCTAGAGGTTTAGACTGAGGAGCTTGTTTTTTGTTACAAGAGGTCGATCCGACCATGTCAGATTGACCTTTTGCAACCACGCCGGTAGTTTGCCGATTAGTCAAGCCCGGTGGAACCACCTGACTAACCGGGGTTGCAGTAGCAGACAAATCACCACGACCTGTCACCTTCATCGTGGGATTTGGGTCTCCGGAGATTATGAAGCCCCGTGCCGGATACTGAGGGCATGAATTGCCGTTGTGCATATCAGAGAAAAGAAAGGTTTTTTGCATTTTTAACCTTCTGCCAGGATCGAATACCGCCGCCCAATCTGAGTACAGACGCGGACCATCAAGCCGCCCAATCTGAGTAACAAACGCTGATGGATTTAACGGACAGACGTACAATGAAGTACATGGTTTTGAACAAACCAACGGACGTATCCCACCAGCCGCCCTTAACATAGGGCCCAGAATTTGGATTGACAGACGCTGGGGGGACACGGCACAACAGTCGCCACTTATCAAAAGAGGAGAGACAGACACTGTTGGCCGGGGAAGGTAGTTCTTAGTTCGTGCTATTCATGAGCCCGTCTGGCATGGGTGTCCCTACCAGGAGTAGTCTACTTCAGCAGAACTACTCCCGCCAGCTTGGCCTGCAGTGAGTCCTCGCACTTAAGCTTCCGCATCGCGACAAGATGACCACCAGTTGGATATGTTTTAATAAGTATTAAAACATATCCAAAATAAAAAATTAATCGAAGGGGGTCGAGTCACAAAGTGAGTGATTTGGCCTGGAATTCCACAATTATAATAAAAGTTTACCAACTTCAAATGTGTGTAAAAAAAAATCTAGCGCTGAACTAAAAAAAAGCCTTGATGATTTTGTTTTGTAATATGTCAACTTTTATTTGCTTTTCGTTTCATCCTATTCCGATTTTGGTTGTAGCACTGTGTATACAGAGGTGATATATGGCAACCACTTTTTTGCCTTTTGGTGTGTAAAGTAATGCGGATAGTAATAAGTAGTATTCGTAGTCAATGCCAGGTAATGCAAATCGGCACATCCCCATTTGCATTCCCTGGTAAGGAGAGGACTTTTTAGAGAGAACCTGCTTACGATTTTGGACTTCAAGTTTTTAAAATTCTGTGTAAAACCAAAGTTTTTCACTTTTGGTTTTATATTAATTAACTGATTTTGCTAAAATTTCTCACGTAATTGTACAAATCCATGAAAAAAAGAAAATGTTTAAACACAAAATTTTCAAATGTTTGTTAATATGAACAAGTAAGAAAATTATAGTCGGTCAAGACCGACCATATAATACCCTACACCAGAGTTTCCCGGACCATGGGTTCCAAGTTGAAACATGGACTGATTAGATCTATATTTTGTCAAATCTTTAATAAGTGTAAAAAGCAATCACTAATCAAATTTGAGTGGAATAGGCTTTTTTTTTTGTTGACAATAAATCGCTTCAACTGAATATCGGGCGAAATTTCCACATGGGACCTAAGTCCAAAATGGTCCGATGATAATTAGATTTAATAAGGTTATTAAAGTACGCGTTTAACATACACAAACAGAATTTTAATTAAATATTTTCTATTTTCATGAAAATTGAGAGATTTATGTGAAAATCGGGAAGGTGGTTTGTATGGGGGCTACTAGAAGAACTGGTTCGATTTCTTTAAAATTCCGAATGGTGATTTGTGTGTATAAAACATTAATTCCTGCCAAATTTTGAAAAGATACCTATTAAAATGCGACTATTAGAGTCATTTGAGCCAAAACTAAAGAGGACCTTTGTATGGGGGCTAGGTCTAAATATGGACCGATTTTTTCCAATTTCAATAGGCTTCGTCCTTGGGCCAAAAGAGGCTTAAGTTTTAAATTTCAAGTCAATTGATCGAGAATTGCGACCTGTATCGTGTTTACACCGTTTACATGGACAGACAGACGGACGGACGGACGGACATCGCTAAATCGACTCAAAAAGTGATTCTAAGTCGATCGGTATACTTAAAAGTGGGTCTAGGACCAATATTTCGGGTAGTTACAAACATCAGCACAAACTCATTATACCCTGTACCACAGTGTGGTGTAGGGTATAAAAACTGAAAGCAAGCATACGGTCTTGATATAATTAAGCTGTACCACAAAATGTGGCAGGGAATATAAACGTTGAAAATATGTAAATATTTGGATGTATTTGCACATATCCGTTTGTATTATGTGTGTAAAAGTGTATTTGAAATTACATAAATTCTTAATTTATGCAGTGTAGCTGATATTGTTGTCAAAAAAAATTTTTTAAATATATTAAAAATCATGTAATTTGCTGAATGCTACTCAGCTCTATACTAGTTAGTTGTAAAACGGATGTTGATTTAAAAACCGGATGTGTGTAAGTGCAGGCATACAAAAACATATATTAAATTTAAAATATATGGAGCATTCCATGTCAAATCGGACACTTTGAATAATTTGTAATAATAATAATTTGTAATTTTCCAATCTTAAATTTATTTCTACTGCTCCAATGGTGCGTCATGGAGGGGTCATTTCGAAGACCGACCCCCATTAATTTTTACGTCTTAACATTTCTTTGGAACAAACTAATTACCTATCTTCAATTTCTAAGGGGGCTCCCACACAAAACGACATTTTTTTTAAATTTGTTCAAACCGCTCTAACTGCCCCAATCGTGCCCTTCGAGCAACAAAATGTATGACCGACCTAAAATATTTTTTTAGTCCAAACATTTTCTCTGAACACACCTACCCTCTATCTCTAATTTTTAAGGCGGTTCCTATACATTTTTGTTATATTTTTTGTAAATTTGTTTTATTTAATCAGCTTCTACCGGTCCAATGGTGCGTCCTAGAGGGGACATTAGTAAGACCGACACCCATTTATTTTTACCCTCCAAGATTTTTTTAAAATATACCACAGCCCTATCTCCACTCCCTAAGTAGGCTTCCATTAAAAATTACATTTTTATAAAGTTTGCTCCAACTGTTATTTGTATGGGAGCCTACTTTGGGAGTGGAGATAGGGCGTAGGTATGTTTAACAAAAATGTTTTAGGGTAAAAATAAATGGGGGTCGTTTTCTCCATTGGACCGGTACAAGCTGATTAAATAAAACAAATTTACAAAAAATAAAAATAATTGTATGGGGACCGCCTTAAGAGTTAAAGATAGAAGGTAAATGTGTTCAGAGAAAATGTTTGTACCAAAAAACTATTGTGGGTCGGTCACACATTTTATTGCTCTAAGGGCACTCGTAGGGCAGTTAGAGCGGTTGGAGCAAATTTAAAAAAAAAAATCATTTTGTGTGGGAGCCCCCTTAGGAATTGGAGATAGGGTAAAAATTAGTTCCGAAGAAATGCTGAGACGTACAAATTAATGGGGGTCGGCCTTAAAAATTACCACTCTATGACGCACCATTGGAGCAGTAGAAATGATTTTAGGATTGGAAAATTACAATAAAATTTTTTCAAAAAATTTAAAAAAAATAGTAATAATCGTTATCCCACGATCGTACTACGCAAAAAATTTGTAGAATTGATAGAAGTTTTACACAAACAAATTTCAAAAAAATCAAAGAGTACATACATTTTCAAAAATGAGATTTAAATTTTAAAACTAAAAATCGTATACTAGAGCACTTTTAAGATTTTTTCTGGATTTTTATACCCTCCAACTTCAGTATGTGGGTATACTCACTGTGTCATTCCGTGTGTAACGCATCAAAATATCGGTCTAAGACCCCATAAAGTGTATATGTCTATCATCAGTGATCGATTCTACGACATTCTAGCGATGTCCGTCCGTCCGTCTGTCCATCCGTCCGTCTGTCCGTCTGTCCGCCTGTCCGTCTGTCCGTCTGTAGTTAACATGATCCCATCCAAAATAAAAGAGCTAGACTCCCGACATCTGGCACGAATATGTATTATGTTCCTAGGCAGGTTAAGTTCGTAAATGAGCACAATCGGACTAGGGGGAAAAAGTTCCCCCTTGAAGAACTAAACCAACCTCTGAAAATATCACATCTTTTACATGATTTTTGGTGGTTTTGTTTAACAAATGCAACATTTTTATGCTACAAGAAGTTAAAAGACCTGCATTTGGACCCAAAGAATTTGAAAATGTCGTTTTTTTCGGGCCGCCTCCTTTTATGGGCGTGGAATATATTTATTTTTAAATAATGATAAACTTGTATTTCTTTAGTGCAAAAAGAATAATCATGAATTTGGAAGCACATATTCTAGAGGAAATTCCCCGCTCCTGCAATTTTTTTTATTTTTTTGCATGTTGGAGGGTAAAAAAGAATAATCATGAATTTGGAAGCACATATTCTAGAGGAAATTCCCCGCTCCTGCAATTTGTTATATTTTTTTGCATGTTGGAGGGTAAACAAGTGAGAGTGTTAAATTCGGCTGTGCCGAATCTATTATACCCTCCAAAATGTAAAAAAAAAATTAACAACAAAAATTTGTCAGGGGCGTTTCTTTTTTTTGGGGGGGGGGTTGATAGGGTCAGTGGGGGACGTTGAGAGCACCTTCCCATCGCGATAAATATACCAAATGTTTCATTTGATTAACAAAAATACAAAAAAAACATGTAAAAAAATATGTATTTTTTTAGAGGTTGGTTTAGTTCTTCAAGGGGGAACTTTTTTCCCCCTGGTTCGATTTGGCCAATTTCCGAACTTAACCTGCCTAGGAACATAAGACATATTTGTGCCAAACTTGAAGGATCTAGTTGTTTTATTTTGGACTGCATCGTGACGGACAGACGGACGGACAGACGGACGGACGGACGGACATCGCTAAAATGTCTTAGAATCGATCACTGATCAATAATATATATACTTTATGGGGTCCCCGACCGATATTTCGATGCGTTACACACGGAATGACAAAGTGAGTATACCCCCATTACTGTAGTTGGAGGGTATAAAAAGATTCGACACAGCCGAATTTAAAACTCTTTCTTGTTTTTATACCCTCCAACCACAGTATGGGGGTATACTCACTTTGTCATTCCGTGTGTAACGCATCGAAATATCGGTCTAGGACCCCATAAAGTATATATTTTATTGATCAGTGATCGATTCTAAGACATTCTAGCGATGTCCGTCCGTCCGTCCGTCTGTCCGTCTGTCCGTCTGTCCGTCTGTCCGTCTGTCCGTCTGTAGAGGACACGATACAGTCCAAAATAAAAGAGCTAGACTTCCGAAGTTTGGCACGAATATGTATTATCTTCCTAGGCAGGTTAAGTTCGGAAATGGGCAAAATCGGACCAAGGGGAAAAAAGTTCCCCCTTAGAGAACTAAACCAACCCAAAAAAAAAAAAACGCATTTTTTGCAGAGTTTTTTGTTTTTTTTGGTAAGCAAATGCAACATTCTTATCTCAAAAGAAGTTCAAAATCGCAAGGGGAAGGTGCCCCCTAACGTCTCCCACTAACCCCCCCCCCCACCCCCCCAAAAAAAAGACGCCATTGGATTTTTTTTTTATATTTTTTTTACATTTTGGAGGGTATAAAAGATTCGGCACAGCCGAATGTAACACTCTCACTTGTTTTTTTTTTAAATAACGTAAAAAAACAAAAAAATTGAAGAAAAAAATTGCGATTTGGACCATTAATGAAGAAGTTATTAGCAAAAGAAGTTTGAATAAAGGAACAAACTACCAATTTTTAAAAATTCGATATCTTTTGAACGGGTCATCAAAAAATCAAAAAATTTACCACAAAGGAGTTCTCGAAGGGTACTAAAAACTGTAAACAAATTGGAAAAATATAAAAAAAAAATTATTCAAAGTGTCCGATTTGACCTGTAATGCCCCATAAATACCACAACAATATGCAAGTAAGCACAGAAAAAAAAAAAAAAATGAGTAAATTTTTAATACTATTGAGAAAAAAATTACTCAATATTGCTTCAGTAAACAATTTTATAGTATTGAGTTAACTTTAAATAAAAATTTATTAAATGTATGAAAAAAAAAATTAAGTAAATTTTTAATTGACACAATTAAACTTTACTCAAAATTTTAAGTTTTTTTAATTAAGTTTTTTATGGTTTTTGAATTGAGAAAAGTGTGAAAGAAAAATTTAATTTTTCTAAAAATTTAAGACATCCTGGTTTGTTTCTTACTAGTTTCATATTATCCAGTTATAATAATCTTCAGAAAAACTTTTAATGTCAAATTTATTTAGTTAATAGTCAATAGAACTCTATATGTGAAAATTATTTACAGATCGCAGCCGCCGAGGATTGAACTCATCATCATCTGTAATACTTTGCTATTAACTGCTTGTAACGTACAATCACTCTAGACCGATACGCCACGAAGGCTGTTAAGCAAGTATCAACTAAATCTGATTTTTTCAATTCGAGTGGTGTTGTTGCTGTAGTTTTTTTCTTACAGAAGTGTTGTTATTACTATTTAATGTAAATAGATTTTTATTTTTAGTAATCATTATTCTTCTTCCTCTCCTTCATCAATTCTGATCTAAGTACTTATTTTTGCAAACGTTGCCAGACATGGTCTATATTTTAGACACAAATGTTAGGTGTTGCCAATTTTCCAAAGATACTGATATTGCCACTTAGGGCGACTTATAGTCGTTATTTTTAAATTATTGTTTCTGTAAAGACAGTCGAGCTCAGGCTCTAATTATAATTATGTATTATAATTTTTCGATTTGTTATATATGGTTTTTGAATTGAGAAAAGTGTGAAAGAAAAATTTAATTTTTTTTTTAATTGTGTGAAGTAAAAATCTACTTAAGATTTATCAATCTATATTTTTCAATTTTAGAAAAGTTTCACATTTTTTTACAAAAAAAAAAATTTTACCATGGTAATATATTTATGTCCACGGTAATATCTTAGGGTCTTAAAGATGAAATCAAAATTTTTTTCTGTGTGTATGCATGTAATTTAAAATGGAATGATGTAGTAATGCCATTTTCAAAAAATAATCGAAAAAACTGTACAAAATTGATTTTAAATAATTTTAACAAATTTAAAGAAATACTTATTTTTTTGTTGCATTACTAAAGGCTACTTTGTCCTTTAATATTTTCAGTACTTTTGATGAAGTTGTTGGCTGGTGCATGTTCCTGATTTGGCTTTTATTACAATTGATGTTGCAATTTAATAAACAAATTTATATTACACTTTGTTGCACGCATTGTTCTGCAGACTCCAAAGCACATGCATACTTACATTCATATGTATATGCTTACAACAATTGCTAAATGTAGTCGTACAAATTTAAATGCATCATTGATTGTGTATAAAAATAAAAGTTAATACAATTTGTTCTTTGTTATTGTAAATTGGATTTCATTATATTCTGACAAATCCTGTTGGCAGGCTAACGATTTCAAACAAACAGCCAAATACATTATTGGCCGGCCAAAGGAGTTACAAAAGATTCGGTTTACATAAATCGATAAACCAAAAAAAAAAAATCAATTAATGATTTTATGGTTATCGATAAATCGATAATACACAAAAACATCAAAATGGGCAAAAACACTTTTTTTGAGAACTTTGACCTTAATTTTCTCGAAAACATGACGTGATAGAAAACTTTGAAAACTAGATTCAGAATCAGCATCGAAATGTTAATCGAAAACAGGTTTTATGATCCCAGAATATCATCCAAAATCATCACAAAAAAATGCTCTCAATAATGCAGAAAAATTTGCTTTTTGTGAACTTTGACCACAATTTTCTCAAACACCTGACGCTACAGAAAGCTTTGGAAACCAGATTTGTAATCAGCATTGAGGGGATAATCGAAAACGAGAATATAGACTGCTGAGCCATCCAAGATTAGTTTAAATGTTGGTCAGTGTCTTATAATTTTATCATTAGAACAAAAACTGTGAAGCCTTATAACTTTTTAATGAGTTGTGATAGAAAAGTGCTTTTTGTACCAATTGTCTTAGCAAAAACTGCCTCTTCATCGTGCATGATTAAATAAATAATTTTTTTTTAAAAATTGATTTTTCCGCCCCCTGCTGTGGGTTATTGAAACTTTTTATAAGAGAGTTCAAGAAACCGCTTTTATATTAATTTTTGCCGTAGAATCGACTGTTAAAATCAGATTAGCAATATATTCAGCCGTTTTTTCTCTGCAGAAAAATCAGCTCAAAATCCGCGTTTTCAGATGCTTTGAACCACCCCAAGGAGTGAAAATTTTTCCAAAAAAATACCGGCATTCTTTTTAGTTCGCCGAAATCCAAAAAAATGATGATATCCGATAAAAAGATGAAGTGACATAGTCACCAAACGAACTCTAATGGATATATCGACAACATGATTTTTTTTTTTTTTTGAAAACTTGTATTACTATTGATAGCACAAAATTTTTCTAGAAAATTTTGTATTGAAATTTGTCTAGCTATCGGTATGTCGATAAAACGAAAATTTTTTGTAGAAACTTTTTCAAGTTATAGATTTTATGATAACATGAAGTTATCTAAAAAATTGTCTAGTTATCAGTATATCGATAAAACAAATTTTTCTTAAGAAAATTAGTCTAGCTATCGATTTATCGAAACACACAAAATTTTCATTAGAAAATTTGTTAAGTTATCGATAGCACAAAATTTTCTATAAAAAATATTTCACGGTATCGATCAATCGATAACAGAATTTTTTCTTTAGAAATTTTGTAGAATTCGATCTATTGATAACACAAAATTTTCCAAGGAAAATTTGTCGGGTTATCGATTTATTAATAACACAAAATTAACAAAAGAATTGTCTAGTAATCGATATATCGATAAACCAAATTTTTGTAAAGAAAATTTGTCTAGCTATCGATGTATCGAAAACAGAAAAATATTCATTAGAAAACTTGTTAAGTTATCGATGTAACGATAACAAAAAATATTCTGTAGAAAATATTTCAAGATATTGATAATCGGTAACAGAAATTTTGAAAATTTGTAGATATCGATCTATTGATCACACAAAATTTTCCATAGAAAATTTGTTTGGTTATCGATCAATTTATAACTCAAAAATTTCTATAGAAAATTTGTCGAACTAGAACATTATTTTTTTTTAATTTTGCGTTATCGAAATATCGATAGGTAGACAAAAGTTTCAATCTATCCATAACACAAAATAAAAAAAAAAATTGTAGTTTGACAAATTTTCTAAAGAAAATTTTGTGTTATAAATTGATCAATAACACTGCGGAACACTAAAAAATAAACAAGAGTTACGACCATCATTTCTATATATTTCGGACATGCTGAATCGAATGGCGTACTCCGTTTTTCGATGTATGGTACAGTTTTCTTGTAAAATGTCATTAAAGATTGGCTGATTTTCAGCTGCTATTTTAACAAAAAAAATTCCAATGCTAATGATTTTTAAATTTTATGGCATGGAAAACAAAGATATAACTTGTAGCAATATTTCTAATATAAATTTGGTTTAAAGTTTTTCATCTTAACCCCTTTAATTCGCGGATTTCTTCATTTTTTTAAGTTTTCGCGAAATTAACCGCTAAATTGGTCTCTGATAAAAAACTTGCATTTTGTGGATCATAAAGGCGTCCATGACACTACGAATAGTGGACAAAAAACATCTATGTTATATGGACCATCATGAAGAAAATCGCGAAAAACCGTTTTTTTGTATATGGCAGCATCACTTTAGGAGATGATTTGAGGCTTCATCTTTTAGTATATAATGTGGGAACCTTAAACAATGAACTGACCCAAAATTTGTCCAAAAAAGTTTTCATTTGCAAAAGTTATCTTAACAAAAACTATAATTATTGTATCGCAAACACTGAAATAACAGTTTTTGTTAAGATAACTTTTGCAAATGAAAACTTTTTTGGACAAATTTTGGGTCAGTTCATTGTTTAAGGTTCCCGCATTATATACTAAAAGATGAAGCCTCAAATCATCTCCTAAAGTGATGCTTCCATATACAAAAAACGGTTTTTCGCGATTTTCTTTATGATGGTCCATATAGCATAGATGTTTTTTTTCCACTATTCGTAGTGTCATGGACGCCTTTATGATCCACAAAAAGCAAGTTTTTTATCAGAGACCAATTAAGCGGTTAATTTCGCGAAAACTTAAAAAAATTAAGAAATCCGCGAATTAAAGGGGTTAAGATGAAAATCTTTAAACCAAATTTATATTAGAAATATTGCTACAAGTTATATCTATGTTTTCCATGCCATAAAATTTAAAAATTATTAGCTTTGGAATTTTTTTTGTTAAAAAAGCAGCTGAAAATCAGCCAATCTTTAATGACATTTTACAAGAAAACTGTACCATACATCGAAAAACGGAGTACGCCATTCGATTCAGCATGTCCGAAATATATTGAAATGATGGTCGTACCTCTTGTTTTCTAAAATAGTGGTTAGTTTTGTCACGCAGTGTAACCAGACAAATTTTCTACGGAAAATTTTGTGTTATCAATAGATCGATATCTACAAATTTTTAAAATTTCAGTTACCGATTATCGATAAAACAAAATATTCTTTAGAAAATTTGTTAAGTTATTGAAGTAACGATTACACAAAATTTTCTACAGAAAATATTTCAAGATATTGATAAATCGATAACAGAAATTTTTCTTAAGAAAATGTGTAGACATCGATTCATCGAAAACACAACATTTTTTGTAGAAAATTTTTCTGGTTATCGATCCACCGACAACATAAAATTTTCTAGAGAAAATTGTCTGGTTGTCGATATATCGATAACACAAAATTTCTATAGAAAATATGTATGGTAATTGTTATATCAATAATACAAAATTTTCTATAGAAAATTTGTATAAAAATCGATATATCGATTATAAAAAATTTTCAATAGAAAATTTGTCTTGTTATCAATAACACAAATTCTGCAGTGTTCCGATAACACAACATTTTCTATAGAAAATTTGTTTTGGTATCGATATATCAATAACACAAAATTTTTCTTACCGATGGAACAAAAAATGTTCTACAGAAAATATGTCAAGTTATCCATAAATCGATAACACAAAATTTTTTACAGAAAATTTATCTGGTTATCGATCTACGGAGAATACAAAATTTTCTGTAGAAAATTTGCCTAGTTATCGATGTTTCGATAACACAAAATTCTCTAGTTATTGATATGACAACATTTTCCAAGGAAAATTTGCCTAGTTATTGATGTAAAGATAACACAACCTATAAAGTTTGCGATATATCGATAAGAAAATCTGTATATTTATAGAAATATTGATAACAAAACCTACACACAAAAGTTCTATAAAAAATTTATAGTTATCGATACATCGATAGATCAAAATTTTTTATAGAAAATTTCTTTAAAAACTTTTTATAGCTATCGATATATCAATAACGCAAATTTTACAATGTTATCGATAGCACAAAATTTCATATAGAAATTCAAATACACCAATACTCCGGTTTGCGTCGTTAATTGGGACCGGAGAAACGCGACGCAAACCGAAACGACGCAAACCGAAGCACGATTTTCCATACATTTGTATTGATTTTCATTTAATTGGTTCCGAGATTCATAATTTTAGCAGAAAAATTAGATTTTTCAATAAAAAATTCAATTTTTTTGTATTTTTTTTTTTTTTGAAAACAGTTTTAATTAAAATAAAGATATAACAATTCATGAGGAAAACGTAAAAAAACATAACAAAAACGTAAAAATATTAAGATAAAAATAAAAAATTCATAGTATAAAAGCAAGTATAAAAGCAAGCATGGTACAAACATTTTCATATTAACGACGCAAATCGAAGCACTAACGACGCAACTTCGAAGTCATGCTACGCAAACTGAAATATAAAATGGAAATCCCCTTATTTTGTTTTAGCTTTGTACACACATTTTTATATCTACGACGCAAATCGAAGCACTGGCGACGCAACTTCAAAGCCATGCGACGCAAACTGAAACCAAAACGACGCAACTTCGAAACGACGCAAACCGGGGTATTGGTGTAGTTATCGTTGTTTTGACTGCCCAAATTTTTTTTTGGAAATTAAGTAGTTGTTGTAGGATAACACATTTTTTTTAGAAAATTGGGCAGTTATCGACAACACAAAATATTCTATAAAATTTTTTTTTATAGTATCTATATAATTATCGATATATCGACTACACAAAATTTTCTATAGAAAATTTGTACAATTATCGATATATCGATAACACGAAATTTTTTAGAGAAACTTTGTCTATTTATCGATATATTGGTAGCACAAAAATGATTTATTTGAAATATTCTGTAGGTTTAAATGCACCGATAGCACAAATTTTTTTAAAGGACATTTTTCTAGTTATCGATATAAATTTAGCACAAAATATTTTATAGAAAATTATGTAGTTATCGATTTATCAATTACACAAATTTTTCTATAGAAATTTTATCCATAACACAAAATTTTCTATAGAAAATTGTGTTGTTATTGCTATATTCATAATCCAAAATTATGTATAGTAATTGGTCTAGCAATCGATTTATCGATAATAAAAAAATTTGTATAGAAAATTTGTGTGGGTATCGATATATCGTTAACATAAAATATTCTATAGAAATGTTGTTAAGTTGTCGATATATCGATTACATTAAATCTCGATACATCGATAACATAACATTTTCTGCGTAAATCTATAACAAAAAACTTCTATAGCATTTTTCATAGTTATCGATATATCGATAAAACAAAATTTTAGTTTTCGTTGTATCAATAAAAAAAAATAAATAAAAAAAAATTCCTATGAACATTTTTACAGTTATCGATAACACAAAATTTTGTATAGAAACTTTATATATAGCATAAAATGTTCTTTAGAAAATTTGTATAGTCATTGATATATCGATACCATAACAGAAAATTTGTCGGTTTCGATAACAAAAACTTGTTACTGAAAATTTGTAGAGTTATCGATATATTAATAACTAGGGCAAGTACTTTCATGCATCTAAAAAACGAAAATATGTGCCTATAATATGCGTCTAAATATTTAAAATATGCATAAAAAACTTTAAAAATATGCATCTAAAAATTATTGTTTTTACTAAAAAAATAATTTGTCAACATATTTTAAACTTTGTCAAATACTTTGAGGCCCTCGACAATTCTTAAAAATTTTTTATTGAGTGGAAACAATTTTTAATTAGTAAAATGTTTTTTTTGCTTGAGAAGTGTTTTCTTTGAGTCACTAAATATTTCTAAAGAAAAAAATTTTATAAAAGAAAAAGATTATTAAAAAACAATATTTTTCTAGATCAAGTTATTTCTCCATACTTTTTGTTCTTCATTCTAAAAAAAAAATAATGTTTAAAATATTTGTTTTCAGAATTTTACGATTTTTAAGTCCAAAAATTAACTCAAAGGCAAAAGACATCACCCTAACTCTAATCAAAATAAAAACGCAATTTTCCTGTAAAAAAATCTTTAATTCGAAAACATTTTTTTTTTCTTACCGATTAGTAAAATGTCTCAGAATAGAAACATTTTTAATAGGAAACATTTCTCAGAATCTAAAAATTATACTTTTAGAATCCATTTTCATTAAAAAAGGCATCAGGATATGAATTCTTTAAATAAATACATTTTTCTATAATAAATAGGCTATAGGTTTTGAATTTTCCTACGGACGTTTTGAAAAAATATTGATGAAATTTATAAAAAGTCGAAATTATATGAAAATATGCAAAAATATGCATTTATACCAAAATCTGCAAAAATATGCAACTACAAATCAATGCCATTTTATTGCAAATTCGTTGATTCGAAAAGATATTTAATTTATGTTATGTTTACAATGCTGAGTAAAAATAAGCATTTTCATGAAAGTACTTGCCCTATTAATAACATCAAATTTTCTATTATCGGTATATCGATAACACAAAATTTTCTGTAGCTAATTTGAATAGCTATCGATATATCGATATCATAACAGAAAATTTGTCAAGTTATCTATCGATATCGATAATATAAAATTTTCTATAGAACATTTTTATAGTAACCGATATATCGATAATATTATAGAAATCGATAATAAAAAAAATTGTTATAGAAAATTTGTATAGTTATCGATATTTTGATAACATAAAATTTCCTATTATCGGTATATAGATAAAACAATATTTTCTATAAAAAATTTGTATAGCTATCGATATATCGATAACATAAAATGTTCTATAGACAATTTTTATATTTATCGATAGCACATAATTTTCTATGGAGGCGCCCCAGTACACTCAAAAAAAAAAGTGAACTAAAATTTGGGAAAGTTAACTCAATTTTGAGAAAAAGAGGGAATGATTTGGCTCCAAAGATTTTTTTCTTGGTTTTAGTTCATAATTTTCTCAAAAATAAGGAAAACAAAGTTATTTAATTTTAAGCCAATTTTAACTAGAAATTGGGAAAAATTATACTTCACATTTTAGAAATAGATTGGGTCTAGACCCGGGTCCATGGGTTCGGACCCCATTTAACTCGAGACCTCGTTGGGTCTTTTAAGGGTCCCCATAGATTTTGTACCAAAACTTGTGTCCGTTTCGCTCTAACTTGCTTAGTTTTTGAGATACGGTAATAAAGGGCCTGATAGGGTCTTGAGAATCTTAAAAACGGGATAACTCAAACACTATTAATCGGAGAGCTTTCAGGTATTTTGCGGAAGTGTTCTACGAGTCAAGAGCTACAAAAATACCATTGAACGTTTTCTCGTGTTGGCAGTATTTACCGAGATATGTGCATATATAAAATCTCGGGAATTTCAAATTTTAGATCTTAAATTAGGGTCTTGAGACCCCGACAGATATGCAGAGCTAGGCTATTCCATATTTTTCTTTGTAGTCTTTCTTTTGAAAATTTCATCCGTTTCGCTCTATCTCGCTTAGTTTTCGAGATATCGCCATTTTGAATTTTTAACTAAATTCTAAGAAGTTATTTACTAAATTCTCAGAAGTCATTAACTAAATTCTAAGAAGTACACTTCCTTAATTCAAAGAAGAGAAATACGATGATGTTTTTTTAGTAAATTTTAAGTAAACTTCAACTAAATTGTTTTTTAAGAAATATGTCTTAAAAATAAAGATACGATTCTTAGATTTATGGAAAGTTTCTTTGGCAGTAAGAATTTTTTTCCTAATATTAAAAAAATCCATTTAAAGAAAACTTTGAACTAATTATAAGTAAATGAACTAAAATTTTTTCTTCATAGTTAAGAAAATTTCTCATTTTTAAGTTAAATTTAACTAAATTTTAGGAAAATTCATGATAAATTTTCAAAGACATTTTTTCCTTAATTTAAGTTATGTCTTTTTTTTCAGTGTAAGACTCTTTTCCTATACAAAAAGTCTAAAAAATTCTGAGACGCTTTCCTAAAGATAAGGTCTCAGATTCAGAAACTTTTTCCTATAAGAAAAGTCTCGAATTCTGAGAATTCTGAATTCTATAAAAAAAGTCTAAGATTCTGGCACTTTTTTCTGGAGAAAACGTCTCAGATTTTGAGATCTTTTTCCTATTGAAAAAGTCAAAGATTCTGCGACTTGTTTCCTTCAGAAAAAGTTTCAGATTCTGAGACATTATTCCTATAGAAAAAGTTTAATATTCTGGGATTCTGAGACCGTATTCCTATAAAAAAAAAACCTTAGCCCTTTTTCCTATCGAAAAAGACGCAGATTCTGTGATCTTTTTCCTATAAATATGTCTCGAATTTTGATCGAATTTTTCTTAAAGAAAAAGTCTTAGATTCTGAGAAATTTCTCAGGTGAGACATTTTTCCAATAGAAAAATTCAGAACCTTTTTCCTTTAGAAAAAGTCTTAGGTTCTGAGACTTTAGGATGTTGGGAACTCTTCTACAAAAATCCGCAAAAGGAAATTATTTAAGGACGTGAAAAATTTTAGAGTTTTTTTTACCTTTTTGTATAGAAAAAGTCTCATAAACAAAATCAAGATCCTGTATTACGTACAAAAAAAAAAACATATCCTGTTATTTTTTTTATACCAAAATTCAAAATAAGATTGGCATTTTTTCACAGAAAATTTTCAGATTAAGTGACATTTTTCCTTTGAAAATTTAAAAATTTTCGTTATAAACATTTAAAATTTTTTTTATGAAAAATTTTCGGATTTCGAGGTTTTCGATATATCGATATGTACACTCAAAATAATTACTCTGTTAAAAACTCTGTAAAATGACTGTAATCTCAATTCGACAGATATTTGACAAAGTTATCTGTCGAAATACAGATTTTAAGAATATACTTTGTATTTTCTTGTAACCGAAAAACAAAATTTTATCTGTAATTTAACTTTTTACTTTGTATTTCTATTTTACAGATAATAAACAGAGTTTTTTGTTAAAATACAGATTTTATAAAAAACTTGTGTTTTTTTCTCGTAACCAAAATACAAAATTTCAACTGTAATTTTACTTATTGCTCTGTAATAATAAAACCTGGTAAATTTTACAAGGATGTCGTGTGAAATTGGAGGTACTCGTAAAAAAACTTTCACAAAAATAAGCGGGCAAATTTACTCGATGGCAGTTTCCAATTGTCAACACTACTTGCACATTAAGGAAAGATAAATTAATCAGAAATCAAATAGTAAATAAAATAGTCAAATTCTGGTCGCTTTTATCAATATTTTACAGATAATTCTGTAAATTTACAGTTTTTTTTATCGAAATAATTTTACAGAGTTTTCTTCGTAAAATAACAAAAAATCTTGCTGGTTGGAAATCTATGGTATTTTCTGCTGGCTCAGCAGAGTATCTCTGTAATTTAACAGAGTGATTATTTTGAGTGTATATACATAACAAAAAGTTTTCAGTAGAAAATTTTCATAATTTTCTGTAGAAAATTTGTCATAATTTTCAATAGAAAATTTGCCAAGTTATCGATAACACAATTTCTTAATGAAGACAAATTGTTAACGATTATATATTTGTTTTGCAGGAATTTTGTAATTTTCAAACTACTGCCGATTATTTAATTTAACTTCGGCCATTACATTTCCTTATCCATCCCCCTTTTGTGTTAATGTAATGTATGCAGCTGTATTTGTAAGAGTGTGTGTGTGTGTGTGTGTATCCGTTCAATTCGTTGTGGTTTTTCTGCCCGATCAAATGCCATTTATATACTGCATTGTTGTAGACAATGTTTTTCTTTCTCTGAACTCAATCGAATTGAATTGTTGCAGTTGCCTGTCATTCGTTCATTTAATTTCATTTTTCATTTTTTTTTTGTTAGAATCTGATTTTCCTGCCTAGACAATAGGCAATTGAAATGATTTTTTTTTTTTGGAAAAAGTTCTGTAACAGTTGATTAAAAGATGAAAAGTTAAATAAATAATATTATTAAAAAATATTGAAATCGTTCTTATTTTCAAGAAAACAAATTTAATGAGTTACAAAATTTTTTTTTTCAACAAACTTTTTCAAGAAGTTAATATTGTATTCACAAATATAGCAAGTATTTTAGGAAAAATTAATAGGAAAAATTTTTAAAAACTATTAAGAACTGTATTAAAAGTGGCAAACTGAAAATAGGGCAAGAACGAAAATTAATACATGATTTTTCATTACAGATTATAAAAATTTTGTTTTTTCCAGCCTCCTAAAAAAATATTTATTGGCAACATTTCATTACCTTCCCTGGCATCCTTTTATTAAAAGTTTTTATGGAAGTTGTATAAAACAAATTTGTAATTTATTTATATAATTTTTTATTTAAACCACTACAATATTTTTTTATTGACAACTTTTTATGTTGTTGTTTCATTATTTGCTTTACAAAGTTAAATCATGCTTAAATAAAATATAGAAAAAAAAAACTTTTTCCCAGCCAAAAACCTAACATCAGAAATGCATTAAAACTAAATTCTATTGTGGTCAATTAGTGACGGCTAATTGAACCTGATGATGAGATGAGATGTGCTCAAAATAATTATACAATATAACAAACAAAAAGTAGCAACAAATTGCTTTAAAAACAATTTTATAAATATATTTATGCATTTGTAGTAACATCAAAGAAATATTGTTGTTAAGTAAAAAAAAAATAAATAATTTAGGTTATGGAAATTTATTCATAGTTTTAATAAATAACAAGTAGAAAAGTTAAATTCGACTTGACCGAATCTATGAATACCCTCCAGAATGTCCTTTTTAAGTGATAGTAAATTTTCTAACGTGAAAAAAAAATTTAATTAGAAATATTTTTTTTTGTGTACAACAACTTTTTTTTTAGTAATTTTTGAAAAAAAAAAAATACTAAATTTTTTTTTGAATGTAGAATTTTATGTGAGTGTAAAATTTTTTCGAGTGTTTTTTTTTTTTTTTTGTTTTAAAAATATTTTTCAGTGACAAAAATACGATGTAATATATTTTTGTGACTTACCAATGTTTTTAAAACATCCCGAGTAAAAATAAACATATATAACAATATATAATTTGATACACACATAATAATCTATATATCGTTAAACTATATTCAATTGGAGCTATCTAAAACAACATAACTTTTCAGGAGAGCAAAAAAACCGTCGCATTCGCGTATTTTTAAACTTTTTGTCGGCCGATCTTTTACAATATTAATTAATAATTACTACTAAATTTTACACGTGTTTTGTTTGTAAAAATTCGTATTATTCGCTGAGTTACAGCAGATAGATCAACCTTTTTTATTTGAAATTAATCAACCTAAGCAGATAGCTCATTAAATATAGACTTTAAAGCTTTATAACTTTTTAACGGATTATGTTAAAAGTGTGAATTTGGTACCATATTTCTCAGTTGTTAAAGCCCTTCCGTTACAAGTGTTAAAAAAATACTTTTTAATTTTTTTTTAAATCATCGATTTTTTCGCGCCTTATCGCCATTATTTGGAACCTTCATGAAGCTTGCGAAAAATGTCATAACACTTGTGTTTGCTGTACAATCGAATAGACAAATAAAATATGCAAAAATTTCCACCGATTTTGCTCCGCATCGAAATATGGGTCAAAAACCGCGTTTTTAACCGCGGAATGGAGTTGAAACTTTCAAAAAAAAAAACTGCCATTATTTTTATTGATGGAAACACCATATAAAAAGTGATAATATAAAAAAATGTTAATTTAAAAGTTTACCCTAGTAAACTAAACTGTAGATAGCTCAAATTTTTATTTATAAAAAAACATGGTTTCACATAGCTCATGCTATTTTTGTAATAAAATAGTCTTAAAATAATTTTTTTGTTTTGAAATTAATATCATAGATAACACTTATGCAAGCAAACATTTTGCCATCAAAAACTCATTTTCGTCAACCGAGCAGATAGCTCAAATTGAATATAGTTCCACGATATATAAAAGAGTAATGTGACTGACTGACTGACTACTTACTGCCTGACATACTCATTCATCATCGCAAAGGCCAAACCGCTAAAGCTAGAGACTTGAAATTTGGACTGTAGGTCCACCTCCCGGAATATAGATCCACTAAGCCTGGATTTTGTTGATTCTAAGGGGGTAAAAAGGGTATAAAACTGTACTTTTGGTACTTTTTATATCTCCTGAAATAATAGTCACAGAGACTTGAAATTTGGACTGTATGTTCAACTCCTGGAATATAGATCCAGTAAGGCCGGATTTTTGCCAATGTTGATTCTAAGGGGGTAAAAAGGGTTAAAATCTGCACTTTGGGTACTTTTTATATCTCCTGAAATAATGGTCACAGAAACTTGAAATTTGGACTGCATGTTCACCTCCCGCAATATAGATCCAGTAAGGCTGGATTTTTGCCAATGTTGATTCTAAGGGGGTAAAATGGGTAAAAAAATATACCTTTGGTACCTTTTATATTTTCTTAAATAATGGTCCTAGACACTTGAAAATTTGAATGTAGGTTCAGCTCCCGGAATATAAATCTACTAAGGCTGGATTTTGCCAATGTTGATTCTGAGGGGTAAAAAGGGTAAAAAACTGTACTTTTAGTACCTTTTATATTTTCTTAAATAATGGTCCTGGAAAATTAAAATTTGCAATGTAGGTTCACCTCCCAAAAAAAATATTCACCAAGGCTGCGTTTTTGCCAATGTTGACTCTACGGGGGAAAAATGGAAAAACGTGTACTTTTGGTACGTTTTTTAATTTACTGAAATAATGGTACCTTTTATAAAAAGTACCATTTATAAAAAGTACATTTTATAAAAAGTACCTTTTATAAAAAGTACCTTTTATAAAAAGTACCACTTATAAAAATACATTTTATAAAAAGTACCTTTTATAAAAAGTACCTTTTATAAAAAGTACCATTTATAAAAAGTTCTTTTTATAAAAAGTACCTTTTATAAAAAGTACCTTTTATAAAAAGTACCTTTTATAAAAAGTACCTTTTTTAAAAAGTACCTTTTATAAAAAGTACCTTTTATAAAAAGTACCTTTTATAAAAAGTACCTTTTATAAAAAGTACCTTTTATAAAAAGTACCTTTTATAAAAAGTACCTTTTATAAAAAGTACCTTTTATAAAAAGTACTTTTTATAAAAAGTACCTTTTATAAAAAGTACCTTTTATAAAAGGTACTTTTATAAAAGGTACTTTTTATAAAAGGTACTTTTTATAAAAGGTACTTTTTATAAAATGTACTTTTTATAAAAGGTACTTTTTATAAAAAGTACTTTTTATAAAAGGTACTTTTTATAAAAGGTACTTTTTATAAAAGGTACTTTTTATAAAAGGTACTTTTTAAAAAAGGTACTTTTTATAAAAGGTACTTTTTATAAAAGGTACCTTTTATAAAAATACCTTTTATAAAAAGTACCTTTTATAAAAAGTACCATTTATAAAAAGTTCTTTTTATAAAAAGTACCTTTTATAAAAAGTACCTTTTTTAAAAAGTACCTTTTATAAAAAGTACCTTTTATAAAAAGTACCTTTTTTAAAAAGTACCTTTTATAAAAAGTACCTTTTATAAAAAGTACCTTTTATAAATAGTACCTTTTATAAAAAGTACCTTTTTTAAAAAGTACCTTTTATAAAAAGTACCTTTTATAAAAAGTACCTTTTATAAAAAGTACCTTTTATAAAAAGTACCTTTTATAAAAAGTATAAAAGGTACTTTTTATAAAAGGTACTTTTTATGAAGGGTACTTTTATAAATAATACTTTTTATAAAAGGTACTTATTGTAAAAGGTACTTTTTATAAAAGGTACTTTTTAAAAAAGGTACTTTTTATAAAAGGTACTTTTTATAAAAGGTACTTTTTATAAAAAGTACTTTTTATAAAAGGTACTTTTTATAAAAGGTACTTTTTATAAAAGGTACTTTTTATAAAAGGTACTTTTTATAAAAAGAACTTTTTATAAATGGTACTTTTTATAAAAGGTACTTTTTATAAAAGGTATTTTTATAAAAGGTACCTTTTATAAAAAGTACCTTTTATAAAAAGTACCTTTTTTAAAAAGTACCTTTTATAAAAGGTACTTTTTATAAAAAGTACTTTTTATAAAAGGTACTTTTTATAAAAAGTACTTTTTATAAAAGGTACTTTTTATAAAAGGTACTTTTTATAAAAGGTACTTTTTATAAAAGGTGCTTTTTATAAAAGGTACTTTTTAAAAAAGGTACTTTTTATAAAAGGTACTTTTTATAAAAGGTACCTTTTATAAAAATACCTTTTATAAAAAGTACCTTTTATAAAAAGTACCATTTATAAAAAGTTCTTTTTATAAAAAGTACCTTTTATAAAAAGTACCTTTTATAAAAAGTACCTTTTTTAAAAAGTACCTTTTATAAAAAGTACCTTTTATAAAAAGTACCTTTTATAAAAAGTACCTTTTATAAAAAGTACCTTTTATAAAAAGTACCTTTTATAAAAAGTACCTTTTATAAAAAGTACCTTTTATAAAAAGTACCTTTTATAAAAAGTACCTTTTATAAAAAGTACCTTTTATAAAAAGTACCTTTTATAAAAAGTACCTTTTATAAAAAGTACCTTTTATAAAAAGTACATTTTATAAAAAGTACCTTTTATAAAAAGTACCTTTTATAAAAAGTACCTTTTATAAAAAGTACCTTTTATAAAAAGTACCTTTTATAAAAAGTACCTTTTATAAAAACTACCTTTTATAAAAAGTACCTTTTATAAAAAGTACCTTTTATAAAAAGTACCTTTTATAAAAAGTACCTTTTATTAAAAGTACCTTTTATAAAAAGTACTTTTTATAAAAAGTACCTTTTATAAAAAGTACCTTTTATAAAAAGTACCTTTTTTAAAAAGTACCTTTTATAAAAAGTACCTTTTACAATAAGTACCTTTTATAAAAAGTATTATTTATAAAAGTACCCTTCATAAAAAGTACCTTTTATAAAAAGTACCTTTTATAAAAAGTACCTTTTATAAAAAGTACCTTTTATAAAAAGTACCTTTTGTAAAAAGTACCTTCTATTAAAGTACGTTTTGTTAAAAGTACCGAAAGTACACTTTTTGGTACATTTTGACTGTCAGTATAGATGTTGACTGCGGTTGTAGACAAGACATTGCAGCTCAACCAGTCAGCCACTTCCTTTATTGCCAGCATCTCTGCCTGGTAAACACTGCAATGATCTGGCAATCTACGAGCCAGGCTCAATCCAAGCTCTTCCGAATAGACCCCAAAGCCCACTTGTTCGTGCAGCCTCGATCCATATGTGTAAAAATTTATGGTAGCTCCTCTTCCCGGAGTATCCCCCATCCAAGACTCCCTGGATGGTATCATAGTGGTAAAGTGGCGCTCAAAAAGGCTCAAAGAGGGAGCACAATCCACATTTTGTGGTATTGTTATCTTTTTCAAGATCGCGCTATGGCCACAATCGCTGCTCCTCCATTGCAGCGTGCTATTAAGTCGAATTGCCGACGCAGCTGCATACTGCCTACCCAATATGTCCAAGGGTATCAGGTGAAGGAGGATTTCTAATGCAGCCGTAGGTGTAGTACGAAGAGCACCAGTGATGCACATTGACGCCGTTCTCTGTACCTTCGTGATAAAGACACAGTTCGCTTTTGTTTCTAAAGCAGGCCACCAGACAATGATTCCATACAGCAAAATTGGACGCACCACTGCTGTATAGATCCAATGAACGACTTGAGGGCTAAAACCCCATCGTTTTCCAATGGCCCTTTTACAGGAATACAAAGCAATCGTTGCTTTTCTCACCCGTTCCTCAATATTACGCCTGAAATTCAGCTTCCTATCTAGAAATACTCCAAGATACTTGGCTCCATCTGAGAAGGTGATTTCAGTACCGTCCAGAGAAATAGGATCGAAAGCAGGAATCTTAATTTTCCTTGTAAATAAAACAAGCTCTGTTTTACTAGGATTAACTCCTAGACCACAGTCTCTTGCCCATTTAGACAGATCTTTCAGAGAACCCTGAAGAATGTCCCGCAATGTTGGCAGATGCTTCCCCTTTACCGCTATCGCGACATCGTCAGCATATGCGACAACATGACAACCACGTGCTTCTAGAGATAGTAGCATTGAATTCAGTGCCAGGTTCCAAAGAAGCGGCGAAAGAACACCTCCTTGTGGTGTGCCCCTATTGACAAATCGAGATATGACGGACGCTCCCAATTCAGACGTTATACGTCTACTGGCAAGTAGGCTTTCCACCATTAAAACGATTTCACGCTTTACTCCCAGACCAGACAATGCCAATATTATCGATTCTGGGATGACATTATTAAAAGCCCCCTCAATATCAAGAAAGGCCACCATAGTGTACTCCTTTACCGAAAGCGATCTCTCGATGGTACCAACGAGCTCATGAAGAGCTGTTTCTGTTGATCGTCCCTTGCTGTATGCATGTTGCTTTGTCGAAAGCAACCTCGGGTCAATCACTCTACGCAAATATGAGTCTATCATTCGTTCCATTGTCTTTAACAAAAAAGAAGACAGACTAATTGGTCTGAAATCCTTCGGAGCTGTGTGGGAACTTTTCCCAGCCTTCGGGATAAATACGACTCTGGTATCCCTCCATTTTAAAGGAATATACGACCAGTTGATGCATGCTGTGTATAGATTATACAGCAACGGGGCTATATAGTCCGACACTTGCTGCAACTCAGCCGGGATTATACCATCAGGTCCCGGGGATTTATAGGGCCTGAAGCTTTTTATCGCCCAGATTAATGTTGGCATATTTATTATTTCCGAAGCAATTTCAGATGCTTGGGCGTCAGAACGTTCCAAAGCTTGAAACGGCGTCATGGAATTGCCCGGAAAATGCGTGTTTAAAAGGAGATCCAGCGACTCTCCACTGGAGGAAGACCACACCCCATTAGGATCTTTCAGGTATCCCAGGGTGCAAGGAGAAGAAGCCAGAACCTTGCGCAGCCTGGATGCCTCAGAAACGTCTTCTATGTTTCCACAGAAGTTTTTCCAAGAATCACATTTTGCATTTCTGATCATCTTTTTATAACTCTTAAGTTGCAGCCTGTATGCAGACCAGTCCTCGTCCGCTCTTGAAAATTTAGCCTTATTAAAGAGCTTTCTGCAGGAATCTCTGCTCGTCTGCAACTCATTTGACCACCAAGGTGGCTTTTTTTTCCCTCTAGGCTTTGCAGAAGGTCAAGACGCATCCAGGCACCTATTACAAACATTTGTTATATGGTCAACCAGACAGTCAATTTCCGCTAAACTATGCGGTTCAGATAAGAGTACTTCATCCAAAAGCAAAGAAAAAGTCTCCCTATATTTCACCCAGTTTGTTCTCCTCAGATTTCTAGAGACTGTCTCAACCGGGGCACGCTCCCTGAGTAAAAACTCAATGTAGCGATGATCTGAGAAAGAATGCTCTTCCAAAACTCTCCAGTCATCAATTCTATCAGACAATGTATCTGATACAAGTGTTACGTCAAGAACCTCTTGCCGCGTACTTGTAACGAAAGTTGGTTCACCACCCTTGTTACAAATATACAGGTTAGTGCTTAACAAAAACTCCAAAAGCGATTCGCCTCTATCATTTGTGTCTGTACTACCCCATATCGAATGATGTGCATTAGCATCACAACACACTACTAACTGGTGTCCCCTAGATTCAGACTCCCGAATTAGACCGACAACCTTCTACGGGGGTATTGACCCCGGATTAGGAAAATACGCAGAGGCGAGCCAAATAGACTTCCCATGAAGCTCTAAGCTAGCCGCTGTAACATCCATATCACTAAAAGTTGATAAAAAGAATATATTTAAGCCATTTTTTGCCAAGATGCAGGCTCTTGGTGAGCCCTCACCTTTGGCAACCACCAACTTAAACCCAGGGGTCTTCAATCCGCAAACCCTGCCACCCCGCACCCAGGGCTCTTGGATAAAAACCAAGTCAACTGCTCCTGTCGTCAGGCGCAGCAAGAGTGCAACTGAGGCTGCCTTACAGTGATGGAGGTTTATTTGTAGCAACCGCAACATCTTGTTTTATTTCCACCATCCTTTCCACCACCGTGTTATTGGCTTCATCCTCCGTGTTATCAAAGAGGTCGCATTCGTCCCCAGATTCGGTTTCGAATAAGCCAGATATATATCCCATCTGTTCTGAATCGGAGGCAACAGAACTCTCCGAATTCCTCACTGCATGGGCCTCGTCCTGAATGTCACCCATCGTGGCATCAGCTTTATCCTCCATGCCATCACTGAGGTCGCATTCGTTACCAGATTCGGTTTCAAAAATGCCAGATGCATCTCCCATCAGCCTAGGATCGGCCAGCTGAATATCAACCTTTTCCCGATTCTCCTCCTCAGCCGACTCTGCCACCGGCTTGTCTGCGTCCAAAATAGTCTTCTGGTCGCCCTTGTAGACATTGACTCTTATATGAAAAAATCCAAATCTAATAATGCCGTCAGTCCTGGCTAAAAGCGGAAGCGATTCCTCATTAACCAAGACCACTGCTTGACGACGAGCGCCCTCCATCTCACCCAATCTGGCAATTTGCCAATTCTGAGTTGGAAGGTCAGGATTGCAGACTTTTATCATCTTAAGAATCACCGCAGTGTCATTTGTAGCCATTGGGATCCATGCATGAGCTCTGGGTTGCGAGGGGATATCATGTTTTTCCACAACGTCCAGTCTGGCTCCAGGCCATAACTCTCCCACTTGGCTAATGGCAACCCTAAACACGGCTGCGGATCTTTCGTTCCCAAAAGCAACGAGTTTTACTCGCCCCTGATACCAACCTGCGTTGACAGTAGTAGGGAGAAAATCAGGCATACTCTCAAGGAGCCTATAGTAGATTTCATTTAGTTTAGTTTCAACTAAACTCCACTTGTCCCTTGGAATACTACAATCCCCATTTTGCCTGTTTATCACAGCCCTAACGAAGTTACCTTTAACCACTTCACTAAAAGACTGAGTCCAGACGTTGCCGGTCACCTTAGATCTCTTAGGTAAAGGTTTCTCGTCGGGCGAGCGCAACCTTTTACCAGACTTCGATGACGAGGCCGAAACAGCGCTCTGTTTGTCAGATGCGCGCATTGCCGAAAGTTTGTCCTGTTCTTCAATGACTCCTTTCGCCCATGATAGCGACGCCCTCTCGCGTTCGGAGAGCTTCGTTCCATCAAGTTGGCTTAGTCTGTTAATTATTTTCAAACAAAGCCGTCTCTGGTTGTGCCTGACCTTTGATGGTTTAAGTTTCTTTTTCTTTTTACCACCAATATTAGGCTGGGCACCCCTACCAGAATCAAGGTCGGACTTCAAGGTCGCAACCCTAAGACCAGTGCTAGGACCAGCACCAGTCGGTGAGGCAGAGCCTCGAATTAAATCGGTATCATTTGAGTCCATATTTTAATTTTCCTGGATGTGGTCATGAAAATATTACAAAAATACCTATTACGAACAATTTCAAAAAAATTCAATTAATAGCACGGAGATAAATTAAAACACGTCCACACTTGTCAACAGTTGAACGATACTTCGGTGAAGAAAAAACATTCTGGAAGAGGTACTTTTTGGAAATTCTGTTTCTAATGGGGGTAATAAAGTGTACTTTAGGTACTTTTTTTGTTTCTATAATAATGACCTTAAAGAAGGAGATGGAATTGGAAATGAAATGGAGTAGAACGGGGAACAAAATGGAATAGAGCAGGCAACAATATGGAATGAAATTTTTTACTCAAATTTTTCGTACTTAGCTTTTTTCTCCATATTTTTTCCCTCTATATATTTTTTCACTCAAACTTATTTCTTTTATTTCAATTTCTTTTTCCACTGTAATATTTATATAATTTAATCATGATTCGTATTAAAAGGTGTACGGTTGTTATATTTATAAAAAATTATATGAGGGTCAATACAAAATTTGTTTTTCTGTATAATTTAAGATAAAATTATATATACCTTATTCTGTTCCATACAAAACAATATATGGTTCCAATTAAACAAAAATTTTCTAAGTTTTTAGGCAAAGTATGAGAAACTTTTTAAAATGTTCCTAAACATTTCCTTACCATGGCTATGTATAACACCTACCTGGTTCGAAGCGTACCCAAACATTTTTTTGTTTTGGAAAATTATATGTTTGGTGAATGTATCGTTGTCCTGTGGTGTATCTCAACCCAAACCAAAAAACACCAGGATTTTATAAGTTTTTATGCAATTAGATCTAATTAGATCCACCAATATATGACAATGTCTGGTCAAAACTCGGATGAAATCAAATCATATTTTATACAAGTTGATCTTTTTTAATGCAAAAAGATCCACCATTATTCGGATCAAATTGCGTATAAATATATATTGTGTTACATATCATTATATATTGCATCATATAAAAATTTTTACTCGGGATCTTTAACGGGTTTTCAACACGTGAATTTAAGGTGAAATTAATCTAAAATTCACGGTTTTGCTAATAACTTTTGAACCACAGCACAGAGGGCCAGCCAGATCGATTTCCGGCCAAAAGTCCTTATAGTTAATATCTCAAAAATATCTATACCAATTTGTTGGACATATATAGGAGCTGGTTTTCTGAACTTATCTTTATGATCCATCTACACCATTTCCTTTGACAGGTCATCAAAGTTAAAAAAGTTGAAAAAAAAATTGTAAGTGGAGATACTTTTTATACCCTCCACTCTAGTGATAGAGGGTATATATAAGTTTGTCATTCTGTTTGTAACTCATCGAAATATCGATCTGGGACCCCATAAAGTATATATATTCATGATGCCCGATCGATTTTAAGACATTCTAGCAATGTCCGTCTGTCCGTCTGTCCGTCTGTCCGTCTGTCTGTCTGTCTGTCTGTCTGTGGAAAATGCTGTCGCGGACAAAATATTGCACAGAGATGACTGAAACTTAACATATTTATTGGAAGTTCTCCCGAGAAGTTTGGTATTGCATTTGAGCGATATCGGTTCAGCGGTTCAAAAGTTATGAACGAAAATGTAAGCACACCTCAAAAATTTCAGTACATTCAACATAACCTAAAAATACAAAATGCTTTAATTCGGCTTCTGGTTGGCATATGTGAACATAATTGAACACCAAATGGTATTTAAACAAGTACGAATACAAAAAAAGAAAAAAATCGCGGATTTTTTTACCAAAATTTTTTTTTCGCGGAAATTTTTTTTTTCAAAAAAATTTTTTTTTTTTCAAAAGTAATTTCCTTTTAAATAAAGTTTTTTGCAATAATCTTTTTGAAATTGTGGAGGGTATCACTACATTCGGCAAGGCCGAATTTAACTTTTTTACTTGTTTATTCTTTTTTTTACACATTTCTATTGCTAATGATCAACTTTCGATTTGCAGGGTTCACACTTATATATAAGCCTTTGTAAGGAAAATAATTTTTTGTGAAAATAATTTTTGTGAAAATAATTATGATTTTTTAATTATTTACTTCGCGCTGAAAAAAATCTCAGCGATCCTCAGTTCGATACAATCAGCCTATATTTTTCCTTATGTAGAATGGATCCATATCTTTCGAAAAAAGTTGCCCAAACTTGCTCGAAATGATAAATGGCGAAATTACAGCTATATATGCAGTGGTCCGAGATTTGTTTTTAAAAAAAATAATTTAACCCAAAATAATGTTTTACGGCTTGATTAGTTTTTTATCGTCAGAGAGTGCCTTAAGTGTACCGGGTGAAAAATGTTCATATTTGAATCATATGTGGTCCAAATATGGACATGTATGTTCATATATGTAAATATATGTTACACATGCGAAAATTGGCGGCATGTGTTCATATATGTTTCATATATGTCTGTCCACATGCCGCCAATTTTCATATATGCTCATATTTTAAATATATATCGCTCCTTTACTTGTATAGTGTCACAACTCAAAATATTTGATTTTGCAGAAAACACGTTTAAAGTTTACTATTGAAACTGGTTTTTAATTGAAAAAGGCCGGTACATAGAAAATGTAATAATGGCGTGTACTCTTCTCAAACGGTGAGTTTAAAAGATATTAATACGAATTTTTGACACAATATAAAGCACGATATAACGAATAATTCTGCATCATTAACTCAAAAAACGCATTTTTTGAGATATGACACTATACAAGTAAAGGAGCGATATGTTCATATATGTAATCATATGTGAAATATATATGATTCACATTTGAACATTTATCACTGGGTAGGAAAAAAAAATATCTACATTTGTAGTTTTTTTTTGTAGAATTATGAAAAATATCAGTTACACCATTTCCAATTAAATTCAAAGATTTTTTTATTGAATTTCCAAAATAGACAAAAAAGTTAATAATTTGTCGTCACCATTTAAAAAAGCTTTTCTGAAACTAATGGTGTTTTCTTTTCTGGCAAAAATGTGCCTTTTTTTGCATTTCGCCCCAAAAATTATGTTTTTGTGTTCTTTTCTAAAAAAATGCCAACCCTTATAAAAAATATCGTGTTCTTTTCTAAAAATGTCTGCCCTATAAAGTGCAAAAAAGTTGCACTTTTTACCCCGTAAAAAATCACGGGGTTGAAATTGCCTTATACAACAACTGACTTTTTCTGTGTTGTTTTCTCAAAACAGCTGTTAAAAAAATACAGGGCAGAGTATTGCTGTATGTTGTGTTCTATTCCAGTCAAATAAAATGCAAATTTTTGAAGGTGTGAGTTAAACATTTTAAAAATGTGTGCCCTAAAATGGCAAACATTTTTTTTCAGAAAAGAAAACACCATAAGTAAGTCATTTACACCATTTCCATATTTATATCAAAAATAAAAAAATATATATATAAAAATTATTTGCGTAGATTTAAATTCAGACACTCTTAAAACTAATTTTTAGTTAGATCAGACAAAGTTAAAAAATCTAGCCGCCATATTGTTTCCGCCATATTGAATTTTATCAATTTGATTTTAAGATAACAGACTCGAAAATTTACTAGGCCACACTTTCAGCTAGCTTCAACAAAGAAAAGGAATATAACTGTTTTTTAATTACTTGTAACAAACATTACTAAGCATATTTAGTCCGCCATTTTATTTTTCAAAATTCACGCCAGTAATTCTGATTCAGTAACTCCAAGACCCCCTTAAAAAAAAATTTGAGTTAATTCGGACAGTTATTAAAAAAACTTGTCCGCCATATTGGATGCGCCATTTTGATTTTTTAAGTTTTTAGTTAAATTTTGACTCCGAAATACTCTAGAAGCACATTTTCAGCCGGATCCAACAACGATAAAGACTTTTGGCCGGAATTGGATCATTCTTTAAACTTTAAGAAGCATATATGTGGAGTTTTGACAAAAGCATTTAAATCGACTTAAGTTCTTTTGTCAAAAAAATATTAAGATAGACTTTTTCGGCTACAACAAACACTTTTAACATTATTTTTTTTAAGGTCTCCACAATTTGAAATATCTGCTTATCAGATCTCTTAAAAAATACAGAGAAAATCGGCCAGTTCTTGCCATTTTAGTCTCTTAAAAAAAGCTCCAAAAAAACTTTTCAAAAAAAATAAGTGCTTTTGTCAAACGTCCACAGATATTTAGTCCGCCATTTTGTTTTTCAAAATCCGGAGTAACAATCCTTATTCAGTAACTCCAAGACCCTCATAAAACAAAATTTGAGTTCAATCACACAATTAAAAAAAAAAAATTGTCCGCCATATTGGACCCGCCATTTTGAATTTTTTGGTTTTTAGTTAAATTTTGAAATCAGCGACCTCGAATTCCTCTAGAATCACATTTTCAGACGGATCTAACAACGATAAAGACTTTTGGCCGGAATTGGATCATGCTGACCCTGTGTGCACTGTACTGCTGTGGCTGAAGTTCAATACAAACAAGGCCAGGGGAACGGCAATTATATAACATATGCCAGGCTTCAGCCTCATTAGAATGAGCCAGACCAGGTAAATGCCCAACATATATGCCAAACTTCAGGAGCCTCCGTAAAGTCTTTCAAAAGTTAGAGTGTTTTCAACAGACAGACGGACGGACATCGTTAGGTTGTCTTAAAATCGATCGAGGATCATGAATATATATGGGGCATTCCATGTCAAATCGGACACTTTGAAAAAAATTTTTTTTTAGATTTTTCCAATTTCTTAACAGTTTTTAGTACCCTTCGAAAACTCCTTCGTGGTAAATTTTCAGATTTTTTTGATGACCCGTTCAAAAGATATCGAATTTTTAAAAATTGGTTGTTTGTTCCTATACTCAAACTTCTTTTACTCATAACTTTTTTAATAATGGTCCAATTTTTTTTTTAATTTTTGTTTTTTACGTTTGTTAAAAAACAAAATCCCAAAAAAATCTTAAAGGACCTCTAGTATGCGAATTGTAAGTTTTAAAATTTAAATCTCATTTTTGAAAATGTTTGTACTCTTCGATTTTTATGAAATTTTTTTGTGTAAAACTTCTATCGATTCTACAAATTTTTTGCCCAGGAGGATCGTGGGATAACGATTATTACTATTTTTTAAGATTTTTTGAAAAAAATTTATTGTAATTTTTCAATCTTAAAATCATTTCTACTGCTTCAATGGTCTTAACATTTCTTTGGAACAAACTAATACCCTTTGGAACTAATAATTTTCAAAAATGAGATTTAAATTTAAAAACTTGGGATTTTTTTGGGATTTTTTTTAAAAAATACGCAAAAAGACAAAATTTTTGGAAAAAAAAAATTTGAAATTTGGACCATTATTGAAGAAGTTATGAGTAAAATAAGTTTGAGTTAAGGAACAAACTACCAATTTTCAAAAATTCGATATCTTTTGAACGGGTCATCAAAAAAAATCTGAAAATTTACCACGAAGGGTACTAAAAACTGAAAACAAATTGGGAAAATCTAAAAAAAAATTTCAAAGTGTCTGATTTGACATGGAATGCCCCATATACTTTATGGGGTTCTAAATCACTATTTCAAGTGTGTTACATACGGAATGACAAACTTATATATACCCTCTATCACCATAGTGGAGGGTATACAAAATATGTTTTTTATAAAAAGAAATATTTTCAATAATTTTTTTTTTCCACGAAAAAAATAGAGGTTGTGAAAAATAATTTTATAAAACTAAGCAAGAGCTAAATATTAAATTTAAAAAAATGTAGATTTTTTATAAGTTTTTTTTTAATTATTTGAAAATGCCCTTTGGTTATTTAGTTCATATGCATGAGTGTATAGTTTTTATTCATCGCAGCACAGTGCTATGTAACCGCTGTTTTTATATTATTGAAACAAAACAAATTTTCTATTTTATTTTTTATATATTATTATTTAACCTTTTTTTGTTATCGATAACTACTCAAAATTTTCTATAGGAAATTATGTTTTGGTAACTATTCAAATATGCTATAGAAAATTTTGTGAAAGCGATATATCAATAATAAAACAAACTATTTATAGAAAATTTTGTGATATCGATAACTTTATAAATTTTCTATAGAAAATTTTGTGTTATCGATATATCAATAGCTATACAAATTTTCTTTTAAAAATTTTATGTTATGAATCGATAACTAGAAAACTATACAAATTTTCTTTAAAAAATTTGGTGTTATCGAAATATTATTAACACTGTGCTAGTCGCAAAAATTAACAAGCTGGACACCCTGATGGTAAAGCTAATTCGGGTATGCTGAATTCAATGGTGTTAGCCGTTTTTCGAAGTTAGCGCTCGTATTCGCGATATTAGCGATTTAAAATTGTAAGGCTAAAGTACTACAAAAATTAAATTTTTATACTTTTAGGATACTTTTTAAGTATAAATTTAGAAAATCCATTGTTTTTTTGCGAAAAAAAAATTTTACGCAAAGAAAAAAAAATTATGCGAAAAAAAAAATCCGTGAAAAAAAATTTTTTTTGGGTCTGCAATGTATCGTATTCTACTCATTTTCATAAATTAATAGGAAAAAAATTGAAAACTGAAAATTCGCGAAAAAAAAATTTCCACGAAATATTTTTTTTTGTATTCAATAGAGTTTAGATGATAAAAATTCAGCAATTCTCCAAATAATATGAAAAATAGTTTTTTTTACTAAAAAACAACATTAATAGCGAATATCGATAATACATACGCTAACTTTGAAAAAACTCATATTGCAATGGGATTTAAACTAGCTTTAACAGATGGCGGTCGTAAATTCAAATCAAACTAAAAATATTTGTATTGAACCAAATTTTTCATGAAAATAAAGGTTTTTCGCGAACAAAAAATGTTTTTCGCAAAAAAAATCATGGTATTATGGTTTGTTGTGTTAGTTTAACAGACTTAAATGGTTGTAAATTTAAAAATTATCGCAAAAGTTTAAAAATATCGTTTTTATTGTACTTAAGCATTAATATTTTAAATCACGAATATCGCGAATACGAGTGCTAACTTCCAAAAACGGCTAGCACCATTGAATTCAGAGTACTCGAATTAACTTTACCAGTAGGGTGCTCAGCTTGTTAAAAAAAGTGTGGAACTCGATATAATATAACTATAGCCCTGTTTTCGCATAACCGTCTATATGTTAACATTAACCGTGTCAAAATTAATTAAGGCAAACATGGAAAAAAAGGGTTATGTCTTTGCTACAATAAGAAGAAAAAGGGTTGTGTCTATGCTAATTCATTAAAAATTTATACTTGGCTTCACTTTTTATCGAAGGTTAAAATTAACGCTAATAACACTGTACAACACAAAAAAAAAATTACAAGGTCAGACCAAAAAAATTTGATAGAAGAGACAAAAAAAAAATATACGTGAATCGGCGTTTTGTAAGTTTACATCTGGGTTTCATTTTAGGGGGAGGTAAAGTTTCCCCCAATTGCAAATGTTGTATTGTCAATCCTCATTGAATATCGAGTAAAGCTTACGTATAAAGTACATAGTGTGTTTAGCAAATTTATGTAAAATGTTACGGAGAACATTTTTGTGGAATATGTTAACCCTCTGACTCCTCAATTTAAGGGTCTTTTTTGTCCTTATTTTCAAAAAGAGCAAAAATCACAGTTAAAACAGGGATTTAAGGGGTTTAAATGTTCCGTAAAAATATTCGCCGTGAAATTTTACTATAAGTCCTTGAATACACCAAAACGGAAAACTCAACCAGAAAGACATAACAAATGACAGTTTAGGGTCAATTTCGCATTTATTAAGAAAATCGAGTAAAGCTTACGTTTAAAGTATATGGTGTGTTCAGCAAATTTATGTAAAATGTTACGGAGAACATTTTTGTAGAATATGTTAACCCATTTATTTATTGTTTTTGATCAAAATGTGGCTATTTTTTTTTTACCTTTGACCTTTGACCTCGATGCGCCTTGTGTTAACGTTGTCCGATTTGGCTGAAATTTTTAGCATAGCATTTTTAGACCAAATGTAATAAAAATTAGGGGTGGACTCCCTCAAATTCGAAGTTTTGCAAAATAGCTGCCACCCTAATAATCATATATAATTTATTATGTTTGTATCAAGTTATATATTGTAATATATTTTTATTTTTACTCGGGAATGCAAATTTTCTACAGAAAATTGTATGCTATCACTATATCAATAACTTTGCAAAATTTTCTATATTAAATTTTGTGTACTCGATACATCAATAACTATGGACATTTTCTATAGAAAACTTTGTGTTATCGATACATCGAGGGCTACATATTTTTTATTTAAAATTTTGTCATATTGATAAATCGATAACTATGCAAACTTTCTATAGAAAATTTTGTGCTTTCGATAAACCAATAACTGTACAAAATTTTCTGTAGAAAATTTTCTATAACTATAAAACATTTTTCATGGAAAATTTTGTATTACCAATACATCGATAACTATATATTTTTCTATGTAATTTTTTAGTAATCGACGCTTTGAGAACTATACAATTTTTAATCGGGCTATCGATATATCGATATCTACAAATTTTTTATACCCTAAACTCTAGTGATGGAGGGTATATATAAGTTTGTCATTCCGTTTGTGACACCTCGAAATATTGTTCCTCTGGCCCGGTTCGTCTTAAATCTCAGCCAAATCGGTCCGGCGATTTTATGTTTTCACATAAAATTCACGTATTAAAAAACCCGGGTTTAAAAAACAAGCTGTAAAAACAATAATAAGCCACAAATTTACTTTGCAGAGTACTTTTGACACTCAAAAATATTTTTTCACTAAAAAAAATTTACACTCAAAAAAAATTAGTAATTTTTTTTTTATAAAAATGACAAAAAAAAAGTTTTTTTGCTCAAAATAAAATATTTCTAATCAAAATTGTTGAATTTTTTCACATTAAAATATTTACCATCCTATAAAAAGGGCATTGTAAAGGGTATTCATTAGGGCGGGTCGATTTTATAATCGCCCATGGCTCAGTGAAAATCGTATTCTAGGGATCAAAATAAGAAACTTTGCCGAAGGAACCATACCTCTAAAACGAATTCTACTACCCCCCAACTGTTGACTTTTGTCCCGTAGGGTCAAGTTTTGAAAAATCCCACTTTGACCCATTTAGAGTGCCCCAATCGAGTCCAAATGTATGACCGACCCCCACTAACTTTGGAGGGCCGATCCACCCATGCTAGTGTCATACCCCCTGGAACTCCCCTGGGGGGTACCCCATACAAACATTTCAAAAAATCACCATTTTTGGCACTTTATTTTATTATTTTTTATATATTTAATTTATTTTTATTATTTTATTTATTTTTTCTCTTTAGAAATTTATTTAGTCAGAACATACATATGAAGGTTTCTATTTCAAACGTACCACGAAAAAAAAAATGTTGTTGGATCAAAGTCAAACTTTGAGAGCTTATTGCCCTATATGAAAGTAACAAATCGTGGAACAAAAGTTTTCGTTTTTCGGAAAAATGGGCGAGATAGGCGTGGTCAAACATGGTAAAATTGAGCAATTTTTGCATGATGTCGCTTTATATTTAATTTTTTCTACAGTAACTCAAAGATTCTGTGATTTTCGAAACACATCTAATTTATAGTGTTTTGTATGGGCTATCGATTGGTATTATTAGTTTTTGGAAAAAATTCAGAACTATGTCTGAATTTTTCAAATGAAAAATAAAAATCGATGTATCAAATAACACGCCATCTTTATTTTTTTTTAAAAAAATTTTAAATTAAAGTTCTTTTGATTCTCTACATCATATCAAATTTTCAGAGAGCAGTTATTTTTGGTTTTCGAGAAAATTGGCTTTAAAGTTTAAATGTCTTATTTTATTTTCTATATCACTCATACGCCACGATACATTTATTTTTGTACTTACCAAAAACTTGTTTAATTCTTAAGATAACAGATTTAGAGCTGATTTGTCTTATTTATAGGTATTTGACTGTTTTTTTGTTGACCAAAGACATACAGTGCCATCGCTAACTCGTCTTCTGTGTAATAAGAATGGCAATTTTTTTGAACTTTAAAATCTTTGAAATGATGAAAAAGGTTTGTAAAATTTTTGAAGTGCAGACTTTAAAATATTTTTTGGAACTTGTCTACTTCTGATATATTTTAAATTTTTAGTTGTAAGGCAATGTGTTTAATATCAGAGTATTCTTAAAAATTAACAACGACTGTGAATATTGTTGCCTGGATTTATTCCAGTAAATGGCTAAGCGGCGTCCCAGAATTTCAACAATCATAAGGCAAAGATCACTTCTGAAATATTGTCATTTTATTGATATTGAATGCAACCTTGATACGAAGAATCTTGAAAAACAGTCGAATTCTTATTATAAATATGACAAATCAATAGAGTCCGGCCGAAACCAGTTTTTCGACGCCAAACCGAAACCGAACCAAAACCGAAACTAAAAAAAAATTAATGCCTGGCTGAATAAAATTTTTATTTATTTCTTTTTTAAAATAAATATACAGCACTTAATGTTTTTTGTTGTATTTATTAAAAAATATATATATTTTTAAAAACTTAAAAAAAATCATATTTAAATAAACTTAAAAAAATATTGTTCATTAAATCTGTAGATTAAAAAAAAAAAAAATATTTGAACTGTAACAGTAACACGTTAATTGGAAATCCTTGCTACATTTTTAAAATGTACTGAATCAAGTGTAATTATACTCGAAATTGAAAAATTCAGCAACTTTTTTATATATTTTTTAAAATACTAAAATTTTGCCGAATACCGAATAGAGGTCGAAACCCAATTATTCGGCCGAAGTCGAGGCCGAAACCGAATATTCGGTTGGACTCTACAAATCAGCTCTAAATCAAACATCTAAATAGAATTAAACAAGTTTTTGGTAAGTGCAAAAATAAATGTATCGTGGCGTATGAGTGATATGGAAAATAAAATAAGACATTCAAATTTTAACGCCAATTTTCTCGAAAACCAAAAATAACTGCTCTCTGAAAATTTGATATGATGTAGAGAATGAAAAGAACTTTAATTTAAAATTTAAAAAAAAAAAAAATAAAAATGGCGTGTTTTTTGATACATCGATTTTTATTTTTCATTTGAAAAATTCAGACATAGTTCTGAATTTTTCCAAAAACTAATAATACCAATCGATAGCCCATACAAAACACTATAAATTAGATGTGTTTCGAAAATCACAGAATCTTTGAGTTACTGTAGAAAAAATTAAATATAAAGCGACATCATGCAAAAATTGCTCAATTTTACCATGTTTGACCACGAATATCTCGCCCATTTTTCCGAAAAACGAAAACTTTTGTTCCACGATTTGTTACTTTCATATAGGGCAATAAGCTCTCAAAGTTTGACTTTGATCCAACAACATTTTTTTTTTCGTGGTACGTTTGAAATAGAAACCTTCATATGTATGTTCTGACTAAATAAATTTCTAAAGAGAAAAAATAAATAAAATAATAAAAATAAATAAAATATATAAAAAATAATAAAATAAAGTGCCAAAAATGGTGATTTTTTGAAATGTTTGTATGGGCTACCCCCCAGGGGAGTTCCAGGGGGTATGCCACTAGCATGGGTGGATCGGCCCTCCAAAGTTAGTGGGGGTCGGTCATACATTTGGACTCGATTGGGGCACTCTAAATGGGTCAAAGTGGGATTTTTCAAAACTTGACCCTACGGGACAAAAGTCAACAGTTGGGGGGTAGTAGAATTCGTTTTAGAGGTATGGTTCCTTCGGCAAAGTTTCTTATTTTGATCCCTAGAATATGATTTTCACTGAGCCATGGGCGATTTTTTTTCCTCCCCACAAATCGACCCGGCCTAATATTCATAGATTCGGCCAAGTCGAATTGTTTATACTTGTTTCTTCTGAAAAAGTTTTGTTGAAGATATAAAAATGTTTTTTTCACACCAAGATGATTTCAATAGTTTGTTGATAACTTTCCTTCAAAAAATGTACACTACAAATCACTGTGCTTTCTTTTTTTTCCACAGCATTCATTAGGAATCCATGTTCTACATACATTTTCATTCATATATCTTTGTTCATAGGAAAATGTTCATATAGCTTTTATTATAATCTACCACAGACATTTACAAAAAAAAAAATGGAAAAAAACATATGAAATGATTATCAAATAATAAGCTAAAAACCAACCAACATTCATAGTTTGTGAACTTTGTTTTCAAACCTTTTTTTTACACAAATCTTCATGCTTTTCATTCCCAAAAAAAAAAAAAAATCTTTAGAAAAAATGGCTAGTTTCATGTACTTTTGGGAATCGTTGATTTTATGGTGCGGATGATAATTCTAATAGAAAAAAACATTTTTTTTTTTTTTTTTAATTTTTCTTTCTCCTAAAGTGGAAAACGGGCATTTTCCGGTTATTTTGCAAAACTGTGGTCACAGAAATTTTGTGTGTGTGTACGAGTATGTGAACTGTTTTTCCTATTTTAATGAATGCCTTTGAGTCTATGAGAGTTTTCATTTGCTTTAGTATTATTTACCCCATAAAGTACTTTTTTGTTTTTTTTCAGTTTTTTTTGTATGTTCTGCTGCTGCTGCAGTTGTTGGTAAATATCGTTAGTGGCTTCATTTGTAGACCAACCACAACGTTGGCCGCAGTCAGACATTTTAGACTCGCTTTTTATTCATCCATGTTAGATTAATTTGTTGAATCTCATAGATTTAGCAATATATTTTTGTAGTTTTTGTATGTGCACACAGTTTTTTGCCATCTCTATGAAGGTGGCAAAATGATAAGGATTTTATATATAAATCATTATATTTTGCAAGTTTAATCAAAAAATATTTTTTTATTTTTTTGCTTCCATGATGTTGAAATATTTTAAATTTTACACGAAATGTATTTAAACAAGTAGAAAAATTAAATCCGACTTGGCCGAATCTATGAATGCCCTTCACAATGCCCTTTTTAAAGGATACCCGGCTAAAAATAATGTATACAAGCTCATGTACGATCATATATGATAATTTATGTTAAGGATGGGCCAATATATGATCGCATATTATCATATGTTTTACTGTATATCGTCATATATTGAATAAGCGCCAATTTTAATATATGTTCATTAGAGTGTCCCTTATTTTGGAAATGTTGGAAATGTTGAGACGGTACCCCCTCATTTTTTTCCTTTTGACTAAAAAATAACTCAGGAAAAATTTTACGCCCCTACGACCACGCCTTCCCTACGCGACGGGGCCGTAAAGAGCGGGACCTTAAAAATCATTTTTCCATACAAAGCAAAAAAATTTTTTTTTGATTTTAAATTTTTTTGTTATTAATTATAATATAGCTTGGTTAGCTTATTCACGACAAAAAATTTCATTTTGGTGGGATGAGGCTTTCAGTTCTAAAAAAATTTTCGAAAAAAAAAATTTAGAGCTTTTGGGGTCCTACAGTAAAAATTTTTTAAAAAATATTTTTTTTTAGTTTTGACAAGCAACCGTTTTAGTTGAATTGTTGCTTTTAATGATATATTTTCATAAAAAAATATTATTCCTATCTGTGACATCTTTATCGTGATCTAAAAAAGGGTAAAAAATGCATTTTTGATGTTTTTCGATACACGATCAAGATGTCACAGATATGAGTAATATTTTTTTATGAATATATATCATTAAAAGCAACATTACAACTAAAACCGTTGCTTGTCAAAACTAAAAAAAAAAAAAATTTAAAAAATTTTTACTGTAGGACCCCAAAAGCTCTAAATTTTTTTTTTCGAAAAATTTTTTAAAACTGAAAGCCTCATCCCACCAAAATCAAATTTTTTGTCGTGAATAAGATAACCAAGTAATATTATAATTAATAACAAAAAAATTTAAAATCAAAAAAAAATTTTTTTGCTTTGTATGGAAAAATGATTTTTAAGGCCCCGCTCTTTACGGCCCCGTCGCGTAGGGAAGGCGTGGTCGTAGGGGCGTAAAATTTTTGCTGAGTTATTTTTTAGTCAAAAGGAAAAAAATGAGGGGGTACCGTCTCAACATTTCCAACATTTCCAAAATAAGGGACACTCTAATGTTCATATATGATCATATATGTTTTCGAATTAATGATGTATGGCCAGATGTGTTCATATATGCTCATATACAATTCATTTTTAGCCGGGTAGTAAAATTTTTAGCTATAAATTTTTTTGATTAAAAATATTTTATTTTGTGTAAAAAACTTTTTTTGTCATTTTTAAAAAAAGCAAAAATTAGTATTTTTTGAGTGTAAAATTTTTTTCAAGTGTTTAATTTGTTAGTGTAAAACATTTCTTAGTGACAAAAATATTCTTATTGTAAGAAAAGATCTAACCAAAGATTAATCGGCCAATGTTTGGACTTTGTACCCATTTTCCGGAAAACACTAATCTAGGGTATCATATGGTCGGCTTGATCGACTATAATTTTTAGTCAAAATATAATTGTATTTCAAATCAAAATTATTAATTTCAGTCACGTTAGAATATTTACTATTACTTAAAAAGGGCATTGTGGAGGGTATTTACGAATTAGGCCGAATTTAACTTTTCTACTTGTTTTTTTTATACCTTCCACTCTACCCAGTTGGCAACGTCCTCGAGCCATCCTCAGTGACGGAGCGGTGACATGTCAGAGTCACTGCTGACATCCACAAGACATCCTGGGTTGAGGACAGTTTCATTCAAACTTTCAAAATGTCCTCACTCAAAGTCAGCAGTGATCATTGCTGACCTTCTAGGGACATGTCACGTAACACTTCTTTGGGGACGTAGGTCATGCGAAAATACAAAAAACTTTCGTATTTCCTTTAGTTTTTACTTTTTCGCTTTTTAGTCCCAACTGTATTTGAACCTGGAACCTTCAGTTTATTAGTCCCACACCTTATTACCTGTTCGAAACTTTATTTTGAAAATTGTTTTTCTATTTATTACTTTTATTCTACTTGTAAGATTTTGATTTTATTTTAAATAAATCGATAATATTGCCATCTTTCTCTTGGAAGTTGAAGAGTTGCCCAGATTTAAAATTCTAATTTAATATACTACTATTCTGAAGACATTTCATTTCAGAACCTGAAGACATTTCCTCAAGGAATCACTGTGGAAATTTCCTCAGTGACACATTTTCCAACTGGGTAGCTTTAATAGATGGATGTCGTAAATTCAAATCAAACTTAAAATAATTGTAGGCGTATTTTGTTGGCATAATTATCAGTGTTTTACCATACAAAGTTGACATTAGTGTTAACGCTCAAAATTATAGAAGTTAAAAATTAACTTTCATACAATGTGAATGATTCTCTTATTGTTAATGGCTCTCTTTGGTATTAATAAAAAAGATAAATGTTTTTGTGATGCTTTCAAGCTAAATTGCATTTAATAAACTAATTTTGTCATTATTTCATCGAAATTGTGTAATATTTTACAAAATTATTCCAAATGACGCTAAATTAATTTGAGAAATTTATGGAAGTTAACGTTTTGTTTTTTTCGTTTTGATGCATGTTAACAATCTAAGTTTGCCAACAAAAAATATTCGCGAAATATTTTTCGCGAAAAAATTCATAGTATAATGGTTTTTAGTCTTACTTAAAAAGAGTTAAATGGTTTTAAATTTAAAAGTTATCGCAGAAGTTTAAAAATATGGTTTTTATTGTAATTAAGAATTGAAATTTTACATTGCGAATACGAGCGCTAACTTCAAAAAACGGCTAGCACCATTGAATTCAGCTTACTCGAATTAACTTTACCAGCGAGATTCCCAGTTTTTTAAAAAAAAAGTGTCAAATTCGAGCACAGTTTAATTTTTGAATGATATAGTATGATTTTTGGAGAAAAATATAAGGTGCTTGATTCGGCACTACTCTTTTACTATTCACCTAATTTTTAAAAATATACTTTCAAATTTTAAGTTTTTAAAATTTTTCTTGTTGTTTTCTAGATAATATATTCAATAATTACAAGAAAAAAAAATTAAAAATCTTAAAACTCGAAAGGATATAAAATTTTTGAAAAGAAAGTGAATGGTGAAATAATACTCTCGAATTGAGCACAAGATTTAATTAAGTATTTATTACGCATAAATCAAAACTACAGAGAGTTCTTCAATAGGCTGGGTCGTATTCCAACAAAGTCCTCAGATCAACTATTAATAGTGAAAAAAAGTTGGTACAAGTAAATACAAGCAATTTAAAACCAAAATGAACAAAATCGGTCCATGGCACAGTGGATTATATAAGGTGAATGCATCTCATAATTGATTTTTGAAAATGTTTGAAATAAACAATAAAACAAGATCTATCGTAAAGCTAAGATGTCAAGCAATAATTATTTACAGAAATTATAGTTATTATGTCAACAGAACTATTCGAAAATGGCGACCGAAAACACTGCTTTCGACTGTAAAGATTTGGGGAGATAAAATTATACCATTTTCAAGTGCGTATTTATAATATTTCTAATTATTTTTTTTGGGATTGTAATACCATGTTGGAAAGGGTAACTTGTCCAGATTCTATTTTTGTTATGAGCTTTGTATATGGGGCATTCCATGCCAAATCACTCACTTTTAGGCCCGACCCCCTTCGATTAATTTTATTTTTGGATATGTTTTAGTACGTATTAAATGCAACTTCCAGCCAAATTTTCAGCCTTTTATACCAAGGTGGTGTTGAGTAATCAATTTTTCAAAATGGCGATTTTTTCCAAAAAATGAAAAAATTTAAATTTTCAATCAATTTTGACCAGTAAAAAATATAGATATATTAAAAAAAGATGGACAACATTTTGTTGGTAGTTAAATGTAGTTTTAGAAAAAAAAATATGAAAAATTATTCGAAGTAACTATCACTTGTTTTTTATCGTATAAAAATTAAAATCGACTTTTTGAAAAAGTCCGAAACCTTCGATTTTTTTTTAAAAATGTCAAAAAATTCTACTCTAAATTACGCAACTTTTAAGTCATAATTCGAGATGTGATCGTAATTCGTTCTATTTTTATTCAAATTTTGAAAATTGCACTTTTTTTTTTTTGACTCCGGTTTATTTTATATGGTGCTCCAAAAAAAATAATTTGGTAAATATTGACCGTAACTTCCCCTAGATATATTAACTTGGGTGTAAAAATACGTCTCAGAAAATTTTAGGATGATCGGACATGGGTAAGGCGTGCCGCATCGGCTTTGAAGTTTGAAAATCGGATTACAAGGGAAAATATGCATTTTTTTCTGTTTTCTTAATTTTTTTGGTATTTTAAGTTAATTTTGAATTCAAATGGTTACAGAATTGAAATGTAGAGTAAAATGTCTCTCTATTAAGGTCATAAAAACCGAAATCGGTTTAAAATCAGCCAAGTTATTACAACTTCCCCAGGCATCTAACGTGTGGCAGACAACTTGATTAATCAATACAATCCGATTTTTTAAATTCATTGAAATTTTCTACTGTAATAACATTTTTTTATTCTTCAAGTTCAAATGTTATTAGATGACAAGTATTTTTCATATTGTGTTTTGCTAACATTTTTTAAATTAGTGCTAAAAATGCCTGCATTTTCCACACCCTTTTGAAATCTCTATTTTAAAAAAAAAATATTTTTTTTGTTTTAAAATTTGGAAAAGTCAAAAAAATATTACACTGAAACATGAATAATGAAAAAATGTTATTACAGTAGAAAATTTCAATAAATTTAAAAAAAGGGCCTCGTATTTTTTAATCAAGTTGTATGGCACACGCTAGATGCCTGGGGAAGTTGTAATAACTTGGCTGATTTTCAACTGATTTTAGTTTTTAGTACCTTATTAGAAAGGCATTTTACTCCACATCATAATTCTGTGATCACTTGAATTAAAACTTAACTTAAAATACCAAAGAAATTGCGAAAACAGAAAAAAAATCATATTTTTCCTTGTAATCCGTTTTTTAAACTTCAAGGACCATGCTAAGCGCCTTACACATGTCCGATCGTCCCAAATTTTTGTGAGACGTATATTTACCTCCAAATGAATATATTTAGGGTAAGTAAGGGTCAGTATCTACCATTTTTTTTTTTTTTTGGAGCTCCATATAAAATAAATCAGAGCCAAAACATAAAAGGTGCAATTTTAAAAATTAAAAAAAAATAGAAAGAATTGTGATCACATCTCGAGTTATGGCTTAAAAGTTGCATAATTTAAAGTAGAATTCTTTTAGTTTTTTACAAAAAAATCGAAGGTTTCGGACTTTTTCAAAAAGTCGATTTTAATTTTTAAACGTCAAAAAATAAGTGATAATTACTTCGAATATTTTTTTCAAATTTTTTTTCTAAAACTACATTTAAATACCAACAAAACGTTGTCCAACTTTTTTTTAAATATCTAAATTTTTTACTGGTCAAAATTGATTGAAAATTTAAATTTTTTCATTTTTTGGAAAAAATCGCCATTTTGAAAAATTGATTACTCAACACCACCTTGGTATAAAAGGCTGAAAATTTGGCTGGAAGTTGCATTTAATACGTACTAAAACATATCCAAAAATAAAATTAATCGAAGGGGGTCGGGCCTAAAAGTGAGTGATTTGGCATGGAATGCCCCATATATTGTTAGCAGGTTTGAAATTTATTCATTTGAAGTATATAATACTTTTTTGCTAACCTACGCAACTTTGAATAGGATTTTAACTGTGAGCGCCGTTTTTCTCCAATCTAGTTATAACATAGAATTAAAGTTTGACTTATTATCTAAAAGATATATCTAAAACCAGCTGCCTTTTCGTGCCTTTAAACAAATGGCATGCAAAAATGTTGACGAACTCACATATTAACAATAAATAAAAACTTTAATTATTCATTAATTTCGCTCATTATGCCCTACTCAATTTGCCATTCCGTGTGTAACGCAACGTTATGTCGGTTATGACCACATAAAATACATATTACATTGATCCATGATCAATTTTAAGATATTCCAGCGATGTCCGTCCGTCTGTCTGTGGAAAGCACGATGTAGTCCAAACCAAAAGAGCTAGACCCCGGAAGTTTGACAAAAAAAATTACTTATAACTGGCTAAGTTTGTAAATGGGCAAAATCGGACCTCGGGGGAAACAATTTCCCCTTAAAAAAAAAACAACCCCAAAAACCATTTTTTGAATATTTTTTAGCATATTTGTTCAACAATTAAACAATATGTTGATTAATATAAAAATTAAAAAACCTGCGCTTGTCAAAGAGACTGAGAAACGTAATTTTTTTTGGTCCGCCCCGTTTGGAGGCGTGGCTTTAACAATAAATGCTAAAATTGTGTTATTTATGCGTATTATAATTAATGAGTTTGTGGACATTTATCGCAAAAAGGTAGACGTAGTCCACCGTCGACCACAACCCCCCCCCCCCTTATTCCATTTTCCCAAAAATAAGACACTTTATTTAATTTTTCACTTTTTGGAGGGTTATGGAAAGATTTGGCAACAGCCGAATTTAACACTCACTATTTTTTTATCTTGGCAACTTACATCGGAATTTTTTATTATAACTTCCTTATTTTTGTCGTATTACAATAAAATATCAGTAAAATTTTATATTTGACACCAATGAAAATCTATATGAATTCGGTAATTTTTTTAAAAATTGCAACATTTGGCCCTTAAAAGTCTATGGGCAAAATGTTGACCTTTTCTGAAAAATTTATCTACAAAATTACTTATTATAAATATCTGTTGCAAAATTTAATTGAAAATAATTAGAAAATATAAAAAAATACCTATTTAACTTGTCCTAGCATTTTACTTTAATACTAAAATTCAACAAAAATATCCAAAATGTATTTTTAACCCTTCACAACTTTAGTTCTCGTCAGTCGATTTTTATGATTAAAAGCACAAATTAAAGCCTAAAGTCTCACCTATTCAACAAAAAAGACGGCATACAAAAATATTGATCCAATCAAAAGTTACAGATTTTTGATCCGGAAATGACCAAAATTTTCCACTGTGCATGGCATCCGTTCTCGCATCGCGGGTCAAAATTGCGGGTTTTAAAAAAATGGACATAATTAAAAAAAAAAAAATTTTTTTGTATCGCATTAATTCAAAGATATTTAGAAAAATTTTGTTTGTTTTTTTCGGATATCGATAACCCACCCAAACGTGAGGCCAAAAAAAACTCACATTTTTAACATGGAGCTCAAAACTACTTTTTCACTATTTTAAAAATTTAGTGAAACAAAATTTTTAAATATATTAGTTTATCCACTTGATATCATTAAATACATCTAAGGGATTGTAGAAAAAAATTCTTAGTTAAATTCCTTCGTCCAGTTGGTGTGTGGAGCGATTTGAATTTAGCGGATTTCCAGAACATGTATTTTTATTGACATTTTTGACTAATTTGTAGTTGTTAGCAACATTTTACTTAAATTAACCAACGTTTTTTGTTCAAGTGGTTGTTTTGGACCATAGTAACTCTGCTTTAAAATAATAGGCTTTTTGGACAACGTTAACCCTTGCCGGCACGAGGTTAAAAATTCCTCCAATGAAATTTTCGAAAATTCCCCACTCTAAAATCGTGTATGTGTTTAAATAATGAACAATTACATATTTATACAAAGTTTTCTTGAAGGACATCTTTAACCCTTGCTGAACGAACGCCCAAAAAATTTTAAACAGCTGTTTTTTTGCTCATAGTCAAATGGACTTTTTTGACATATTAAATAATATGTTTTTACTTTTAGCTTTACACAGTAAAAACGACGAAGACGTAATGAAATTTCGGATGCCAAGAAGGGTTAAAGATGTCCTTCAAGAAAACTTTGTATAAATTTGTAATTGTTCATTATTTAAACACATACACGGTTTTAGAGTGAGGAATTTTCGAAAATTTCATTGGGGGAATTTTTAACCTCGTGCCGGCAAGGGTTAACGTTGTCCAAAAAGCCTATTATTTTAAAGCAGAGTTACTACACTCAAAATAATTCTACAGTAAAAGGTTTAGTAAGTGATATTGTACCAAAATCTACTAATTGGTTACTAATTTTAGTATCTTCAAAGTACTAACATTAGTAATTTTTACTGGTTTTTACTAATATTAGTTAAAAATTTTAGTATTGGTTACCAATTTCTGCACTAGGTCCTTTTGGACTAAAATTAGTTAAATTTTTAGTATTGAATACCCACGTTTTTTTTTGGGTGTATGGTCCAAAACAACCATTTGAACAAAAAAAGTTGGTAAATTTAAGTAAAATGTTGCTAACAACTACAAATTAGTCAAAAATGTCGATAAAAATACATGTTCTGGAAATCCGCTAAATTCAAATCGCTCCACACACTAACTGGACGAAGGAATTTAACTAAGAATTTTTTCTACAATCCCTAAGATGTATTTAATGATATCAAGTGGGTAAACTAATATATTTAAAAATTTTGTTTCACTAAATTTTTAAAATAGTGAAAAAGTAGTTTTGAGCTCCATGTTAAAAATGTGAGTTTTTTTGGCCTCACGTTTGGGTGGGTTATCGATATCCGAAAAAAACAAACAGAATTTTTCTAAATATCTTTAAATTAATGCGATACAAAAAAAATGTTTTTTCTTTTTAATAATTTTTTTTTTTAAATATTTAATTTTTTTTAAATTATGTCCATTTTTTTAAAAACCGCAATTTTGACCCGCGATGCGAGAACGGAAGCCATGGACCGATTTTGTTCATTTTGGTTTTAAATTGCTTGTATTTACTTGTACCAACTTTTTTTCACTATTAATAGTTGATCTGAGCAATTTGTTGGAATACGACCCAGCCTATTCTTCAACCTGCGAAGAAAATTACATACTTTCACTTCATCTTCAAAGCACTTTTCTTCGCTACAAAATAGTGCTCTAAACTGTGACATTGCCCACAAAATTTAGTACGTTTGCACGCGCTGTTTTACTCGTGATTTGTTTCCAAAAGCTGCTACCAGTTCAGCAAAATTTCAGCTGGTTCCAGTGGCACATCACCAATATTATTTTTTTTTTTCAACTGAATAAATTTATTATTTCTTATTTTTCAAACTAACCTAAACTGTTGAACTTCTCTAGAAATATATTTTTGTATGCAATTTTATAAATATTTTTTGGATTACAAAATAATAACAAGAAATAACAAGTCTTTATAAAATTTGCTTATGTTAGCAATAATGACAACAAACAAGGATAAAGTAAACATGTTACAAATATAAAAAAAATTGTCTTTAACGACATATGCTTAGGATACTCATGATAATAAGGAGGTTCACTTATCACACTCTACAAAAAGCGGAGCATGGGCAGCAAAAAAATCAAAAGAAACAGAGTAATAAAAAAATTCAGAAAAAATAAAACAAGTGAGAGTGTTACATTCGACTGTGCCGAATCTTTTATACCCTCCAAAATGTAAAAACAATATAAAAAAATAATCCAGGGGCGTCTTTTTTTTTGATGGGGGGGGGGGGTCGGGTGGGGTTGGTGGGAGACGTTTGGGGCACCTTCCCCTGGCGATTTGGAACTTATTTTGAGATAAGAATGTTGCATTTGCTTAGCAAAAGTACAAAAACCCATTAAAAAACTGCGGTTTTTCTTAGGTTGGTTTAGTTCTCCAAGGGGGAACTGTTTTCCCCTTGGTCCGATTTGCCCCATTTCCGAACTTAACCTGCCTAGGAATATAAGACATTTTCGTGCCAAACTTTGGAAGTATAGCTCTTTTATTTTGGGCTGTATCGTGTCTTCTACAGACGGACAGACGGACAGAAGGACATCGCTAGAATGTCTTAGAATCGATCACTGATCATAAATACTTTATGGGGTCCTAGACCGATATTTTGATGCCTTACACACAGAATGAAAAAGTGAGTATACCCTCATACTGTAGTTGAAGGGTATAAAATCTACAACAAATATTGAGGAATATAAAAACAAGTAAAAAATCTTAAATTCGGCGTTGTCGAATATATAATAGAGTTAATCCTTATCAACTTTGCAAAAACAAAATTAATTTTTGACCACTCGGTGTCTTGGCTTATCGGTCATATCAGATTTAAAAATTTCGTTGCCCCCTTATGAAACAATGTGGACCTTCTGGAAAATTCCGATAACTCCCGAACCAACAGAAATATTTTCTAGAGGAAAAATATGTGTCGACTTAAATTTTCGAGATTTTCGCGTGAAAAAATTTTCAAACGCGAATATCTTGAAAACGGAACATGTTAGAAAAATTTTGATTGCAGTTTTGGAATCAAGAGGTCAATTTTATATCCAATCAGCTTCTATTTTTAGAAGAATCTAATCTAACAGTAAACCACTAAAAGTGCAAAATTACCTAGCAAAAAAAGTGCGGAGTACTTCTATTTGGAGTGCTTTAAAACTATAACAAATGTAATGAAATACAATAAAAATAACAAAAAACACAAGAAAAAAACGCAAAGGCATTCTTTTCAACTCCATAAAAAGTTCCCAGCAAAAAATAAACGAAGTGGTTCAAAAAGAATTAGTAGTTTCACTACATACAAAGTAGCGATAGGTGCCGAACTTCATATTCCGTAGGAAGTACTTTTAAAATCACTTCCAAAAATGCTACAAAACATCTTCACCAGTTCTTTACTTAATGATTTTGAAGAACGTCTTTCATATGTTCTTAGGAATCAAATCAAATCACCACAACATATGAACTTCTTTTTCAACTGAAACAATTAGAATGAGGCTGATACACAAAGTATGCAATTTTTTCTACGTCCAGCTTCAAATAGATTTAGGTTTTGCAAAAATGGTGACAAAATTTGGTAATGGCATTTCATTTCTCTTTATTTAGAGCTTAAAAAATCGAAAAGACGAAAATCGATTAATGATAAATTTTTCAAATTTCATATCTTATATCAAAATAAGTTGGTCCTAAATTAAATAAAAACATTTACGAACTAAAGCGGATGTTGCTACATCACATTATTAAAGATTGTTTAAGCTTTTTAGAAAATTGAGGTTTAGGCTTGTGGTCAAAACAAACTTGTGAATCAATTCGCCGTGAATTTTTATAGTTTTGTGATCTCTATAATTACTTATTTTTTAATTCGAAGTATATACGTTTGATTACACAGGTTGAAAAAAGTTGAACTTTTTCAATTTGCCTGACCTTTGACAACTGATTTATATGGATTTTAGTGTGCTGATTCCGAATCTGTTATCCAATTTTTTCCATCAAATTAAAGAGTCAAAAAAGTGCGTATTTTACCAATTTTGCTTGGTTATAATTTCCAAACCTTATTTTAGATCCTCAGTTTTAAACACGAATTTAACTATATTGGATGCGAGGCACAGTGGTTCCAAGTCCAAATCTAGCTGGACAAAATTATTTTATCACCGTTTTATATGTTTTTGGGGTCGCTGAGTTCAAAAAACATGTATAAATTTTTCTAAGTCGATTACACTAATCGACAACTTTTTATTTTTTTTTCTAATTTCAGTAATTCATTAATGACAAAAATGGTTTATATGCAGAACAGAAATATGAAATGCAAAAACTTATTTTTTGAAAGTTCCTTAATCTCCTAAAAAAAAAAAAAATTTGTCGAGAAGTGTAATTGAAAAAAAAACAGGTGAGAGTGTTAAATTCGACTATGCCGAATCTTTTATACCCTCCAAAATGTAAAAAAAAAATAAAAAACCAGTGAGAGTGTTACATTCGGCTGTGTCGAATCTTTTATACCCTCCAAAATGAAAAAAAAAAAAATATAAAAAAATCCAGGGGCGTTTTTTTTTTGGGGGGGGGGGGGTTGGTGGGAGATGTTAGGCAGCACCTTCCCCTTGCGATTTCGAACTTCACCTGAGAGAAGAATGTTGCATTTGCTTAGCAAAAGTACAAAAAACCCTGCAAAAAATGCAATTTTTATTAGGTTGGTTTAGTTCTCCAAGGGGGAACTTTTTTCCCCTTGGTCCGATTTTATCCATTTCCGAACTTAACCTGCCTAGGAATATAAGACACATTCGTGCCAAACTTCGGACGTCTAGCTCTTTTATTTTGGACTGTATCGTGTCCTCTACAGACGGACAGACGGACGGACATTTTTGAATTTAGTCGAAGTGTGTAATTGGCCGCGGTTTAATAGGAAACGTCACATTTAATGCTTTATTTAAGCATAATTATAATACTTAAAAGTTATTAAAAACTTACGAAAATTCGATACTTTATTTAGAAAAAAAATTTTTAGGCGAAAATCTAATTTCATATAAACTGTGATTAATTTTAAACCTGCAAAAACCTGCAAGAAATGTCTGCATGACAACGTTCAGTAATAAATTACCTATAAGTTGTATGTAGTAATTCGACATGATATGCCTGGATTCGGTTTTGGCAAGCTGCGGAAGTTTCATAAGTCCTCAAAAATATTGTTATTATTGACCATACTTCAAAGTACAAAAAATGTAAGAAGAAGATCGATAATAAATTTCTTATTAATGTCCAGAATAAGTATAAATCTGAAGCTTTCTTGTACATAAACCGTTTTGAAACCATTGATGTAACATCGATAATATGATGTTATTAGTTGAACACTTATATATATATTATTATTTTTTAAATATTGGATACCAAAAATGTTATTTCATTCGCATATTTAACAAAGTTAAACCCCTAATTCCAAAAAATGGTTATTAGTTTGATCAGAACACACCCTTAGCTTGCCCTTAGCACTATTAGTTCCCAATTTTAAGGACACCAATTTTTGGACTTTTGTCCAGCTAGATTTTGATTTGGAACCAATGTGCGAGGATTCCAAAACTGGTATTCGTTTTTAGGATTAACTCTATTTAGTTAAAAAATGTGTCAAATCAAGTCCAGAAATTTTTTTTATATTTTTTTTCTGAATTTGCATCCAATTAGTTAGTATAAACAGCGGAAAAAATAAGCGTTGTCCAAAATGTAAAACGGTATAAATAAATTTGAGTTAATCCTAGGATTTAACTAAATGTATTTTTCATTCTTCGCATTTTGGACATAGCTTAATTTGTTTTTCTGTTTATATTTACTAATTGTATGTAATTTCAGAAAAAAATTATAAAAAAAATTCTGGACTTGATTTGACCCATTTTTTAACTAAATAAAGTTAATCCAAATCTTAATCCGGTCTGCAAAAAACAGGGCTATGGACTCACAAACATGCCAAAATAGTCTATTTTCAAAAATTCTTTAGGCTATATCTCAAAAACAAGAGCTGACCCAAAAAATGATAGCCAGATTTGAAATCAGCGTACCCCAATTACCCAAAATTAGCTATCAGAACCCGGGGGAAAAAAATGTTGCCCTGTGTTATCAATGAAATTAATTTTTCTATCACGAAAGGTTTTTAAGATATTCGCGTTTTAATATTGAAATATTTGGGTCTCCTCTGTAACGTATTCTTAAGTTGCTCAAACACAATAGAACTCGATTAAGTAAAAATAAGGCATCTTTATTCCAAATCTGGCATCCAAATTTTTCTATCGCGTACTGTTTTTGAAATATTGGCGTTTGAAAAACTCAAACTCTTCCGTTACGCACTTATATTCTTTATAAATCACACTAAAATTTTCAAACGCGAATATCTCAAAAACAGAACATGCTTGAAAATTGTGGATTGCAGTTTTGGAATCATGAGGTCCATTTTATATGAAATCAAGTCCTATTTCGTTGAAGCAACATAAGAATACGTAACAGTGGACCCCTAAAAGTGCTCTTTTTACTTTTTAACAGCGAATATCTCAATCTTGGAAGCAGGAGACCAAAATCTATAAGGACCAGTTAGAAATTTCACTGGAAGGTTTTTGCTGTCGAACAGTGTTTTTAGTGTAAATATTACAAAAAAATACTCTTTCAATCAATCTTACAAAAATAAGTGAAAAAAGAACTTCTAATTTAGAAGTTCTAAATCATTAAATAAAAATGACATAACCACACCCAAAATGCCAAGAAATATGTACTTCTAAAGAAGTGATGAAAAAAGTGCTTCCAAAAGGTCAAGTTATATTAACATCCGGATCACTACTTCAGAAGTTGTGATAAAAACAACAGTGATATATGTTATACTTAAGTGTCAATCTTTCGCCACTGAAAAGTGGCGATAAAAAGAGCATACTTTGTGTGTCACGCCCATATTAAATTCATCAATGTTTCAGTTGAAGAAGAAGTACAGCTGGTTCATAAGTTGTGGTGAATTTTGTAGTGAATGGTAAGCTCTTTTTTGCTGGGTTGATAATCAGCTCTTAACTCATTACCTTCCACGACACTCTCTTACAAATGTAAGTAGATAAGAAGTAGATAATAAGTACTTCGAGTTTTCAAACAACTTCCAACTACTTCCCGGCGTACTTCTTACCTACTGAATATCTACTTACATTTGTATGGGAGTGTCGCGAAAGGTAATGAGTTAAGAGCTGAATATCTATGAACTCTGGAGTAGAAAAAACTGTTTGTGTGTTTTTGTCTTGTGTTTTTGTTATTTTTGTTGTATTTCATTACATTTGTTATAGTTTTAATGCACTCCACTGGGAAGTGGTAATGACTTTTTTTTAAAGGACCTCTTATTTTCTACGTAATAGATTAAACTTGCTCTGTAAAGAGAGAAATGAATTTTGTTTATTTTTTTTCTGAAATTTTCAATTGAATTTACTTTTTTTTGAATTTCGGTAAAATTGAAGCAAAATTTTCGATACATCGCTTAATAGCATGTAAGGCAATAATCAGATTGAAAAATGTTGTATGTAGGGTTGATAGATCATTTAATTGAAAATTGTTATATGTAGGGTTGATAGATCATTAAATTACCTTTAATTTAAAACCAAAAAAATGAAATCAATTAATTTTTTTTGGAGATATTTTATTTTAAGTAAAACATCTTTTTTAAAAAGATGAAAATTTGAAAAGTTTGCATTAACTCGAGAACTGTTTAACTTGTAAAACTTTGAAGTGGTTATTCGGTTTCAGGGTAATATTTTACATGGGAAATAAATTCAAAATTTCGTGGATCGCAAAAATTATTTAACATGATACTGTTTTAAGGCTTGTGTCTAATTTTAAAAAAATTGCAGGACGCCACCTCAGTTTGACTATAACATGTAAGCTAGCGATTAACTAAAAACAAATAAAGAATTACTGTTTTTATTTTCTTAAACCCGAAAATTTTACTAACTTAGGTTTGTAACTTGGATAATAATTAACCTCGTGGTGAATAAAAAATATTGTTTTTTTATTCATCAATATTTTTTTTCATCAGTATTTTTTTAATCCCTCCAACCACAGTATGGGGGTATACTCACTTTGTCATTCCGTGTGTAACGCATTAAAATATCGGTCTAGGACACTATAAAGTCTATATTTTATTGATCAGTTATCGATTCTAAGACATTCTTGCGATGTTCGTCCGTCTGTAGAGGACACGATACAAATAAAAGAGCTAGACTTCCGAAGTTTGGCATGTTAAGTTCGGAAATGTTAAGTTCGGAAATGCGTAAAATCGGACCAGGGGGGAAAAAGTTCCCCCTTAGAGAACTAAACCAACCCATGAAAAATACCACTTTTTTACATGATTTTTTGTGTAACAAATGCAACATTTATATGCTACAGGAAGTTCAAAGTCCTGAATTTGGACCAAGAGAATTAGATAATGTCGATTTTTCGGTCCGACCCCCATTTTATGGGCGTGGAATAATAACTTGTATTTCTTTAGTGCATGAAGCATAAGAATGAATTTTTAAACACATATGAGGCATTCCATCAATATATTTTTTAATTCTATATTTTTTCGATCAATATTTTTTTTTCATCAATATTTTTTTCATCAATATTTTTTTTTTTCATAAATATATTTTTTTTTTTTTTCATTAATATATTTTTTTCATCAATATTTTTTTTCATTAATATTTTTTTCATCAATATTTTTTTTTTCATCAATGTTTTTTTTATCAATATTTTTTTTTTTTTCATCAATATTTTTTTTCATCGATATTTTTTTCATCAGTATTTTTTTCATCAAAATTTTTTTTTCATCAATATTTTCGTTTTGCATCAACATTTTTGTTTTCATCAATATGTATTTTTCATCAATATTTTTTTTTTTCATCAATATTTTTTTTTTCATCAATATTTTTTTTTTCATCAATATTTTTTTCATAATTGTTTTTCATCCCGAGTAAAAATTTTTATAAGATGCAATATATAATGATATGTAACACAATATATATTTATACGCAATTTGATCCGAATAATGGTGGATGTTTTTGCATTAAAAAAGATCAACTTGTATAAAATATGATTTGATTTCATCCGAGTTTTGACCAGACATTGCTATATATTGGTGGATCTAATTAGATCTAATTGCATAAAAACATATAAAATCCTGGTGTTTTTTGGTTTGGGTTGAGATACACCACAGGTCAACGATACATTCACCAAACATATAATTTTCTAAAACAAAAAAAAAAATGTTTGGGTACGCTTCGAACCAGATAGGTGATATACATAACCCTAATAAGGAAATGTTTAGGAACATTTTAAAAAGTTTCTTATACTTTGCCTAAAAAACTTAGAAAATTGTTGGTTAATTGGAAACATAAAAAGTTTTATATGGAACAGAATAAGCTATATATAATTTGATGTTAAATTATACAGAAAAACAGATTTTGTATTGACCCTCATATTAATTTATTTCATTATATCAACCGTACACCTTTTAATCCGAATCATGATTAAATTATATATTACTACATATGACTGCATTAAAAAAATTTAAAAAATATCTCACGGATGTATAATCATATATAATTTATTATGTTTGTATCAAGTTATATATTGTAATATCTGTTTATTTTTACTCGGGATAATTGTTTTATTTCATCAATATTTTTTATACCCTCCACTCTAGTGATAGAGGGTATATGTAAGTTTGTCATTCCGTTTGTAACACATCGAAATATTGGTCTGTGACCCCATAAAGTATATACACAGAAAAAAATATGGAGGAAACAAATTTGAGTAATCACTTGTTTAATTTTTTAAAAAAAATTTGAGTAATTTTTTAATTGACGCAATTAAAAATTTACTCAAAAATTGAAAATAAAATTTGAGTAAATAATTTAATACAAGTTTAATATTTTTTTTTATTTATTTTTTTTTCTCTTGGTGTTTTGAATTCTCATTTAGTTTATTGTTTTTTGTATATGTTAATGAAAGTTTGAAATCATCTTTATAACATTTTACTTTGTCTTGAAGACATAAGTATATTTGGTAAAGTTTGTAAAAGCAATTTTTTTGGAAAAAAAATTAGAAACTTTTTAAACTTTTTAAAAAAATAATTTGATACATTTTGAGTAAATTTTTACTTGACACAATTAAAAAGTTAGTTAAAAATATTAAAAAGTTTTAAGTAAAGATTTAATTGTGTGAATTAATAATTTACTCAAATTTTTTATTAAGCATTTAATAATTTTTTATTAAAAGTTTACTCAATACTATTAAATCGTTTACTGGTGGAAAATTGAGTAATTTTTTACTCAATAGTATTAAAAATTTACTCAAAATTTTTTTTTATTTTTTTCTGTGTATATTAGACTGCCCAGAAAAAAAACAAAGTTGTTATTTTCTTGGGGGATACCTGCGAATTTTGTTCCTTTTTGTGCAAAAAAATTTCGGGTTTTTTTGGGATTTTTAAAATAATATCTAGAGGTCGCGAACTCGCGTTTTATAACGATTTATTGTTTTTTGAGTTTTTTATTATTTTAAATTGTTAAATATGATTAATATGATAAAATATTAATAATTTCAGACAAAAAAAAAATAAATTAAAAATTAAATATCGCTCATTCCATGAGATGTCTCCCATTATTTTTTTGAAATTTCGCACACAGGTACACTATGGAGCAATTAAAATAAATTCGTTTTTAGTTTCGCGAAAATCCACGAATTCGCGAATTCACGGATTTTCTCGGAACTAACAACTGATTTATTTTAATAGCTTCATAGTGTTCATGTGTGCAAAATTTCAAATAAATTAAGGAACATTTGATTAGATGCTGGGAGACATCTCATGGAATGAGCGATATTTAATTTTTAATTTAATTTTTTTTGTCTGAAATTATTAATATTTTATCATATTAATCATATTTAACAATTTAAAACAATAAAAAACTCAAAAAAAATAAATCGTTATAAAACGCGAGTTCGCGACCTCTAGATATTATTTTAAAAATCCCAAAAAAAAAACGAAATTTTTTTGCACAAAAAGGAACAAAATTTGAAGGTATCCCCCAAGAAAATAAAAACTTCGCTTTTTTCTGGGCAGTCTAATATATATTCATGATCCTTGATCGATTCTAAATCGATCTAGCGATATCCGTCCGTCCGTCTGTCTGTCTGCCTGTCTGTCCGTTGAAAACACGCTAACTTTTGAAAGACTTTACGGAGGCTCCTGACGTTTGACATATATGTTGGCCATTTACCGGGTCAGGTTGGTATTGTAATTCAACGAAATCGGTCCAGTGATTCAAAAGTTATGAGCAAAAGAGTAAATTTCGGCAAGGGTATTTTGCGAATTTATGAGATAAAAAACACGATAACTTTCGAATGACAATAGTGAGACTGCTGAAACTTGACATTTGGTTCAAAAGTTATAAGCAAATCCCTGAATTTCAGATTCGTTTCATCTTAAATGCCACGTGTTAAACAAGTTTTAAAAGCATGGGTGGTAACTAACAATGCTTTTCAAACTTGCTGAGTCTTAAAGCAATGCTTTTTAAACTTGTATAGTTTTAAAAGCATTGGTAGCTTAAAAATTACATTCAAAAAAAATTTTACACTCAAAAAAAAATTTTTATTTTTTTTTTTAAATGACAATATTTTGTGTACATACGTACGTGCATTCACTCAGAAATATTTTTACAGTAAAAAACACATTACACTCGAAAAAGTTGTACACTCAAAAAAATTAGTAATTTTTCTTTTTTTTTTTAAATGACAAAATGGCAAAAAAAAATTGTTAATTTTTTTCATGTTAAAAAATGTACTATCCAATAAAAAATGCATTGTGGAGGGTATTCACAGATTCGGCAAAGTCGAATTTAACTTTTCTACTTGTTTTTATTAATATTTTTTTATCAAAATTTTTTTTTCATCAATATTTTTTTTTTTTTTCATAAATTTTTTCTATCAATATTTTTTTTATCAATATTTTTTTTATCATTATTTTTTTTTTCATCAATATTTTTTTTATCAATATTTTTTTTATCATTATTTTTTTTTTCATCAATATCTTTTTCTTCATCAATATTTTCATCAACATTCTTTTGTCATAATTTTTTTGTTGCTCTAAACGTGAATTCTTCTATTTTTAAAATAGAGAAGAGCAACAGTCACTTACTATGATTTTAATATGCTGCTGTTTAAAAAAACAATATTATAAAAAAATTCCTTGACATTGTCTGACTTTTGTTTTTTCTGCCACTACTTCTACTCCTACTCTTATCTGCGTTAATATTTTGATGAGTATGTCGGAAAAGATGATGTTTGTTTTTGGGTTAAAAGTGACCACATTCTAACAAGTGGTGTAGTGTAAAAAGGATAACAGAAAAACATGTCATATCATCAGACATTTGCTGTATCACACATAGACACCACACAAACATACACACATACAGGAGAAATTAAAATGAGTAAACAATATTTTGACTAAAAAGTCAGATGTCCTTTATGATTTTCCACTACCACTGATGGTTTTATGATGTTCTGGAGGATGAAACAAAAAAAAAATAAAACAAACATGAGTTGTAGTTACAATATGACTTAATCACCGTTAGTATAACCGGAAACATAGACACACACACACACTTATATGGAAAAAAAGACACAGGATGTTAAAGTTTATGCATATGGATTTGTGTTAGGAGCCAAATAGTAGTGTCATAGCTGTTTGTTTTTGTGTGGTTAATTAATCACAACTTGATCTACTACTTCCTCGGCAGTAGTACATAGTACAAGTAGAAGTTGTTGTAGTTTTTTTTGTTGTTTTACGGTTATAAGCACTCAAGTGCTGAGATGAAAGATAAAAACTTAAAATAACATAGATAAAAGGATGAACTAATGAACTTCCTACTTTTTTTTGCTGATACCATAAACACATGAATATTAAATCTAACCTCTACTTCTATACAAAACGAAACTTTTTTGCACTTCCATACATTAATAATGGTTGTGATGGCTTTGCTATTTCACACACACACATACAAATATTTACAACTTCCTCCATTTTTAGGGAGTTGCAACTCTTATTGGTTTTTTGCTTCCTTCCTTTTTCTACTCCTAACTAATTGCTTAAACGTGGTTATTAATCATGGGTCAGTTACTTTTTTCCCTTAGGATATTATGGTTGGTTCTTTGATGCACTCATAAATATAAGTGTGTTGAAATCATTTGTTTCAAGTTAAAAAATAGCAAAATAATTCCAATTATTTCCTAAAAATAGCAAAATTATTTGACAACAAGTAAGAGTCTAAAATTCGGCTGCGCTGAACAAAAAAATTAAATTGGTAGATTTCTTTCATTAAATTTAGGAAATACCATTCTGTATGGGAGCTCACTCAGGAAGTGGAGAAATGTGGCACGTATTGGAGTGATATTTTTTCTTCAACTTATGATTTTACAAAGTGTCCGTGCAATTTTTTATTCTACTAGACCTAAAAGATATGTGTTACAAATTTGAGGCCATTTGGATTAAATTAACCCGTTTTAAATTTTTGAAAATTAAAAAATAAAAACACCATGTCTTGCGACACATCGTGCTTATTAATTTTGGTGCACTAAACACAAATATCAGAAAAATAGGCTTGCGAATTTTGTACTATTGCCCATAATATCCCAGCAAAAACATGGTAATGAGTTGTGAAAAGTAATCATTACCAAGTACATTATTTATAAGGAGTACCCATTACCATTAACATTATTTTAAGCCCAAAAGTAACTACTTCTCAGTAATATGTTATAAAAGCACCTATAAGTAATATTTTCTTGCACTTGCAGTTTTTAATCTTTACAATTCAATTAACTTAAAAAGTACTTAAAAACTTAATAAAAATTTCGCAATTTTTAAGTTTTAGTAAAAACAAGTTACATTTCAAAAGTTTTAATTAACTAATTATTTTACTTCTTATTGGTAATGGGTTTTTACTCTTTATTTGTAATCCGAGGAAGTAACTACTTATTTATCTCCATACTCTTCACTAGTTATTTTTGTCTCACGCCCTCGTTAAAATAATTAGTGTTTCATTCAATAAGTAACTACTTATTAACATCTGTTTCGGATTACAAAACCCATTACTAGTAATGCCAATTTTTGCTGGGATTGAATAATAGTAATGGTTTGCTGAAGATTTGGGTGTAGTTGTCAAAACAATTTTTTTTTAGAAAAAATAATGAAAAATATGAAATAAGTATTTTATTTGCATATAGGATCTAATTTGTCCTTGAAAGCCTGATTGAAAATTCCAAAAAACATTAGATAATATATATATTTACTTACTATTCAATGCAAAAAGAATTGAAATATCGCTCGAGACCCAATAAGTTCATATATTATTGACCGATTTCTAAGACACTCTAGCTGTATACTGGTTCATATGTGTGTGAAAAGCAAGATGCAGTCCAAACCAAAAGTGATGTAAATTTGTAAATAAGTGTACCACTTATATAAGTGCATGAACATTTTGAAGAGAATAAAATATTCGGCACAAATGAACTTAACACTCTCGCTTGTTTTTTAGAACATTTGGTAAACAAATGGAACATTTTTATGTCAGAGGTGTAGACTTGGTAAAAAAATTGTTTTGGAGAAAAAATTAGAAAAAAAAAAATAACTTTTTTTTTTTATTAAAAACAAAATTTTGATGAAATAATTTAGATGAAAAAAAAATTGTAAAAAAAGTTTCTAACGAAGATAAATAATTTATGATAAAAAAAAATTAAGCAAAAAAATGTATATCGTCCATTCCACCAGACATTTGGTAATTTTATGCATTTTTTGGCCGAGGGTCTTCCGATTTTTGTAATTTTTTTCATACAGATACTCTATGGAGCCAATTTCAAATTTCATATATCAGATCGATAATATTTGAAAAACTCGATACTTTTTTCACGATTTTCGTTTTTAAAAAAGTAAAAAAAGCAAAAAAAATGAAAAATCTGTGTAACTTTGTGCAGCTGTATTTTGTAAACTACTTCTCGCATTTTAACAATCCATAGCGCATACGAATGCTATATAAGTCTGTTTTGATATCTTATAAACTGAAAAAATATTGGTGGAATAAAAGTTCATTTTATATGCAAATGCAGTTTTAAAGTGCACTTTTACCCCTTTTAATTTTTTTTTTTAATTAACATAGATTTAGGATTTTTGGTACAAAAAAATTTTTCATTACAATGGATCGAGCATGTATGATATTTTTAATATTTTTTAAATACTTCCTTAAGTTTCCCTTATAAAAATTTTTATTTTTTAAATTATTCCAAAATCATGTAAAAATACATGTTTTTAAATCGTTGTATTTTCAAAAGTACTAATCGTATCTCATTGTTTTTATGCACATTAGAAAGGTATTTTTTTCATTAAATGACTGCAAAAATGTTGGTGTTTCAAAAATGCATTTTAAATGCAAATGCAGTTTTGAAGTTCGTTTTTTAAAACTTTTACCCCTTTGAAAATAGTTATCATCAGGGAAACCAAAAATATGCTCTAAAAAACTAGTTTTATGCGCTTAAAAAATGCCCTTAAAACGAAAAAGATGCTCTAAAAACAATAAAAATATGCTCTTAAAAAAAATTATGTCCCCTTTTATGTTGTGTTTTTTCCAATTTGTTAGAGAATAGACCCTCCAAATACCATTATGTGCGATAGTAAGAGGGTTAAATATGTTCTACAAAATTATTTTCCTTAATGTTTTCTGCCAAGTTGCTGAATCTAAAGAAAACATAGTTTCATATACCGAAATAAAGCAAGAACAGACCAAATGAGAATCAATCGTCACAATTCCGTAATTGTTGAAAAAAACATTCTTGTTGGATAAAAAATTAAAAAATACATGTTGTCATAAAAAAAATTGGAAAAGAATGCTCTAAAAATTAAAAAAAAAAAATGCTCTAAAAATGTAAAAATATGCTCTAAAAAGTGGAAAAATGCTCTAAAAATTGAAAATATGCTCTAAAAATATGCTCTTATGCTAAAATATGCTCTTACACCTAAAATAAGCAAAAATATGCTCTTAAGGCTAAAATATGCAAAAATATGCTCTAACAAATCGATGCCAGATTTCTTAAAAACTTCTGAAACGGATAAATGCCTTACCTATTTATCAATAAAATGCACAGGAAAAACCATGATACTGCATATTTTTGGTTTCCCTGGTTATCATATTTGAAAAGTTTACAATTTTTACTACAAAATAATGTCCTCCTAATAATAGGCCCATTGTGTGTGTATTTGTAAATTTTTTTTTAAAAATCATGTTATTTCAGTTTTTTTTTTTGTTTTATTTAAATATAGAGAAATTTTTGTTAAGGAAATTAAAAAAAAAAAATTTAAAATAGCGCACAAAGTGGGTCCGTTATTAGGAGGACATTATTTTGTAGTAAAAATTGTAAACTTTTCGAATATGCTAATTAAAAAAAAAAATTAAATGGGATAAAAGTTTCGCAAAACGCACATCAAAACTGAATTTGCATATAAAATGCACTTTTAAACCACCGATATTTTTCAGTCTATAAAATGTCAATATAGACTTACATACCATTCGTATGCGCTATGAATTGTTAAAATGCGATAAGTAGTTTAGAAAATACAGCTCCTCAAAGTTACACAGATTTTGCATTTTTTGACTTTTTTAAAAACGAGAATCGTGAATAAAATAGCGAGTTTTTCAAATATTTTCAATCTGACAAATGAAATTTGAAAAATAATGTTACGTTTTATTCAACAGCTGGTGAAATAAAACTTTTTATTTACCAAAGAAATTAAAAAAAAAATTTTTGATGAAAAAAAAAAAATTGTAAAAAAGTTTTAATGAGGAATAATAATTTATGATAAAAAAGAAGTAGAAAAGTTAAATTCGACTTGGCCGAATCTATAAATACCCTCCACAATGACCTTTTTAAGTGATAGTAAGTATTCTAACGTGAAAAAAGAACATTTATGATTCGAAATATTTTATTTTGTGTAAAAAAACGTTTTTTAAAGTAATTTTTGAAAAACAAAAAAAAAAATTTACTAAATTTTTTTTGAGTGTAAAAATATTTGTACAAATATTTTTGAGTGACAAAAATACGTTGTAAAATATTTTTGGGAGTTACCAATATTTTTAAACATGTTTAACGGGTTTTCAACATGTGAATTTAAGGATTTTGCTAATAACTTTTGAACCACTAGACCGATTTTCGTCTTAAAATCGATTGAGGATCATGAATATATATACTTTATGGAGTTCTAGTCCATTATTTCGAGTTGTTATAAACGGAATGACAAACTTATATATACCCTCTATCACTAGAGTGGAGGGTATAAAAAAACCATAAAACAAATTTATATAAAAAAGTCGATGAAAATTAAATTTTGCTGAAAATAAAAAAAAAATTATGAAAACAAAATGATAATTAAAAACAAAAATTTTTGATGTTAAAAAGAATTTGATGAAGATAATTTTTTTTTGAAAAAAAAAAAATTGAAACAAAAAAAAAATTATGAAAAAAATTAGTTTGTTGTAGAAAGATAATTATGTTAGGTTTTATTCAGCAGTTGGTGAAAAAAGTTTTTATTCACCAGCAGGTGAATTATTATCCATGTTACAAATTGTTACAAACCATTTTGGTTGTAAGAAAATGACGACAGTAGTTCTAATTTATTTTAGTCGGTAGCTTATATAGTCAAACTGAGGTGGCCGTTGTTTTCTACATTTAAGATATTAAAAAAAAAATCTTAACATTTCTTTCCCTTGATCCTTTGAGCTTTTCAATCATTTAAACCCGTGGCGCCTTCGATCAAAGATTTGGTTTCTTAGAAAATTTTCACCAAAATTCTAAACTTTTGGATCTTTTTGACAAACAAACACTTGCGCATAATATATAAAGAGACGAAAAAATCGGTAGAGGTATAATGTAAAATTGAAATTACTAAAAATATAATTGTTTCGCCGTGGATGTAAACTTCTCTCTGTAGAAATTATTAATGTGTAGATCAAACAATAGTTGAACACAAAACGGATATTTATCTTCTAACAATGCGGTGGTTGTGTGGGCTAAAGTGTCTGCCAAAATAAGTATTGTTAATGGTATGAATATGAAAAAAAAATATTCTTGGTTCGATTCTCATTGGGGCATACATGTTAATAAAAAAATTTACATTTAAGAAGAGCGATTGCCATTAGCGAAGCAAGCCGAGATTTGAATATTACTGATGATGACAGCTAACTGGAACTGTTTCAAACCGGTACAGGAATACCAGAAATGTCTATAATTTTTAGAAGTTATTTGCAGTATTTGCAGAGTTATAGGCATTAGAAAATTCCGCGAAAATCGAAATTTGGTTTGGTGGACTGCATCGTGCTTTTCACAGACAGGCGGACGGATGGATATCGCTAGAATGTCTTAAAAACGGATGACATAATCCTCACGCACATTACCCCCATAACGGAAAAGGGGACTGTGACCGAATTCATCACAGTCATAATCCAAATAATAGTTGTAGGGACTATGACCGTTTCCAAAACGGTCACAATTCCAATGGGGATTACGATCGTTCCCTGTTGGGATTACGCCCGAACTTTTTCCCCCATTCACATTATGGGGAGTAAGTCCAAAGCAATTTTGGTCATAGTCCCCGTTTTTTGCAGAGACCCACCGTCGAAGCCGCTAAACTAATTTATGGAGTTTATAATCCCCATAACGGAAATGGGGATTATGCCCGTGGGAATTATGCCACCATAGATCAATAATGTAAACTTAATGGTGTCATCGACCGATATTTGCATTCTTTTTACATGAAATAAAGAATGAATATAACATAATTTTGACTAAAAAATTTTACTTTGGAAAGTTCACCCATATCTTCAGGAAATCGTTACCAAGATTTAAGAGTTAAAAACTCGCAACCATTTTTTAAGTGTATTTGTGTAAGTAAAAATTTATGCATGTCCGTCCCATTATTTGTCTGTGTTCACAAAAATTTACTACCATTAACAAAAGTATTCTCGTATAAATAACATTTTTATGTCATACATGGACGTATACAGGGGGGGGGCCCAGGGGGCCCGGGCCCCCCCCTTTTCGATTAGAAAATTAAAAAAAAAAAATAATAATACACACAACACTTTATACAAGTAACAAACATGGACGTATACAGGGGGGGGGGCCCAGGGGGCCCGGGCCCCCCCCTTTTCGATTAGAAAATTAAAAAAAAAAAATAATAATACACACAACACTTTATACAAGTAACAAATATATGTTTTTAAGGTTCTAAGTCACATTTTCTATATTAAAAGTATCAGATTCTGAGATATGTTTTCTATATAAAAAATTTTCAGATTTGGAAAAAAAAAATTTTAAAGAAAAAAAATTTTTTTTGCGACATTTTATAGAAAAATTTTAAGTTTCTGAAACATTTTTTTCATATTTTCTATTTCATAAATTCTTAGATATATTTTCCGTAGAAAACTTTGCAGATTTTTGAAATTCTTAGATATATTTTCCGTAGAAAACTTTGCAGATTTTTGAATATGTATTAAAAAAATAGAGCAGATTTTGAAACATTTCTTCTATAAAAAACTTTTTAGATTCTAAGATTTTTCTGTTAAGAAAATCTAAGATTTTCAGATGTTTTTATAGAAAACTCCTCACATGTAGGGTTTTTCTTTTCCCGGACTTTTTCATTTCCCGGGAAAGCGGGATTCATTTTTAAATTTCCCGGGATCCCGGGAATTCCCGCAATAATAAAAAAACAAAATTTTTGTCAAAAAAAATATATAAAAAACCTTATGAATGCGATTACACTATTTATAATGTTTATTAACACCATAAAAATCTTATTTAGTACCTTTAAACAGAAAAAAATAAGTTTCAAGAAAAAAAGAACAATTTTTGTTACCCAGTATTTATAAAAAAAAAACGGTCCAAATATATTGAAGTCATTTTAAAGTATTTTTAAGGGAATATGTTATTTCACATCGCTTTATCTGTTTTAATAATAAAAATTCATCACTTATTCTAATTCATCTCAATTCATTTTTACAATTGATTTTCAACGCTTTGCCTCTAAAACACAATGAAACTGATTCACAGGAATTTCTCTCTTATGTCTCTGAAACTGAGAATAAATGTTTCTAAAAAAACGGTCATTCTTTACACAGATTTTATATCAATTTATCGATTTAAAAAGAATCATGTCCAGAGACATAAATATTTTCTACAGAAACAAATAATCATACTGCAAATTTTTATAATGCAGTTCTCAGAAAGGAAATTTCTTAGCTTCTGAAAAAAAGTATCAGGATCTGATAACACAGCCCAACAACCAAAATTGGAATGGGATGAAACAAAAAGCAAATGAAAGCATAATAAAACCCTCGACACTTTTTTTTTTGGTTTAGCGCTAGATTTTTTACACGCATTTGAAGTTGTTGAACTTTTATTATAATTATAATAATAGTTGCTTAAAAATTGTATAAGGCGTATGATTAATTTTGTTAAAATTGCCTTTAAATAACAATCATACGCAACGATGAACAGTGGATTATTTTTATTAATTTGAATATTCAGTAAATAGGTACGGGACCGATTGTAGCGAAATTCATACCGGTTGAAGCTAACGTAATTTCAAGCTTATGTTTAGACCAGGGTCCCCTAATGTAGGACATGTTTAGTACAAAAAAGCTTTAATTGCTTTAAAATGCGTTTAAAAATAATATAGCGCTGAAATTAAAAAACGTCTTGATGGATTTATTAAATAAAATGTAAACTTTAATTTGCTTTTGGTTTCATTCTATTCCGATTCGAAAGTTTCGATTTTTTATCACTGTGTAATTATATCCTATCGAAATTTAGATATTGTGAGATATTTTTAATTTCGTAAGTCTCAGATTTCATGACATTTTTTTGTTAGAACGCTTCTCTTTTTGGGCCCTCATGGTCCCTGCGTACACTGAAAAAAATTTTTACCATTTTTAAAGCATGTTGAACTTAATTTAAAAAAAGAAGGGTATGCGAGGGCTCCAAAGATATTAATTCTTCTTCCAAGTATATTTTTTCCTAAAACATAGTAATGCATTTACTTAAATATATCTTAAAAGTAAGTGAAATTGTACTTATTATAAGTTTAATTGTTTTTATCCAGAGGAAAAATATTTTTTTAAAATAAGGAAAAATTTCCTTAAACTTACGGATTCTGTGGACCCTATGGAGTCCCAATGTGAGGACCCTACGGGCCCCCAATATATGGGGTCCGCCCATGAGTATGTGCGTACACTATTATAGGGTCACTATTGATTTTGATCCAAAATTTTGGTCAGAATCGCTCTATCTGGCTTAGTTTTCGAGATCTGGGAATGGGGTCTTGAGAAATTTGATCATGAAATAACTCGAAAACTATAACTCGGAGAGCTTTTGGGTCTTCGGCGGTCATATTCTACAAGTCAAGGACTACAAAAATGCCTTTAGAATTTTTTTCGTATCTGCAGTATTTGCAGAGTTATAGGCATTTGAAAATTCCGCGAAAATCGAAATTTGGATTAAAAGTTAGGGTCTCATGGGGTCTTTAGATGGGGCCCCCAGATGAGGTCCCCAAAATACCTCAAGTATTTTTTTCTTAAGTTAAGTCAATTCTTTCTTAAACTGATGAAGATATGGATTTAAATAAAGTCAATGAAATCAATAAAATAAAGGTTACTTTTTTCTTAACTTAAAACAAAAATTGATTAAATTAAAGAAAATGCGTTTTGGAATTAAAGATTAGTACTTATTTGATTCAATGTCTTGAAAATGTCTATACTATTTTTAAGTAAGTTACGTACTTATTTATTTTTTTTGCACACAATTTAATTTTTTTTCTTTTAAGTAAAACAAAATTTTTTAATAAACCCTTTTTTTCTTAAATGCAATCAATTCGCCATTAATGTAAAGAATTTTTAACTTAATTTAAAAAAACAAATTAAGGAAAACTTTTGTGCTTTTTTAAGTATTTGCATGTACTATCTTCAAGTTAATTTCTTTGTTTTAAGTAAAACCACCTTATATTAAGTTAAGTTGAAGTAAATTATAAAAAAAATTGTGTACTTAAATTAATAACAGTGTTTATTTAATTTCAGTATAGTTATTTTTTTTCAGTGTACGTTTCTGTCGTTTCTAAATAACACAGCTCAACAAGAAAATGCGTATTGGATTCTGGTTAGTGATTTGGATAGTGTCTGTTGCGCTGATTTCAAATCCGGAGCCCAAATTTGTCTAACACGTCAGGATTTTGAGTAATTTGCGGTTAAAGTGCCGAAAAAGGGCATTTTTGACACTTTTTAAAAGCTTATAAAATAAGATTCTGACATGCAAATGACTTGGTATGAAGCTCATTCGAAAGCCTGTAATTTTTTCTTAAAGATTAGATAAAATGTTCTAAAATTTTAATTTTCGAAAATGGTAAAAAAATCATTAGCAAAAAACCTTCCATTTTTTCAATATTTAGTTTATTTACACAGTGTTTTTTAACAAATTTCCATACAAATTCATAAGTAAATTTTAGATTTAAAGCACTTGTGGCTAATGATTTTTTTACCAATTTAGAAAATTAAATTCCAAGAAGATTCGATCTTGTCTGAAAGAGAAAATTACACACTTTTGAATGAGCTTGATACCAACTCATTTGCATGTCAGGATCTTATTTTATAGGCGTTCAAAAATGGTAAAAATGGGCATTTTTGACACTTTAACCGCGATTTTCTCAAAATTGTGACGTGATAGAAAAATTTGAGTGACCGCTTTGGAATTGGGGCACCAAACCCTATCAACTTTTTTTGGTTTCATCCAAAACGCAGCGACAAACCTCAGATTTGTAGAGCGGTGTAATCAAATAGAAGTCGAAAAATCAACAATTTCAAAGAAACTTAAATTCCCGGGAATTCCCGCTCTATTTCCCGGGATTTCGGGATTGAAAATTTACGGGAATTCCCGGGAATTCCCGTGAAAAACTCTACTCACATGATACCTTCAATAAGAAAAAAAATATTAAAATCAAGCAGAAACAACTTTAAAACAAATATAATTTGATTTTAATAGCTGGATCTTTTTTTTGCAATTCAAGCGCAAAAAATGCTCGATCGATGATTGCGAATTATATCACAAATGCATATTAAAAAATAACATATCTGGTGGTAGCACTTTTGGATCTAATATTGTTTCCAGGCCATTTTTATAAAAAAATATCTCAAAATCTGAGAATTTATCAGAATTTTTTTCATAATAAAGTCCACAGATTTAAATACATTTTTGCTTTAGAAAATTTCTCAGATTCTGAGAACATTTTCTATAGCAAAGTTCTTAGATTCTTATATTTTTTTTTTTGTAGAAAAATTCTCAGATTCGAATATTTACATATACCTCGAAATCCAGAAAAAAATGGGATTTCAATGAAAATCCAAGTAAATCCCATTACTTTTTTGGATTTCAAATGTCAAATCCCATACAAAAAAAAAAACTTGGATTTTGGGAAAATCGGAAAACAGCAATTCTATATCCCAAAAAAATTCAACTACGTAATTGTACAACTAAGGTTTTTCCCAAAATAATCATCCCTAATGCTCTTAACATCGCTGCACACGATTTTTTTTATCACCTGTGGTTGTTTTTTATGAAATAAAAAAACAATTAAAATTTATTTTTTAAAAACTATTAAAAGCTTAATAAAAACAATGTTAAAAAATGTTAAATTTAAAATTTACCATTGCAAATGGTAAACGCACAATTTGTGCGACCAATTTGGTATTTTCTAACAAAGAAAAACACTCAATGGTGGCTGCCCCAAAATTGGCTAAAATGTTAATGTTCTTGCATTAAAAGAAGCAGTTCGTTAAAAAAAAAAAACACATTTTTTGATATTCTGGTCCCAACAATGAAAATATTGGCTCCGGGAAAGAAAAATCATTGTTTTTAGAAATATTTATAAAATTGGGTAATTTTCCAATTAACAACCCTGTACACAAATCAAAAGCAAATACAGAGCTAGTGCAAACAAAATACCGCTAAATGTCAAAAAAAGCATATGTAAAGGGAATAGATTAGCATATCCCAGCAAAACTTAGATTACCAAATAAGGTATAAAATAAGGTAAATGATCTCTTATTTTATACATTGCAGCATTGATGATTTTAACAGGCGATGAGACTCAAAGTAATGCATCCACATTATCACATAGAATACCAGTAAGGTATAAAATAAGTCATAAATTTATAACGAAGAATACCAGTAAGGTGTAAAATATATGATATTTTATAGGTTACGAGTAAGGTATATAATATAGCATACCAGAACGTAATATATAAGGTGTTACGAGTAGTGAAAAAGTAATTTTGTATTAAATTTACTCAAGTAAGTGAGTGTAAGTAGATATAATATGCTAGTGAGTGTGTGTCGTTAGAAATTTCTTGTCGTGAGCCCATCTCTAGTTTAAACTTCCCAGCAAAACTTAGATTACCAAATAAGGTATAAAATAAGGTATATGATCTCTTATTTTATACATTGCAGCATTGATGATTTTAACAGGCGATGAGACTCAAAGTAATGCATCCACATTATCACATAGAATACCAGTAAGGTATAAAATAAGTCATAAATTTATAACGAAGAATACCAGTAAGGTGTAAAATATATGATATTTTATAGGTTACGAGTAAGGTATATAATATAGCATACCAGAACGTAATATATAAGGTGTTACGAGTAGTGAAAAAGTAATTTTGTATTAAATTTACTCACGTGATTGTAAGTGAGTGTAAGTAGATATAATATGCTAGTGAGTGTGTGTCGTTAGAAATTTCTTGTCGTGAGCCCATCTCTAGTTTAAACTTACGCATTTTTTTATAAAATAATTATTTTTTATGTTATTGTAATGCATTATGCATTTAATTATAAATAATGCATTATTTCAAACTTTCAAATAATACATAATGTAACCAAATATAAGTCATCCATGATTTAATGTTTAGAAATAATAAATATGAAATACATTTTTCCAATAATCATGCATTACGTAGCAAATTATTAGTAATGCATTATTTTTCACTTTAAAATAATACGTTGTGGAACAAATGTTTGGTAAGACATCCTGAAATAATGCTACAAATAAGGTATATACATTACCTGGTAATGTGTTATATAATCACTACCCATTACCAAAGTTTTGCTGGGTTATGCATTTTTTATAAAATAATAATTTTTTATGTTATAGTAATGCATTATGCATTTAATTATAAATAATGCATTATTTCAAACTTTTAAATAATACATAATGTAACCAAATATAAATCATCCATGATATAATGTTTAGATGTTGTTTTTTTATTTTTAGTACCAAAAGGTACATAAAAATAAAATGTATTTATTCGGCCTTTATATATGTATATATATTCGATTAGAGTTTTATTCTAGTTCGAGGCCCAAAAATATTTCTATTTATGATATTGTCATAATAGAGTATTTTTAATTTATTGCTTTAAAAAAGTTACTATCTCATAGTATGTCTGTACTGATCAGTTTCATCCCCACTAAAGGAATCTTCAGCAGACTTTAGAGAATCATCGTTGGTCAATCAAACATCAAACTCTAATCGAATATATATAATGTTTAGAAATAATAAATATGAAATACATTTTTCCAATAATCATGCATTACGTAGCAAATTATTAGTAATGCATTATTTTTCACTTTAAAATAATACGTTGTGGAACAAATGTTTGGTAAGACATCCTAAAATAATGCTACAAATAAGGTATATACATTACCTGGTAATGTGTTATATAATCACTACCCATTACCAAAGTTTTGCTGGGATGTAAACGGAATAGATTTTAATTGGATTTGAAATCCAAATTTATACGGATTTCGTGGTATATGTAAATAGCATATTAGACATTTTTTTATAAAAAAGATCTCAGACTCTGAGATGATTTTTTATAAATATAAAAATTTTCAGAGTCTGAGAGATTCTTGCTCTAGAAAAATTTTTAATTTCTGACACATTTTTGAATACGAAAATTCAAAGATTTTTAAACGATGTTGAGTAGAAATATTATGCGATTTCAAGACTTTTTTGTAAATGTGGGGGGGGGGTAGTCCTAAAAATGAGTATTATTAAGATTCAAATTTTTTTTTTAGTTGGGCCCCCCCCTTTTCAAATTCCTGGATACGTCGCTGATGTCATATAAATAATACTTTTTATTGTTATTTTTTATCACCCATTTTTCCAATTACTCATACCATTACCTTAATTTTTTTGTTGTTGCTTGTGCTAAATTATTTCCACTATAAAAATGCAAATAATCAAATGTGCAATCATTGATGAATTCAGCAGTTATTTTTACATAAAATGGATGCAAAAAAAATTTAATAATAATGAAAATATTTTTTTATCCTGAATGCCAAAAAAAGTTTTTTCTTTGCAAAAACTATAAAAATTAAAACAGTTAAATTTTGTTTTTATTAAGACCTTGATTTACTAAAAATTATATAAAATTTCTATTCTCTCTCCAAAAATTAATTATATATAACAATAAAGAAAATATTTGATAATCTGCCAATTTTGTGGTAATTTGATAAAAACTCTGGAAATGACTTTACCAAACTAAATTTCCAAAAAAAAAAATTAAATGAAGTACGATAAAACAGTTAAATTTGTTGCAAAATTATGCAAACATTAAGAAAAGTTTCTATGACTTGTAGTCAGTATTTTTTATCTTTCATGTCATGTCATATTGTACATTAGCATGTCCCGAAATCAGGAAATTTCGGAATTTCTTTAGGGCATACCCCTAGAACGATTCTTATTGAAGAGCTGATTACGGGAAAAATAATTAAAAAATTTTGTAGGTCATCTTCTACCTAACGAAACTTTTGGCACCAATTTTAAAATTAAAAAAAAATATTTATTTTTGACCAAATGCACCACGGATGCAAACTTAAAGCGCTGGACCAAAATTGCTTCATGAAAACTTTACAAATATTTTTTCAAGAATGTACTCTACCTAACGAAACTTTTGGCACTAATTTAAAAAATAAAAATATATATTTTTTTTTGACCAAATGCACTACGGATGCAAACTTTAAACGCTGGTTGCGCCCTGAAGATGTTCTCCAAAAAAATTTTAATTATTTTTCCCGTAATCAGCTCTTCAATAAGTATCGTTCTAGGGGTATGCCCTAAAATTTTTCATTTTCGGAACACGCTATTGTACATCCATCTAGTTATCTCTCCAAACATTAATTTTTAGTTTTTGTAGACGTCGCTAGCCGCTGGGGTGTATTTTGACTAATCCTTTTTGTACATGTTTTGTTTTTTGTTTTTTCCTTGTTCTGTTGTATTTTAATATTAGTTTTGATGATTTCTTGTTCTCATGTGTCATGTCTAACTATCTGATAAAAAGTATGGAATGTTATGACCAGGGAAACCAAAAATATGCTCTAAAAAACACGTTTTATGCGCTTAAAAAATGCCCTTAAAAACGGAAAATATGCTCTAAAAACAATAAAAATATGCTCTTAAAAAAAATTATGTCCCTTTTTTCGAGGTGTTTTTTAAAATTGTTTAGAGAATAGACCCAAAAAATACCGTTATGTGGGGTAGTTAGAGGGTTAATATGGTTTAATGAAGCAAGAACATGCCGAAGCATAATCAATCGTTAGAACCCCGTTATTTTGGAAAAGAAAAAGAAACAAACATTTCAATCCATTTACAAATAAAAAAAAAATCCCAAAAAAATTTAAAAAATGTAAAAATAAGTGTTGTTATAAAAAAAATGGATAAAAATTTTTTTCTAAAAATGCTCTAAAAACGTTAAAAAATGCTCTAAAAAGTGAAAAAATGCTCTAAAAATTAAAAATATGCTCTAAAAATATGCTCTTATGGGAAAATATGCTCTTAAGGCTAAAATATGCAAAAATATGCTTTAACAAATCGATGCCAGCTTTCTTAAAATCTTCTCAAACGGATAAATACCTTACCCATTTATCAATACAAAGAGCAGGAAAAAACATGATACTGCATATTCTTGGTTGCCCTGGTTATGACATTTGTTTGCTTAGGGGTTTTATTGTTTACTAAGGGTGGGATAGTGTTGTGTGAGATTTTAAGCAGCAATATTTGGAAGCGCTAGAACCGCTCATTTTGTGAGGTTGGTAAAAAAAGTGTATGAGCCAAAAAATGGGGGAGGTCGGATAGGATCTAGGGGTCGCTCATCGGGGTCAAAGTTGGGCGTAGAGGGGAAAAAATCCACAAAAAGCCCCAAAACTCCCCTGGTTTTGCTCCTAGAGGGGTCAAATGTGAGACCGGCCCCCTTTATTTTTTTCCCCTGAACACTTTTGCCAAACATACCTAAGCCCTATCTCCAATCCCTAAGGGGGGTCCCATACAAAGGTTCAATTTTTAAAAAATCTTTCTTCTACCGCTCTAGCTGTCCTAAAAGTCACCCTAGAGGAATCAAATGTATGACCGACCCCCAATATTTTTTCAACCCCAACATTTTTTTAGAACATACCTACCCCCTATCTTCAATCCTTAGGGTGGTCCCCATACATTTTTTTTTATTTTTTCTTAAATTGTCATATTAAATCAGCTCCTATCGGTCCAATGGTGCCTCCTAGAGGGGTCATTATCAAGACCAACCCCCATTAATTTTTAGCCCCCAACACTTCTTCTGAACATACCAATTCCATATCTCCAATCCCTAAGGGGTCTCCCACACAAAATGACATTTTTGTAAATCTTGCTCCCACCGCTCTAACTATCGTAGGGGTGACCCTAGTGAAGTTAAATGTGTGACCGACCCCCAATATTTTTTCAGCCCCAACATTTTCCCCAAACAAACCTACCCTCTATTTTTAAGCCTTAAGGGTGTCCCCACACATTTTTTTTATTTTTAAATTTTTTTTATAAAATTTGCGCCTACCGCTCCCACTGTGCCTTTTAGGGACGGGAAATGCAGACTGACCCCCATTAATTTTTGTCCCCTACATTTTTTCTGAACATACCTGCGCCGTATTTCCACTTTGTAGGGGTGCTCCCCTGGGGAAAACTAAGTGTTTGAAACCAAATTCGGCAAAACGTCTGGACCAGGAGTGCTAATGTTTGCGAGTTTTAAAGAGCAGTGGGAAAATATAAAAGACAAACCGTACAGTCTTGGCATATAAGATGAGGAAGTGGCAGGCAACATACCAGCTCGAGTCCAAACTGACATCAAGTTGTTTTGTTGGGCTCAAATAAAAGAAAAGCAACCCAGAGACGACTACAAGGAGTTTTTTGAAATTGTTTTATTATACCTTGGCGAAAATATTCCTAATAAGCATTTTAGCCCACCAGGACCCATCAGTCATGCTCGATGGATGGCAAAAGGCATATATTGCCCAAAAATGTTTTTGTTCCGAAAATATGTCGGTTTGGCCAAAAAAGAATTAAATGCACTTCTTGATGTGACCGTTTTCATCATAACAATTTACGTATAAGCTGGGTTTAGCGCTACCAAAGCAATATAAGCTCCAAATAATGATTTGAATTTTTTGAAAGCGATTTCCAATTATGATTCAATTGATAAGATTCTGTCGCAACGATTGGTCAAGAGATTCTGTGGACATCTCTGGTATCTCAGTGGCGAAGCTGTTGCTCTCGCACTATTTGATCCGAATATCTCTTGTGAAATAAAACGAAAAATGTCGAATGCAATTCGTATATTTGAAGAAGAGAAAGAGGAATTGGAGGAAGAGTTATCTGACGATGAGATGGACGAATCGTCTAACGAAGACAGCGAGGAAGAAGAAGACGATGATATCGGGGAAGAAGATGCCTCAGAGGATAGCGGCGACAGTGGCAACAAGTATTGTAATCCTCCAGTACATGTTGTTGGATTCGAAGGTGTGAAAAGAATTAACATGGCATCGAAACAAGTGAATCAAGAACTCATGAAAACTGATTTAAGCCACTACGTCACAAATGAGGCTCCAAAGTTTTTTGCACGCTTCGGAATAGCAACATTTCATTGCTTCCGATCCAAATACTTGGGAAAATCGTCAGGACTACCAGCGAGCGCTGCAAATATTACGTAAATTACATGTTGTCAACGACGCTGCCGAAAGAGGCGTAAAATTAATAGAAGACTATAACAACGTGTTGTGCCGTAACGAGGAGGAAAAAATAGTTTTGCTTCAGGTCGTGGGCGAAAATCGGAAACAATATCCATCACACGATAAAAATAAATTAATTTGAATTATAGTTATATTATTTATCATTTTTTATTATTTTCAAGTTAAAAAAAATATTTTTTTACGCTTAACAAAAGTTACTATTAAATTACAAATTAAAGACCTCGGATTTCTCGATAAAATAAATAAAAAAATTGTGGGGTAACACCTTGAAGATAGAGGATAGGTATGTTTGAAGAAAATGTTTTGGCTAAAAAAATATATGGCAGGTCATACGTTTGACTTCTCTACATACATTACTAATTAAGTTTTCCCCAGGGGAGCACCCATACAAAGTGGAAATACGGCGTAGGTATGTTCAGAAAAAATGTAGGAGGCAAAAATTAATGGCGGTCAGTCTGCATTTACCGTTCATAAAAGGCAGAATGGGAGCGGTAGGCGCAGATTTTATAAATAAAAATTAAAAAATAAAAAAAATGTGTGGGGACACCCTTAAGGATTTAAAATAGAGGGTAGGTTTGTTTGGGGAAAACGTTGGGGCTGAAAAAATATTGGAGGTCACACATTTAACTTCTCTAGGGTCACCCCTGCGATAGTTAGAGCGGTGAGAGCAAGTTTTACAAAAATTTCATTTTGTGTGGGAGACCCCTTAGGAATTGGAGATATGGAATTGGTATGTTCAGAAGAAGTGTTGGGGGCTAAAAATTAATGGGGGTTGGTCTTGATAATGACCCCTCTAGGAGGCACCATTGGACCAGTAGGAGCTGATTAAATATGACAATTTAAGAAAAAATAAAAAAAAATGTATGGGGACCACCCTAAGGATTGAAGATATGGGGTAGGTATGTTCTAAGAAAATGTTGGGGTTGAAAAAATATTGGGGGTCGGTCATATATTTGATTCCTCTAGGGTGACTTCTAGGACAGCTAGAGCGGTAGGAGCAAGATTTTTTAAAAATTGAACCTTTGTATGGGACCCCCCTTAGGGATTGGAGATAGGGCTTAGGTATGTTTGGCAAAAGTGTTCAGGGGGAAAAAATAATGGGGGCCGGTCTCACATTTGACCCCTCTAGGAGCAAAACCAGGGGAGTTTTGGGCCTTTTTGTGGATTTTTTCCCCTCTACGCCCAACTTTGACCCCGATGAGCGACCCCTAGATCCTATCCGATTTGCCCCATTTTTTGGCCCATGCATTTTTTTTACGAACCTCACAAAATGAGCGGTTCTAGCGTGTCGAAATCGAAAACTCGTGCACTATCCCACCCCTATTGTTTACTTTAATATTTTTACCAGAACTGTTTGTTAGTTTATGAAGAAATATAGTATTTTGGGGGGGAAAAACGAAGTTGAATTAATATGTTGATATGACAATATTTGATTAAAAATATTAGACAATATTAGGTCTTTTCGATTACCCAAATTTCTTACTATTTTTTACTCCAACAACTGGAAAGTTTTGTTTACTTTTTGTATTGAAAATTTCCAGCTGTAGTAAAATGAGTAAAAAATAGTAGACTGTAGTAAAATCGAATAGACCTATTACACTGTGCAACAAATTTTGGGTCATCGCTTTGAGCCTCAATGCCTTCAACACCATATTAAAGTAGACTATCAAATGGACAAAAATTCACCAAAGGGTTTTGCTAAGTCAGTTCGGATTTCTTTTTTATAGCCCACTGAAGTTTTCATTTTTTTATCAAAGGCGTTTCGAAAACGTTAAAAATACTATAATAAAAACTCTTCTGAGCTTCAAAATGTGATTTGATGTCTTCAGTGAAATTGTATGGCGATTCTTTTCTTAGAACATTTTAACCCTATAACTGCCATTTTAAGGGGTCATTTTAGTCCTTTTTTAATAGCTAAACACAGAAGTCTAATAAAACGTCCATTTAGAGGGTTAAAATGTTCTACAAATATTTTCCTCATAAAATTTCACTAGGAGTTGTCAAGGGTTCAAAGTTTTTGCCACATGCGAAAAATGCTTAAAAAGGGTCAAGTATTCATAATCAATGTTTGTTACTAAAGCAGTGTTAAAAAACATCGACAAAAAACAGTGCAAATATACTTCTGAGATGAAAATTATGTTCTGATGTGTTTTATAAAATTTTATGATGATTATTTTCTTTGACCAAATTAACCCTATTGCGCCCGTTTTAAGGGGTCATTTTTGTCCTTTTTTAAAAGAAATACAAAAAAGTCTTTAAAAAATGGCAGTTAGAGGGTTAAAATGTTCTACAAATATTTTTTGCATCAAATTTTACTAGGGGTCGTCAAAGCCAAAAAAGACATTCGGACTATGTAAAATGCTAGAAAAAGTATGTGCAAAAATTGTATGTGCAAATTTTACAAATTTACTTTTTTTAGCATTTTACATAGTCCAAATGTATTTTTTGTCTTTGACTATCCCTAGTAAAATTTGATGCAGAAAATATTTGCAGAACATTTTAACCCTCTAACAGTCTTTTTTTATAGACTTTTTTGTATTTCTTTTAAATAAGGACAAAAATGACCCTTTAAAACAGGAGCTAGAGGGTTGATTTGGTCAAAGAAAAAAATCAACATAAAATTTTATATAACACATCAGAACATCATTTTTAGCTTAAAAGTATATTTGCACTGTTTTTTGTCCATATTTTTAAACACTTCTTTGGTAAAAAAAAATAACTAACATTGATTATTTATTCTTGACCATTTTTAAGCATTTTGCGCATGTCGCACAAACTTTGAACATTTGACAACCCCTAGTGAAATTTTATGAGGAAAGTATTTGTAGAACATTTTAACACTCAAAATGGACGTTTCATTAGACTTTAGTGTTTAGTTTTTGAAAAAGGACTAAAATGACCCCTTAAAATGGCAGTTAGAGGGTTAAAATGTTCTAAGAAAAGAACCGCCATAAAATTTCACTGCAGACATTAAATCATGTTTTGAGGATCAGAACTGTTCTTATTATAGTATTTTTGCCGTTTTCCAAACGGCTTTGATAAAATTATAAAAACTTCAGTGGGCTATAAAAAAGAAATCCGAACTGACTTTGCAAAACCCTTTGGTGATTTTGTTCACTTGGTGGTCTACTTTCATATGGCGTTGAAGCCATTGAAGCTCATTTTTCTTGTTGCACAGTGTTATTAAATACTTGTTTTTATATTTGAACAAAAAAACAGCTTGGTAATGTGAAATTATATGAACTCCCAAATTAAAAAGAAACAAGTAGAAAAGTTAAATTCGACTTTGTCGAATCTATGAATACCCTCCACAATGCATTTTTTAAAACCTTCACAAAACATTGTTCATTTTTAAACGTAAAAAATGAACAATGTTGATTAGAAATATTTTATTTTGAGTAAAAAACTCTTTTTTTGTCATTTAAAAAAAAAAAAAGTGTACGTATGTACATAAAATATTGTATTTTTTTTTCGAAAAACTAAATTTTTTTTGTGTGTAAAATTTTTTATGAGTGTAAAATTTTTTTTCGAGTATAATTTTTAAGTTACCAATGCTTTTAAAACTAAACATGTTTAAAAAGCATTGCTTTAAAACTAAACAAGTTTGAAAAGCATTGTTAATGCTTTTAAAACTTGTTTAACACGTGGGATTTAAGATGAAACCAATCTGAAATCCAGGGTTTTGCTTATAACTAGGGATGAGATTTTCATGCACTAAAAAATCGAAAATATGCGCTTAAAATATGCGCTAAAATATTCAAAATATGCATTAAAAAACCTTAAAATATGCACTAAAAAATAAAATGAGTACAATAAAAATCTTGTTTTTATAGGAAAAATTTCTTAAAAAGCAAAAAATAAGGCCGGGTTTAAATAGTAACATTTAAAACTTTAAATGAGCAAGATTTTTTTTAGAAATGAAGAAAATCTTGAAACAAATAAAAAGAAAAAACATTTTTTTCTTATTTTCAAAATAAAATTTTAAATAGTTTTTGGAAAAAATAAATTTCAATTTGTGTTTTTGGTAATTTTTGTCAAAATATGCAAAAATATGCACTTAAATGTTCGAAATATGCACAAAATATGCATTTAAAATCAAAATATGCAAAAATATGCATTTTCACCAAAATATGCAAAAATATGCAAAAACAAATCGATGCCATTTTAACGCAAATTTCTTGATTCGGAAAGATAATTGGTCGATATCGTTTTTAAACTATCGACAAAAAACATGCATTTGCATAGAAATCTCATCCCTACTTATAACTTTTGAACCACTGGACCGATTGACCTGAAATTCAATACCAAACAGACCTAAGGAATGGCAAATATATATACCAAGCTTCAGCAGTCTCATTATTGTCTTTCTAAAGTTAGCGTGTTTTTTATCTCGAAAATTAGCGAAAACCCCTTGACGAAATTTACTCTTTTGCTCATTACTTTTGAACCACTGGACCGATGTGGCTGGATTGCGATACCAACTTGTCCAGGTAAATGACCAACATATATGACAAACTTCAGTAGCCTCTGTGAATTCTTTCAAAAGTTAGCGACTAGATCGACTTGAAATCGATCGAGGATCATGAGTATATAAACTTTATGGCAATGGTTCCCAACCTTTTTACGCCACGCCCCACTTTTAAGTTAAAAAAACTGCTTTGTCCCCCTTCACTCAAGAAATTTTTTTTAATTTTTCTAATTTTTGTTTCTAATGAAAAATTACTACAGGTTCAGCAAAGTTTTTGTAAAATAAGCATTTAAACAAGTTTTTAGCAAAAATTTTTAACAATTAACAAAATTTTTGCAGTAATTTTTGCTAAAAAAAATAGTTTTTGTAGTTAATTTGACTAAAAAAAATCTTGAAAATTTGATCGTTGCCCCCCCCTGGAACCTTCGAATTGCCACCCAGTGGGGCGAGAATCAAAGGTTGGGAACCATTGCTTTATGGGGTCCTAGACCAATATTTCGATGTGTTAAAAACGGAATGACAAACTTATATATACCCTCTATCACTAGAGTGGAGGGTATAAAAAATTATACTACAAAATGTATTCCGTTAAATTACAGAAGAATTTATTTAGTTATTTTAACATGATAATATTTTTGACAATATAAGTTAACGAATAAAAAACAAGTAAAGCTTTTTGTATTTCTATGTTATATTGAATGTACTAAAATTTTTGAGGTGTCCTTACATTTTTGTTTATAACTTTTGAACAGCTGAACCAACATTGCTCAAATCGTCACCTAAAATGCAAAAGGTCCTAACTAACTAAAAATTAAAATCAGTTTTTTTAATTGGTTCTGAATTATTTTATCAACATACACGTCTCCACAAAAAGTTAGATTTGATTTTATAGCCAAAATTAAAAAGAAAAATATTTGGGAAATCGCCAATGGACGTAACTAAACAACAAACTTTTTAAATATTTTTTTATTTACTTTGATTCGCATTTATTAAAAGAACGTCCTCAAAAAATAGCCAAATTCATTAAAAAACAACAAAAATTTTAACAAATTTAAAATATCATTCAATACTGTTTTTAGCTTCACCTGTAAAATTAATAAAATGTTAGTTAGGGCCTTTTGCATTTTAGGTGACGAAATGCAATACCAAACTTCCAGGGGCAACAACAAGTAAATATCTTTAGTTTCATTCATATCTGTGTATTATTTTGGCCGTGATCACCATTTCCACAGACAGACGCACATCGCTAGAATGTCTTAAAATCGATCACTGATCAATTATATATATAAGGCATTCCACACCAAATGTAAAGCGAAAAAAAACATTTGTACCGTAAACTTCTGAATAGGTCGTGTGGATAGTCCTATATGGAACTTAGAAAATTGCGCTTTTGGTTTTTCAATTTTTCAAAAACTGGGCTTAGGAGGCGTGGTCAAATATTGGAAAAATTGTCAAATTTGTTGCGAGTTGCGATGTTTAAATATCTATCAAATTAAAACGGAATGCACTACAATCTCAAAAATTTACATTCTTATATAAGTAGTTTTGTATCGATTAATTTTTTTTGGAAAATTTTCACAACCTGTTCTGAAATTTTTCTTTTTATTTTAAAAAGTCAATTTATCATTTTTTTTTTTAAAGGATAGATGTTTGTCTATTCACACAAAAAAATTCAGAAACACTTTTTCGTTTTTTTCGAGAAAATCGCATTTGAATTTTAAATTTCATAACAATTTTGTAATTTGCTTGTATTTTCTTGTTTTAACGTTGCGAATGAGTAATATTAATTGCATAAATATTTCTCATACGCTCTGTTGAAACAAGAAAATACAAGCAAATTACAAAATTGTTCTGAAATTTAAAATTCAAATGCGATTTTCTCGAAAAAAAGGAAGAACGTGTTTCTGATTTTTTTTGTGTGGATGGACAAACATCTAAACTTTAAATAAAAATTTTTTAAAAAAAAGTGGCCGGATTTTTGATAAATTGACTTTTTTAAAAAATGGAAAATTTCAGAAAGGGTTCTGAAAATTTTCCAAAAAATTTAATCGATAGCCCATACAAAATTATATAAGAATGTAAATTTTTGAGAATGTAGTGCATTCTGTTTTAATGTGATAAATATTTAATCAAGCCAACTCTCCACAAATTTTACCATTTTTCCAATATTTGACCACGCCTCCTAAGCCCAGTTTTTGAAAATTTGAAAAACCAAAAACGCAGTTTTCTTAGTTTCATATAGGGCTATCCATACAACCTATTCAGAAATTTACGGGACACATGTTTTTCTATAGCGGGACATTTGGTGTGGAATGCCTCATATATGGAATATTACATTACTTGTGTATGTTCATATATGCTCCCATATATGACATTTATTTCCACATAGTGTTCATATACTATCATAAATGTAATCATGTATGAGCATGTATGATCATTAAGGGTGTTCTTATTTTTTTATTTCGGATTTTTGTGTTTCACTGGGCAGAATTTTGTTCCTTTGTACTAAAAACTTAATAATACAAAATTTGGAGTTAATCCGATAACTTTAAGTGGACGCGGAAACGACCTGAAGTTTGAAAAACGAATTACAAGGGAAAAAAATGACTTTTTACTAATTTTCTCAATTTTTTCGACATTTTAAGTAACTTTGAATTCAAATGGTTACAGAATTGTGATGTGGAGTACATTACCTTTGTAATAAGGCAATAAAAACTAAAATCGGTTAAAAATCTGCCAAGTTATTACAACCAGAGCTGTATATTTCAAATAATCATATCAAATAAAAATATTTTTTTTTTATTTAATATTTTTATTTCATAAATTGAAATAATATTTTTAATATTTTATTTCTCAGAAAAATAAACCAAATATATTTTTATTTCTTTTTATTTCGGTTCAAATAAAAAAACCAAAAAATTTATTTCAAACATTTTAAACCAAATAAATTTCTTGGAAATATTTATTTGAACTTTTTTTCCTCAAATAATTTTATTTTGGTTTTATTTGAATAAAAAATATTTCATATTTTTTTGTGAAATATTTTATGTTTATTTGAAAAATATCAAATAAATATTTTGGTTTTTTTATTTGCCAGATTTGTATGGAAAAAATAAAATAACAATAAATATTTTAATAAAAAAAAAAATTTGTCAAAAATAATTTTGTTTAATTTGAAATTATTTTTTTTGTGAAACATAATTTGGTGCAAATAAATATTATAATGGGTTCATCTGATGAAGATTTTTCATCAGATGATTTGGACAAAGATCCAACATATAAGCCAGAAGATCGTAAGAAAAAGGGAATATTATTTAAAAAATATTTTGAAATAGTCGAGGTAAGTGCAAATAAATTTATGTATTATATGTATATGTAATAATGCACACATATTTAAGTATTGTAGCATAATGAAAATGATAAAATAAAAGCTACGTGCAAGAGTTGTTCAAAACCTTGTAAAGGGTCAATGAAAGTTACATCCAATTTCCTCAACCACCTTAAAAGGTGTGATAATAGCAAATTCGATGCTTATACGAAGGCACAAATAAAAAATAAAGGCAATATAAAAGATTTTTCCAAAAAAGTTCTTTACTTCATAGCAGATACTATGAGTCCACTTTCGGTAGTGGAGAGACCATCATTTAGAAATTTGTTTAAAACAGAAAAGGTACCGTCTAGGATAACTATCACAAATCTTATGGAAAAAGAGTTTTCTAATTACGAAGCCAAAATAAAATTAAAAATAACGGAAGCTAAGTATATATGTACCACAGCTGATATTTGGAGTAGCGGAAAAAAGAGCTATTTTGGCTATACTGCTCATATAATAAACGAGACAACTATGAAGAAAGAAACATTTGTGTTAGCATGTGTGCGATTTGAAAGCCCTCACACATATGACAAAATTGCGGAAATCATTTCTATAATACATTCTCGTTATGGATTGAACTGTGATAAAATAGTAGCTACAATTACAGATAATGCAGCTAATTTTATAAAAGCTTTCAGAGAATTTGGGGTTGTATGTTTCTTTGAAGAGACAGACTTAGTAGTTGGAGAGGAAATAACTCTTCCCAAACATATTAGATGTGGTTCTCACACATTCAACTTGATAGCTACAGCAGACTATACCAAAATCCTTAAAGATCAAAATCTTGAAGCAATGCATAGCAAAGTAAGTAACATTTTAGCTACTATGTACACCAAAAAAAAAACGTTACAATTTAGATTTTTTTTTTTTAATTTCTTGAACGAAGGAAAACCCGTAATTTTTTGCAAATTTCAAATAGCGATATCTCGTAAACCGTTCGACCGATTTTAAAGTTTTTTTTTATATTTTTGTTCAGCGCATTAAAATTAACAAAGATTTTCATCGCCGGGTGCAACGGGTTAATTTAATCCGATTGGCCTCAAATTTGTACTGCATATTTTTTAGGTCTACTAGAATAAAAATTGGCCCTGACACTTGGGAAAATCTGAAGTTGATGAAAAAATGCCTGTCTAAGGTATCATGTATGATACCATACATGGGAATTTTTAATTTGCATTGAATTTTAGTTGGAATTAGTTGGAACTAATACCAATGCCAAAGAAAAAACATTAGCAGTTATTGCCCCATTATAACCCCATGTATGCTTGATACATAAAATCTAAATAAACACCCCTTAAAACATTTACAATTGTTTTTTTTTTCTTTTGTAGACCATTTCAAAGTGCAACGAGATATGGTCAAAATGTAATAGGCCTAAGTCTTCAGAAAAGATTTTATCAATTTTGGAAAATGGTAGTTTCTTAACACCGACAATTACAAGATGGAATTCTTTGTATGATTCTATCAAACGGCTTTTAAGTCATGAAGACAAAATTCCTGAAATATGTCAACAACTTCAAACAACCAAATTTATAAATATTGATTTTGATTATTTAAAAGATTATGTATTAATCATGGAACCAATTGCGCTTGCATTAGATTTCCTTCAATCAGATGGAATTTTTTATGGATTCCTGTTGCCAACTTTGGTTACGTTAAAAATTAAATATGAAAGTATAATTACTAAAAACAATACCAAAGTTGTAACACCAGATGTGGTTAAAGATATTTTATCTGCTATACATAAAAGATTTCAAGATTTTTTTGAGCTCGACAAAACATCATATGATGCAATTAAAGCATCCGTTTGCCATCCGGATGTAAAAATGAAATGGTTTTCAGTAATATCTTGTACCTCTAAAATCAAAACGAAAACCGAAATATATGAAATTATTACAAAAGAAATGGATGCCGCAAAAATTGAGAAAATGGATTTGAAGAAAAGCCAAGCACCAAGTACATCCTCAGGGTTTTTGGATTACGGAATGGGTATGATTTTTTTTTGTTTTGAAGAGTATAAGTGTTATATTCCGCTCCCAGAAAACCTTAAAGGTGGTAGCGGTTTTGTAATGCATTACCATGTAATGCATAGCCAAAAAAATCAAAACTATACAGTATTTGTTCCCTACCGCTTACCATAGTCATTACATGGTAATGCATTACATAACCGTTTCCATTGACATTTAAAAATAATTAAAAAAGTTAAATTGGGTTGTCAAATTATTGAATTGGTTCAAACCATGTATGGGACTATTTAATTGACGATTTCATTGGCAGTATTTGAAAACTATTTCCAATGAAATTTTTAGCATTGACATCGTTTTAATCAATAGCAATTCCCGTTTAGGAATTGGAACCAAATAATGCCCTCCATTTTGCTATACCTGGCTTACAAGGGAAGTCTCCCTGGTGTCACCCTCCGATCTTCATGAAATTTGGATATGTTGTTAAGAAAGAAAATTAATTTGACACGTATTTTTTTTTAGCGGCCCAAACTCATTTTTAGGGGGGGTCGATTTGTATGGGGGAAAATTTACCTTTTTCAGTTTTTTACGATTTACGGTTATTTAAACGAAATTAATATAGGCATGTGTGGTATCAGATTAAAGGTATTGAAAATACCTATCTTGGTGCAGATAACGGGCCAAAGAAGTTAGTACTTTTCGACTTATTGACAAAAATGTCCTAAAATTTTGGTATTTTACTCAATATGACGAAAAGTAGTGCATGTTTGGACACGTTCTTAGCACACGTAGATAGGTTTTCCAAAGACCTTTCATTTGGTATGTAACATAAATAGGTTTCTTTGCATAATATAGGAGATAAACGAAAAAAACTGAAAAATGGCCTTGTCTTCCCCCTTCCTTTTTACCCCCTAAATATGAATTTGCGCCGCTAAAAAAAAATACGTGTCCCTTTATTTTTTCTGCTCTACAAAATAAAACCAATTCCATAAAGATCCGCGGGTGACACTAGGGAGATTTCCCTTGTTAGTTTGCGAGACATCGCCATTTTAAGTTTTTTTAAACAAAAAATATTTATTGTAAACAAATGCTTTTTTCATCAATTGTAAATAGTATTTAAGGCATTTGTGCAGTTTTCTAAAAAATTTCGTTGGCAATAAATGCTAATGCTTTTTTGGCATTGACATTAGTTTCACAATGAAAATTGAATTGCCAATTAAAAATTCCCATGTATGATTGAAACAATGTCAATGCTAAACATTCCATTGACAATAGTTTTAATTTAATGCCAATGTAATCGCCAATTAATTTGTCCATTAATTAAATATTCCCATGTATGCTACATGCATAGCTACATTCAGCATTTAAATTTGTTGAATAAAAACGATTAAAGTAATTTAAATATCTATATTTTAGGTAACGATGAAAATATTATGTTGACATCTGAAGATGAATTTCTTACATACATAAATGATGATAATGTTAACATAACAAATCTAAAAAAGTATCCCAGAGTCTATGAAATATTTTTGAAATTTAACACGCCACTAACTTCATCAGCTCCAGTGGAACGACTTTTTTCATTGGCGGGTATATTAAACAATCCAAGACGAAACGCAATGTCTGATGAACATTTTGAACAAATGTTAATTTTAAAAACTGCTCTAAGCAAAAATTCTTGCATAAATTTGGATAATTAACAATATTTTTTATTTTATTTTATCTTTCATCATATTTATGAAAAAGATTCATAAATGTTTATTCATGTTTTAGTTATATTATTTTCTTAATTACGCTGTTCAACACGAAAATGTATTTGACTTGAAACTAATAAAAAATTAAAGTACCCTTATAGTAGACAAAAACCCCCAAAGGATTTTAGTCACGTACTTACAGTTTCTTTTTTATGGCCCACTGAAGTTTTTTAAGGGCGTGTGGAATAATTGAAATAAATGATGTAAATATGCTTCTAAGTTAAGATCTGAGCTTAGATGTTTTCATTAAAATTTTATGGTGCATCTTTTCTTAGAACATATTAAGCCTCTAACGCTCATTCTTAAGGGTCATTTTCAAAAACTGTGTTTTTTTTTAACTAAAACACAGTATTTGAAGCAAGGACTAAAATTACCCCTCAGAATGAGCGTTAGAGGTTCTTAGCTCAAAAATATGTTTACATCATTTATTTCACATATTCCACACGCCTTTGAAAAATAAAACTGTACAGTGAGCCATAAAATAAAACTGTAAGTACGTGATCAAAATCCATTGGGGGTTTTAGTCTACTATTAGGGTACTTTCATTGTTTTTTAGTTTCAAGCCAAATACATAAAGTCACCTTAAATTTGTAGAACAGTGTTATTGAATATTATTTTATTACATATCACTATTTCATACACATGTATTTATAAAACTTGCCATGAAATTTAAAAAAACTGAAATATTTCATAATTCCAATGAAAGCATTTTTTTTTAATATAATGAAATAAGTAACTTTAATGAAGTATATCAGTTATTTAATGACACTTATCATTAGGGCGTCCCTCTTAATATAAAATTTAAAATTTCGTGTCGAAATACCTACTGATCGATGGCCACGGAAGAGCTTATTATTGGAAAATTTATGAAAAAATATAGCAAGGACATCTTCAGTTTGCCCGTGCTAATGAATTTTAGTCAAAACACGTAATTTTTTCAAACATTGATTAATGGTTGCCATCTGAAGATTTGCTAAATTTTTTTATAAATTTTCCTAATTCAGGTGAAGGTGTGTAATTCGATTCAAAAAGAACAGCTTTTCGAACGACATTTTTTTTTTAATAAAAACTACACTAAAATTATTTTTTTCGTGTTTTTTTTTTTATATAAAAGTTTATTTTTTTCATTTTAAAAACAAACAAAACAATAAATTTGTCGTTGGAAATTTCTTTTTACAGAGGATAACAATTTTTCGAAGAGTGTGTTTTGAGTTGAATTACAGAATACCCCAGCTCTTTCGTGGCTATCGGTTGGCAGGTATTCCGATACGAAATTCGAAAGTTTGAAATTGTCGGGAAAACATAATATACATATTTATAAAACTACTGCCACCATTGTATGTATATGAAATCATAATTACTTTATAGTTCATAATACATAATAATAATTTTATATGCATTGTTTAATATCTATATTGTTATTTTTTTTTATATTTGTTGTTAATATGTACCGCATTTAAATTCTATTGTTTTCAAATAATTTTTAATAATAAATAATGTAAAATAACAATTAAGTTAAAACTTTGTTGTTATATGTTTACACAAAACCGAGTGAAGGGATTTTTTTTGTTATATGGGAACTGCACCACCTCTTACTCACTGCAGATGTTAAGAGCATCACAAGTTATGTTACTTTGTCTTACAGGTACCGGAGTTACAGCCTTTAAAGTTACAAATAAATATAGAAAATACAATTTGTGTAGGACTTTTATAATCTATATACTGTACCAACAATTAAGGCAAAACTTTTGCTAAAACCGACAGCAACAAAAATTTTGCAACAAGCCCGTTAAGTGCATATTTGTTAAAATTAACCGTTTACCAAAAATGCATTCAACAAAATTTACTTGGCATCACTGTAGTTGAATGTTAAATTTGTATAGGACTTGGTCAAGAATAATAGACTCAAAAAGTGATTTTAAGTCGATCGGTATAATTGACCAATATTTTGGAAGTCATAATACCCTGAACCGTAGAGTTTTTATCTATTCAAAACATATTTAAGATTTTTTATTAAAAAAAAGCGATACGAAAACCTAAATTTCAAACAATTTATGTATGCAATTAAAGTTTTTAATATTTTTACTGACAATTTGCGTTTCAATTTTAGGCAAAATTTCCTTAAAAAATCCTTTCATCCTGTCAAGTGTTTTTTTAGACTCTCAATAATACATAAACTGTTTTTAAATAAATACCGCTAACTTAAAATATGAATTTCGTATGTAATTTTTTACCACAAACGTATTCGGAAAAAACTATTATTACGTCTTAAAACAAACTTTAAACCTTTATTTACTGTATTAATAACGGTTATCCTGTGTTGGAACCGCCGACCCCTACCATAGTACCCTAAATTATTTGCATGCAAGTTTAAAACTATTTAGCATGAATATTGTATTCTTTTATTGTGTTGAAAAATACTAAAATTACCATTAAAAATGTTAGATAGACGGTGAATATATTTAAGAGAAGAGTCCCAATAAGATATAGCTGAAGTTATTTGGAGACATTATTTGCCATCTGCATACAATCGCACCAACTTTTTTTTTATTTTGTATTTTGAATATTATTTTATTTTTTCATACCAAATAACAAAATATTTCAAAATATTTGGTTTTCTCTTGTTCAAATAAAATTTCAAAATATTTTATTTGACCAAAATCAAAGCAAATAAATCGTAAAAAAAATTTATTTGAACTTTTTTAAAACAAATATTTGAATATTTTATTTTATTTGGCTTGAGCCAAATAAAATATTATTTGATATTTTATTTGCATAGAACGCAAATAATTTTAAAATATTTTATTTTGTTTTTAAGCAAATAAAAATAAAAACAAATATTGCAATATTCGAGTTATTTTCAAATAAAGTAATTGAACTACACAGCTCTGATTACAACTGCCCCAGGCAACTAGCGTGTGGCAGACCACTTGATCAAAGATTTCGAGTTCCATTTTTGAAATTGATTGAAATTATCTACTTTAGCAACATTTTTTTATTCTTTAAGTCCCAATGCGCTAAGGTGATAAGCATTTTTCATATTGTGTTATGCTAACTTGTTTTAAATAAATGGTAAAAAGGTCTTAATTTTTCAACCCTGTTTTCAAATCTCCAATTTCAAATTTTTATTTTTTTTGGTAAATAAAATTTAAAAAATTGACAATTGGACTATAGGATTTTGTGAAGCACATATAAGTTAATAAAAACTACAAAAATTGTAGACATTCCTTTTTCCATTCGGCTAGTTCAGCGATTTTATTTCGGCGGATTTCGAGATAATAGTGATTTTGGTAGCTTTTTTAGCTTTTAGTAAATTTTTTTTTCTTTCACACTTTTCTCAATTCAAAAACCATATATGTATAACAAATCGAAAAATTATAATACATAATTATAATTAGAGCCTGAGCTCGACTGTCTTTACAGAAACAATAATTTAAATTTTTTTATTATTTTTTAACAAACCTCATATGTTTTCTACCGAATTATTGCAGTATAATATAGAATACTTCGATTCCTTTAATAAGAGCGAAATTGAGACATGAAAAATTGACCCAATTAAAGGTCAAGGGTCAAATTTTAGAAGAATTTGAATTTTTAAAGATTAACAGATATTTCCAGCGGATATTAATGAAACTGATTGATGTTATTTTAATATGTCTAAAAATTAATAGTTTTTTATTAAAATTCAGAACATTAACCCTTAAGTGCTGTTGGGGTCTATATGACCCTATGAAATAATATACTTATATTTTCTCCATTATATAAAAAAAACTATAGACCTCAATAGCACTTAAGGGTTAATTTTCTGAATTTTAATAATAATCCATTCACGTTTAATCATATTAAAACAACATAAAGGAGTTTCATTAATATCCGCTCAAAAAAATTGTTAATCTTTAAAAATTTAAATTCTTCTAAAATTTGACCTTTGACCTTTAATTGGGTCAATTTTTCATGTCTCAATTCCGCTCTTATTAAAGAAATTGAAGTATTCGATATTATGCTGCAATAATTCGGTAGAAAACATATGAGGTTTGTTAAAAAATAATAAAAAAATTAACTAAAAGCTAAAAAAGTTACCATAATCACTATTATCTCGAAATCCGCCGAAATAAAATCGCTGAACTAGCCGAATGAAAAAAGGAATGTCTACAATTTTTGTAGTTTTTATTCCCTTATATGTGCTTTACAAAATCCTATAGTCCAATGGTCAATTTTTTAAATTTTATTTGCAAAAAAAAATAAAAATTTGAAATTGGAGATTTGAAAACAGGGTTGAAAAATTAAGACCTTTTTACCATTTATTCAAAACAAGTTAGCATAACACAATATGAAAAATACTTATCAGCTTAGAACATTGGGACTTAAAGAATAAAAAAATGTTGCTATATTAGATAATTTCAATCAATTTCAAAAATGGAACTCGAAATCTTTGATCAAGTGGTCTGCCACACGCTAGTTGTCTGGGGCAGTTGTAATAACTTGGCTGATTTTTAACCGATTTTAGTTTTTATTGCCTTATTACAAAGGTAATGTACTCCTCATCACAATTCTGTAACCATTTGAATTCAAAGTTAACTTAAAATGTCGAAAAATTTGAGAAAATAGGTAAAAAGCCATTTTTTCCCCTTGTAATTCGTTTTTCAAACTTCAGGTCGTTTCCGCGTCCATTTTAAGTTATCGGATTGACTCCAAATTTTTTTTTTTAAGTTTTTAGTATAAAGGAACAATAATTTGCCCAGTGCCAAGCAATTAAAACATTTTAACTTTTTCCCTTACTGTTAAGAATACCCTTAATGATCATGTATGAACATACATGGTCATTTTTACCCGGGTTTGATAAAAAAATTTATAAAAAAAAATTATGAACATAAAAAAATTTCGAAAAAACATTTAATAAAAAACAAGTAGAAAAGTTAAATTCGACTTGGCCGAATCTATGAATACCCTCCACAATGCCCTTTTCAAGTGATAGCAAATTTTCTAACGCGAAAAAAATAAAATTTTTGGTTAGAAATATTTTATTTTGTGTAAAAAAACTTTTTTTTTAGTAATTTTTGAAAAAAAAAAAAATAATTTACTAATATTTTTTTTTTAGTGTAATTTTTTTTTTTTGAGTGTAAATTTTTTTTTTTGTTTTAGTGTAAAAATATTTTTTAGTGACAAAAATATCTTGTAAAATATTTTTGTGACTTACTAATGTTTTACGGGTTTAACGGGTTTTCAAATCGTGAATTTAAGGTGAAACTAATCTGAAATTCACGACTTTGTTAATAGCTTTTGAACGACTTGACCGATTTGGCTGAAATTTAAAATTAATTGAACCAGAGGAACGGCAAATATATATGCCACACTTCAGCACCCTCAGGATTGTCGTTCGAAAGTTACCGTGTGCTTTTACTCGTAAATTCCAGAAATACCCTTGCCGAAATTCACTCATTTGCTTATAACTTTTGAACCACTTTACCGATTTCGCTGGATTGCAATACCAACCTGACCAGGTAAATGCACAAAATATATGCCAAATTTCAGGAGCCTCCGTGAAGTCTTTCTAAAGTTAGCGTGTTTTCAACAGACAGACATGCAGACAGACAGACGGACAGACGGACAGACGGACGGACGGACGGACGGACGGACGGATGGACATCGCTAGATCGTCTTAAAATCGATCGAGGATCATGAATATATATACTTTATGGGGTCCTAGACCAATATTTCGAGGTGTTACAAACGGAATGACAAACTTATAGATACCCTCTCTCACTAGAGTGGAGGGTATAAAAAATTATGAAAAAAAATTTGATGGAAAAATAATGATGAAAAAAAATTTATAAAAAAAAAACATGAAAAAACATTTTTTTGTTGAAAAATATAACAGCTGGTGAAAAACGGTTTTATTCACCAGCAGGTGAATTGTTATCCAAGTTACAAATCTAAGATATAAACGTTTTTGGTTTTAAGAAAATGAAAGCAGTAATTCTTATTTTCTTTTGCTACCGACTAGTAGATTATATAGTCAAACTAAGGTCTTGCATTATTTTTAAAATTAAAAATGCTCCTCCATATTATAAACTCTGTTTTGCCTTAAAATCAATATAGATTTTTTTTCCATGTTTTTTTTTTAAATTCCGTTTACCCTTTTTATATCCATCATGTTAATGAACTTGTTACTTTTCCTTATTTAACATTCATTAAAATACACAAAGTCATATTCCAGCTAGCCGTGTATCATATAAAGATTCTGTTAACAGTGACAACTCTATTCAAAACAGACCTTTAGAAAACCTGGATGATGATGATGACATCTAAGTAAACAGAAGGAAATCTGAAAATCTTTAATAAATATTTGGATTAAAAATACAAACAAAACTTTACAAACGTATAACATGACTGACTGAAAGACTAAAGGGAGTATGTGTGTGTATGTGTTTAGACTAGGACTAGTTAAATCCATAACACTTTTCCCTAAACACACACACACACGAACATATTTACACTAAAATACACAATGGTATGTATAATCTCTATGTATGAATATTAACTACCACTGTTTATACACCAGCAACATGGCTGGTATGGTTTTAACCGTAACCTAGAGATGAGTTTTAAAGCACTTCAAAATATTTGAAGAGTGAGTTTTTAGAAATGAATGTGCATGTGTGTGTGTATGTTTGCAATCTCACATGCATGCATATTTAAAATATTCTAGTCGTCATCTGCTATGAATGTATGTAAGTGTGAGTGCTAACTCGCATACATTCTCGCATTCGTAAAAAATACTTAGCATGCAATTAGGAGTGGTCAAGTAAACATTAACAAATTATATGCTAACATGACGTTTATGTTCGTTTTTATAGCATATTATTTCTTTTTTTTTAACCAGGCTGTATTTTATGGTCATAATCATTGTATGTTGTTGTTATGTAACTCATACTCGAAACAAAATTTTAAATGCAAGTGCATCATCATCATACAATGTTTATAAATGTTTATGTTTTTATTCCTTCCAAATTTTTTTTAATGATTTTCATACGTGCTGTTGTTGTCCTTTGAAGAATCTTGTTTTTATTAATACTGACTGTTGCTTATTTTACTCTTAACAAGTAGAATAAGAAAAAAAAACATGCAAAACGGAGCTACAATTACGTTTTATGTTTATCAAAAATATTAGGTAGGACATTAAATTTCTAGACTACACTTAAAAAAGTTAAATTCGGCCTTCACGAACATACCCTCCACACAGAAAAAAATATGGAGGAAACAAATTTGAGTAATCACTTGTTTAATTTTTTAAAAAAATTTGGAGTAATTTTTTAATTGACGCAATTAAAAATTTGCTCAAAAATTAAAAATAAAATTTGAGTAAATAATTTAATACAAATTTAATATTTTTTTTTTATTTATTTTTTTTTCTCTTGGTGTTTTGAATTCTCATTTAGTTTTTGTTTTTTGTATATGTATATGAAAGTTTGAAATCATCTTTATAAAATTTTACTTTGTCTTGAAGACATAAGTATATTTGGTAAAGTTTGTAAAAGCAATTTTTTTGGAAAAAAAAATTAGAAACTTTTTTAACTTTTTAAAAAAATTATTTGATGCATTTTGAGTAAATTTTTACTTGACACAATTAAAAAGTTACTTAAAAATATTAAAAAATGTTGAGTAAAGATTTAATTGTGTGAATTAATAATTTACTCAAATTTTTTATTCAGCATTTAATAATTTTTTATTAAAAGTTTACTCAATACTATTAAATCGTTTACTGGTGGAAAATTGAGTAATTTTTTACTCAATAGTATTAAAAATTTACTCAAATTTTTTTTTTATTTTTTCTGTGCAGAAAGGTTATTTAAAAAAAATTAAAAAAAAAAAAAATTAAAAAAAAAAAATTAGTCAGAACTTTTTTTAATATAAACAAGTCCACCAAAAAAAAAAACTTTGTAAAATTACAAGAAAAACTTGTAACTTTTTTTTGCTACCTCCTACTTGACAAAAAATCCTACACTCAAAAAAAAAAAAAAAACTTTAAAGTTAGCAAACAATTTAGTTAAATTTAACTAAAAAAGCACCAGATTTCTACTAAATTTCTAGTTAATTTAACTAAAAATATTTAGCTAACTTTTTGTAGAATTAATGAAGCAGAAAAAAACGTAACTTTAACTAAAAATTTAGCTGAAAATTTCGTAACATTTTTTGTATATACATTAGACCACCCAAAAAATGTATGGGATTTGCAAAAGTATTTTTTTGTTCGCTCCACCGGCAGTTTCTGAGAGATTGGCCATAAAAAATAATATCTGTGCAAGAACTGGATCTCTCGGTTGCATACAGGCCAGTCGATTTGAACTTTTGACCCTAAATGTGACCTAAATGCACTACAAAGCTTTTAAGTGTCATAACTCTTAAAATATGCGTTTTTCTAAAAAATGCTGTATAAGTTTTATTTTGCAGAATAAGAACGGAAACATTTCCTTCATACAAATTTTTAGCCTAAGTCAAACACATCGTGTTGTTTTTGGCGGTTAAAGTAAAAATGTTTGCAAAGACTTAATTTAAAACGACCCTCGTTTAAATTTGGACGGAGACTCAAATAGTCGGTGTCCATTATTTTGTAGAGTAAGACATGTAGTTTTCATAAACCAATTACATTTGGAATTTATATGGGTGATTTCATTACAGAAGAGCCCAAAGCTGACTTTGAAGTTTCGATTTTCCAAATGCTGTATACAAAATTTGTGAAATTACTTTATTTTAAACGACCCTCGTTAAAATGTTAACGGATACAATCGGTTTCCATGATTTTGAAGAGTTAAAAATGGAGATTTAAAACAAGTGTTGATAACTACACGCATTTTTAGCATTAATTTAAAGTCTTTTAGCAAAATACAATATGAAAAGTACTTGTCATCTAATTACATTTGAACTTGAAGAATAACAAAATGTTATTACAGTAGAAAATTTCAATGAATTTCATGAACCGGATTGTATTCCTTATTCAAGTGGTCTGCCACACGTTAGATGCCTGGGGAAGTTTACATAACATGGCTGATTTTCAACCGATTTAAGTTTTTAGTACCTTATTAGAGAGGCATTTTACTCCAAATCAAAATTCTGTAACCACCTGTCAAATTTAACTTAAACACCAAAAAAAATTAAAAAACACAATATTTTTTCTTTTAATCCATTTTTTTTTTTAAATTCAAAAAATTGAAAAAAAAAATTAAGGTTTCGGACTTTTCAAAAATTTAATTTTAATTTTTAAACGTTAAAAAATAAGTGATAATTACTTCGAATAATTTTTTCATATTTTTTTCTAAAACTACGTTTAAATACCAACAAAACCTTTTCCAACTTATTTTAAGGTATCTATATATTTTACTGGTAAAAATTAATTGAAAATTTGCATTTTTTAACTTTTTTTTGTAAAAAAAAGCCATTTAAATTGATTACTCAACACCAACTTGGTATAAAAGGCTGACAATTTGAGTGCAAGTTGCATATAATACGTACTAAAACATATCCAAAAAAAAAAATAATCGAAGGGGATCGGGTCTAAAAGTTAGTTATTTGGCCTGGAATATTTTCCCCAAATATTTTCCAAAAAGTACACATCTAACTCTTCAAATCGTGGAAACCGATTGTCTCCATTAAAATTTTAACGAGGGTCGTTTAAAATTAAATAATTTCACAAATTTGAATACTTACAACACTTGGAAAATCGAAACTTCAACGTCAGCTTTGGGCTCTTCTGTAATGAAATCACCCATATAAATTCCAAATGTAATTGGTTTATGAAAACTACATGTCTTACTCTACAAAATAATGGACACCGACTATTTGAGTCTCCGTCCAAATTTAAACGAGGGTCGTTTTAAATTAAGTCTTTGCATAAATTTTTACTTTAACCGCCAAAAACACCACGATGTGTTAGACTTAGGCTAAAAATTTGTATGAAGGAAATGTTTCTTTTCTTATTCTGCAAAATAAAACTTATATAGCATTTTTTAGAAAAACGCATATTTCAAGAGTTATGACACTTAAAAGCTTTGTAGTGCTTTTAGGTTACTTTTAGGGTCAAAAGTTCAAATCGACTGGCCTTTTATCAACCGAGAGATCCAGTTCTTGCACAGATATTATTTTTTATGGCCAATCTATCAGAAACTGCCGGTGGAGCTAAGAAAAAAATACTTTTGCAAATTTGGGTGGTCTAATATACATATTTACAAAAAAATTAGTAGAATTCTGCTAAAATTTTTGTTGCTTTTCGTAAACTAAAATAAACAAAATATTTTATAAATTTTTTTTTTACATTTTTAGGTTCACTTTTTTTTTATTTCACCGAACACTTTAAACACTAACACTTTACTTATTTTTTTTCTATTTTTCACAGCATTAAGTTCAGCTTAAGTAGAACTTATGAGATTTGCATAGGAGGCTACACAAGAAATTTCTTAAATAGTAATCACTCTTTTCACTTAACAAATATGTTACGAAAATCAGCAAATTAATTTGTAAAAATTCGTTAATTCAGTTTTAAAGTCAACAAAAAAAATTGATTTAAAATTTGTTCAAAACTAGTATTTTCGTAAATTGAACTTAACTAAAAAAAGTAGTTAAAACGCTGATTTTAACTAAAAATTAGCTAAAACTCAACTTAACTAAACTCAACTTAACTAAAAAAAATTGTTAACTTAACAGTTTTATTTTTTTAATTGTAGTAATTTTACAAGCATTTTACCAATAATTATGTAATTTTACAAGGTTTTAACCAATAAAATTGTAAATTTAAAAAGTTTTGACACGATAAAATTTACAAGGTGGTTTTGTAACGTTACTACCTCTTATTTTACGAGAATTCCTAGTAATTTTACAAGTGTTTTACCAATAATTATGTAGTTTTAGAAACTTGTTACCAATAACACTGTAAATTTACAGTTTTTTTGGAGTAATAAAAATTGCAAGTAATTCTTGTGAATTTACTAGATTTTTTTAAAAATTATCTTGGAAATTTGTAAAATTACAAAATAAAATGTAAAATTACAAAAAAAAATGCAAATTTCGATCCAAATTTGCTTGTTAAAAAAAACAAGGAAAACTGTCAAATATTGGTACAATGAGATTATGACTTCCTAGTAATTTGACAAGGTTTTTTTGTGTGTAGAAAATTTAAATAGGCTTCGTCCTTGGCCCAAAAGATGCTTAAGTTTAAAATTTCAGGTCAATTGATTGAAAATTCCGACCTGTATCTTGCTTAAACCGATAGATGGACAGACGGACGGACGGACAGACGGACAGACATCGCTAAATCGAATCAAAAAGTCATTCTGAGTCGATCGGTATACTTGAAGGTAGGTCTAGGACCAATATTTCGGGTAGTTACAAACATCACCACAAACTTGTTATACCGTGTACCACAGAGTGGTGTAGGGTATAATGAAGTTTTTCAGAGGTTGGTTAAGTTTTTTAAGGGGAAACTTTTCCCCATGGTCCGATTTACGAATATTTATATGAGAGCTCTCACATTTTTTTTTTGGTGTAGCACAGTGATGTTATTTAATGTTTTTACTTAACAAAATTAAAAAAAAGGCGAAAAAAAAAATTTCGCGTACCACCGTGGGCAGTTTCGCGTACTCACTAGTGGTACGCGTACCATAGGTTGGTAAAGGCTGGTGTAGGGTATAAGTATTGATAAAAAAAATTATGAAAAATATTTATGTTACGTTTTATTCGCCAGCTGGTGAATATTTTTTAATCACCACGAGGTGAATTATTATCCAAGTTACTAACACAAGTTACTAAAATTTTTGGTTTTAAGAAAATGAAAACTGTAATTCATATTTTCTTTTTTGTTAATCGTTAGCTTATATAGTCAAACTGAGGTAGCGTACTGCATGTTTTTTAAAATAATACACCAGCCTAAAAACATTATCATGTTAAAAACTCCAAAAACTCATTTACTTCAATAACCCTTTGGGAATTTTAATTTATAACCAACTAATTGATTAACATTCCCTAACCAAAAATTAAATGTTACCCCTAACATCCCCTATTGAAATGATAGCGAAAACAGAGAGAATGTGCAAACAATGAATCCTTGAAATCAACAAATATACAAAACATCTCCATTTCGAAATGTTATGTAACGTTAAGTTTTTTTTTTTTTTTTTTTTTTTGATATTAATTTTTTTCGTCTTTTTCTCGCATTGCATAATGTCAGGGGCATATTTGTTGATATCATCATTAGTGGCAACATTTCTGACGTCGTCCATCGTCCGTCGTTTGTTTGGCTGCCTTCAATGATGATGACATAAGTGCTTGCAAGTGCCATGACGAGTGCTGGTTGTAGTTGTTAAGAGAATATGGCAACAAAAATTTCAATTCAACAGAAATTTCAATTCACTGGTATGTAGAATTAAAAAAAAAAAACCGACCAGAGATAAAGTGAAAATACTTACCAGGCAAATACAAAGAACGAATTTATACAAAATAAAACTTGAAATATTCAATTGAATACAAAAATCTCTACCCAAAAACAAAAAATCTGTGGTTTGTAAAAGAATTAAAATTTTAAAGCATACTTTTGGGCATTGAACATTCAAACAAATATATTTAAGTATTGCTCTGGCTGCTGCTGGCCATCTGAAAGTGGTGTGGTCTTGTTGGTCGTTTGGTTGGACATTGGTCAGTGCAAAGCTTTTAATTAATAAGGCATGAGTAAATGATAAAGAATTGCACTCTCACACTTACATAAAAATATATCAAGAATTAAAAGTATTTTAAAATTAAAATTTGCTTTTTTTTTATTTTAAAGAGAGTGTGTTGAGTACATATTTATTTTTTGAAATTAAGGAAAGACATTTAAGACTTCATTAGTAGACTTTTATTTTCTACGTGCTGCAGGTGCTGGTCTAAAAGGTTTCCTACGAGATTTCTGATCAACAATTAACACTGACTGACGTTTCAAATAATTGCGTGATGGTACTTCACTTTCTTCTTCATTGGCTGCTGAGGCTAATTTAAGAATTTAATATTTAATTTAGTTAAACACAATAATCTATTAAGGGTAAAATGTTTGAAATTTACCAGCTGCTGGTGCTTGCTCAGGTGATGATGATATAGTGCCAGCGGCTCTCTGTGCTCGGCCAGCTAGTAAATTATAGTAACACATTGGCATGGCAGCAGGTTTCTCACCCTCATGTATTGATTGTGTTTTGGGAGGTTGTAGGGAGGACATAAATTCTTCTTCCTGTTATTAAAGAAATAATTTAAGAATTATGTTTTTATGATAATGGGATGCAAAATAGAATCATTTTATGTACACTTATATCCAAATCCAATTTTTCCAATGACAGTTCTTCCTGCTTGCTTAGCTCTTGAGATTTTTCGAGTTTAATTTTGAGTATCTGCAAAAAAACAAAGAAGTCAATATAAGTGTGACGAAGTCAAATTCCATAGGTAATGGTCTTAGCAGTAAGATTCCCGAGACAAGTGGGGAAACCCCATAATCAACCCAAAGTAATAGAACGCACCTCAGTGTCAATGTGTGCTGGTGTGAATTTTAACCTAACAATACATTAATGAAAACCAACTTTTTGATTTACGGCCAAACCATTTGCCCACCACTGCACACAGGGCCAGCATGATCCAATTCCGGCCAAAAGTCTTTATCAATGTTGGATCCGTCTAAATGTGCTTCTAGAGGAATTCAAGGTCGCGGACAATTTTCTTTTAGTTGTCCGATTGAACTCAAATTTTGTTTTATGCGGGTCTTGGAGTTACTGAATAAGATTTGTCAATCCGAATTTTGAAAAACAAAATGGCGGACTAAATATGCTTCTTAAAGTTTAAAGAATGATCCAACTCCGCCCAAAAGTCTTTATAGTTTTGTAGGATCCGGCTAAAAATGTGCTTTTAGAGTACTTCGGGGTCGCTGATTTAAAAATTTAACTAAAAACGAAAAAAAAAATCAAAATATGGCGGACAAATTTTTTTAATAATTGTCCGATTTAACTCAAATTTTGTTTTAAGGAGGTCTTTGAGTTACTGAATCTGAATTACTGGCGTGAATTTTGAAAAACAAAATGGCGGACTAAATATGCTTAGTAAAGTTTGTTACAAGTAATTCAAAAACAGTTACAGGCCTAGTAAATTTTCGGGTCTGTTATCTCAAAATCGAACTGATAAAATTCAATATGGCGGAAACAATATAACGGCTAGATTTTTTAACTTTGTCTGATCTAACTAAAAATTAGTTTTTAGAGTATTAAGAGTGTCTGAAGTTATATCTACGCACATAACTTTTATATATATTTTTTTTTTGATATAAATATGGAAATGGTGTAAATGACTTACTTACACTCAAAATATTTTGTAGCCAAAAACAAAATAAAATCATATTTAAAACAAGTCATAAAACATTTGTAAACCATCACAACACTCAAAAAAAAAAAACTGTAATGTTTGCAAAAAAAGCTTGTAAACCTACAAGAAAATTTGCTGATTTTGAACCCTTAATATTTTTGCTAAAATTAGCAAAAATGTTTTGCCAATAATTAGTTAACTAAATATTTTTTTTTTAACTTAGTTTATACACATCTGAGGACCCCATTGGGTTCGGACCCGATAGGTCCAGACCCCGATGGGCCTAGACCTAGTTGGGATCCTTAAAAATCGTCATAGTTTTTGATCCAAAATTTGTGTCCGTTTTGCTCTACCTTGCTTAGTTTTTGAGATACGTGATTATAGGGGACCACTGGGGTCTTGGGAATTAAAAAACTCGATAACTTCAAAAATATTACTCGGAGAGCTTTTGACTATTTTGCGGTCTTATTCTACGAGTTAAGAGCTAAAAAAACGCTTTTGGACTTTTTGTTGTGACGGCAATATTTACCGAGATATGAGCATTTTAAAATTTTTGGAAATGCTAACTTTTTTGGATCCAAAGTTAGGGCCCATTAGGGCCCTAACCGGCGATACTATGGAGATATTATGGAGAACCCGAGAACCAAAAATGGCCTCCATTTTGCTCTATCTGGCTTAGTTTCCGAGATAGCGCCATTTTAAGTTTTCTGAAAATAAAAAAAAATTTACCATTTATTTTGCTAATATTAGCAAAAAATCTTGTAAAAATGTAGTCAACTCAATTTCAAATTTAGCAAAAGAAATTAGTTCAAAGTTTGTTTAAAATTGCTAATGTGCTAAATGAAGAAATTTTTGCCAACATGCTAATCTCAACTAAAAATTTGCTAAAAGTGGCGACACGAAATAACTCCCACATGAAATAACTCCCACCTAAAAAATGAAAAAAGTCCCAAAAAAACTCCATACAAAGTTGGGAGTTATTTCATTTGAAGTAACTCCCAATTTAGTGGGACTTTTATCATTTTTGTTGGGAGTTATTTCATAATTTTCGTTGGGAGTTCTTTCATATGAAAGAACTCCCACTATTATTTCATTGTTGGTGGATGTATCTGGAACATTTTGACTTTTAGAATATTATTATTAAAATAAAATTCTTTGTGATTTTGGTACCAAATTTTTGGACGCAGTGCTTTCTAACAAATTTGTATATTTCAGAAAATTGTCTACCAAAACTGGCAACAATTTTTGAGTTAAGAGCGCACTGCAGCCGAAAATATTTTCGTTAGAATACATAATTGTTAAAAAAACGGCTCACGTGTTGTGTTTTTCGGTAACAACTGGAGTTGAGTTCATAATTATGAGTTCATAATTAGACGTTGATGAGAAAACTCATTATTGTTTTTTAAAGTTTTTGTGCGTAATTATTTTAATATTAAAGCCCTGATGATGTCTTTCAAAGAAAGACGAAATATCGGCAACTAATAAATAAAAGAATTATTAAATAAAAATAATTTAAAAAAGGCCTCGAGCTGGAGTATTTTAATTTCTTAATTTTTTCGGGAACTTAAAAAAAATAAATTAAAAATATGCACTCTTACAACAAATGCATTTACCACAGCTGAGACATTAAGGTATATACAACAGTTTTACTGGTTCAATATTAAAAAAAAAAATCAGTAAAAGGATTTGTTAGTACTAACCTGTATCATATCTTGATCTTCAGCTTTATGTACCAAAAAGTCTGGTAACTCGGCGACTTTGATCTTAATTGCCTTTTCCTTGAGTTCAACATTAGTTTCATCTACTTCTTGTAGCTTATAGATCATTTCACATAAACGTTCTTTAATAAATTTCAAAACTTCCAAAGTCTTGTCAGCTGATTCCAAGTTCTTTTGTCTTTCCGATGCATAGTCAGATATTTGCGTTTTGATATTCTCAATAACCTCTTGGTTTCTAAAAAAAAAAATAATGATTTAAAAGATCAAAGTCACATTCTTGAATTAGAATACTGGTTAAATAAGTGGAAGATTAAAGTGAATGAGCAGAAATGCATCCACATAACGTTCACGTTAAGACGAGAAACTTGTCCCCAAATTCGGATTAATAATCACATTGTACCTCAACATACAACGGTTAAGTACCTCGGAATTCATCTGGATCGTCGTCTTACGTGGAAAGACCATATAGATGCAAAATTAACCCAAATGAAATTGAAAACTATTGCAGTTAATTGGCTAATTGGGAGAAACTCGAAACTTAAGTTAGACTGTAAACTATTGATCTACAGCTCGATTATAAAACCTATATGGTGCTATGGTATTCAGTTATGGGGCACTGCCTCTGCGTCTAATGTGGAAAAAATACAAAGAAAACAGAACAACATTTTGCGAATGATTACTGATGCCCCTTGGTATGTTAGAAACTTGAATATACACAGAGATCTAAATGTTTCCCTTGTTAAAGATGAAATTGTGAAACATACCCAAAACTACTTACGAAAACTGGAATCACATCCAAACAATTTAGCACGCAATCTACTGAATAATCGTGGTCACCAACGACTTAGAAGGAGGGCCACTGCTGACTTGGCACACTAAAGTGAAGGATGATGCTTTTGAAAACATTGGATAATTTATGGGCAAATGAAATTTTGTCTGGCACTGGCTGGACTTAATATTAAGTTATATTAGTTTTAAGATTTGAATACTTATTGTTAGTTCACATAATTTTAGTGAAGATTCAATAAAATAAATGAATGAGAAAAAAAAAAAAAAATCTTTGTTAGGGGAAAAGCTCTATGAACACTTATGGCACATTACTAATTGCAATTGGTCAGTATGATCCAACTGAAGAGACGGTGCTAACATCCCTAGTAAAAATATTATGCTAATTTTACTAAATAGATCTAATTTGATCCGTAAAATGGTTGTATCAAATAATATCTAATTGTATTACTTTAGATCAAAAAATATAAAAATTGATACAATTTGATCCTGAATTTGGTCAAATCTAATTAGATCAAATTGATCTTATAATATCAATTTTTATATAATTTGATGAGCAAAAGCAAAATACGAATCTAATCATATATGGAGCAATATCTAACCATATAAAGTGGATCAACCGTATCAAAGTGATAGATAAAATTTTATATAAATTTATACGGAAGCATATTAACTCATATAAGATTGTATCAAATTATATATGATTAGACCAGAAAATTTTTACTCGGGATTTGAAAAAATATGTGAAGATGCTAACTGACCAACTTTCGACGTGTCTGTGCTGACATTTGAAAACAATAATGAAAATGTCATCAGGGTTTTGGCAAGGTGCTGGCAAAGTACCTTTTATGGTCGCTTGTGTGCTGGGAAAGCACCACAGTTTAGTACTCTCCCAGCGTCCAAAATGATAACCACGTTGCTATTTTAAAGCGCTTTGAAAGCGCTTTTAAAGCAAAAAATATGGTACTATTATAGCACTTTTAGAACAAAAAAATGGGACGTATCTAAATTGCATCCATAAGTCCATAAGACATAACTTTTTTTGGTGTTTATTTGAATAAAGAAATTTATTAAATTGGGATAAAAAAATTTATTGACTCATTTATTAGGATAAACAAATTTTGAACAAACTTTGAATAATTTTCTAAGTCCCGGAAAAAAATTGTTTGCAGTTTTCTTTGCGTTTTGGAATAAAAAATTTATTAAAATGCTTTTAGGAAAAAATTTAGAAAATTCCCGAAAAAAAAGTGGTGTATTGAACTGAAACGGGTATGTATACGGAGTTTAAGGGTGATGTATCCGAAGTTTAAGGCACTTCCTCACGAAAGAAACAGGTGTTTTTATATAAAAGGTGTCAAGTTTGTAATATGTAGGTCATTGTGTATAAGTGACATATCACGAGAACTATCAAGGACCGGCCACTTATCCTGCAGGGAAATAAAAAATATTCCAATTGTTATGAAAATTAATAAATTTTAATAAAAAGTTTATACTTTGAACGGATTTAAATAGAAAAACATTGGCAAAGCGCTTGGAAAGCACTTTTTCGAATTCATACTACCTTCTACACAAAAAATAAAGTGCTTTGCCAAGACTTTTTCTTTGGAACGGTTGGCAGTTTCTGCCTGGGTAGTTACCGGTTGATGACCCCATAAAATATATACAAATTATTGATCAATAATCAATAGTGAAACCTTAAAACGATGCCTGCAGAAACCACGATGCAGTCCAAACCTAAACCGCTAGACCATTGAAGTTTAGCATCAATATGTCTTATGTTACTGGAAAGGTTAAGTTCGTATATGGGCAAAATCGACCAGGAGAAAAATGTTCTCCTTAAAAGACCGAAAAGTCCCGAAAAAAACGAAATTTTTTTATACATATTTGTTTTTTTAAAAATTTTTTTAACATGTGAAACATTTTTATGCGAAATGAAGTTCAGTGATCTGCACTTTGACAAAGGGAATTAGAAAACGATTTTTTTTGGTCTGTCCCCCTTTAGGGGTTTCATAAATATAATGAATGAATAACACCGCTCTACAAATCTGAGGTTTGTCGCTGCGTTTTGAATGAAACCAAAAAAAGTTTATAGGTTTTGGTTTCCCGATTCCAAAACGGTCACTCAAATTTTTCTATCACGTCACGATTTTAAAAAAATGGCGGTTAAAGTGTCAAAAAAGGCCCATTTTGGCCATTTTCGAGCGCCTATAGAATAAGATCCTGACATGCGAATGACTTGATATCAAGCTCATTCGAAAGTGCGTAATTTTCTCTTTAAGACAAAATCAAAATTTCTTGAAATTTAATTTTTTATAATGGTGAAAAAATCATTAGTCACAAGTGCTTTAATTCTAATATTTACGTGTGTGTTTGTATGGAAATTTGTTAAGAAACACTGTGTAAATAAACTAAATATTTAAAAAATGGAAGGTTTTTTGTTAATGATTTTTTTTACCATTTTAGAAAATTAAATTCCAAGAACATTTTATCTTGTCCTATAGAGAAAATTGCATACTTTTGAATGAGCTTGATACCAAGTCAATCGTATGTCAGGATATTATATCATAAGCTTTCAAAAAGGGTCAAAAATGGCCTTTTTCGGCACTTTAACCGCGAATAACTCAAAATCCTGATGTGATAGACATATTTGGGTCGCAGATTTGGAATCAGCGCAGCAAACACTACCTCAATCACTTACCAGAATCCAATACGCATTTTCATGTTGAGCTGTGTAATTAAACAATTATGGAGAGAAGGAAGATGGCCTGCTTACCGAAGAATAATTTTCTGCCCCTCCCCCTCTTTATTCTTCCATACTTACACTTCTTTTTCCTTAACATCTGAAAACTTTGATGACTCCAATTCCTTTGTTAAAGTCTCTCTTAAACACTCCAAACTTCCCTTTTCAGCCTCCGCTGCTGTACGTAAATAATTCAAACGCATTGCTGATTCCTTTTGCGAAGAAAATCTTTCGAATACTTCATGCGGTGATGTGGCTCCCGTAACTTCCATAAGATTTTTAAATAAGTCCTCCATATCACTGGTAACATTTTTCAATTGTGAATTTTCATCTTCGTCGGCTTCAGTTTTACCCGTATGTTGATCACCAGTACTTGAACCAATACTATCCTGATGATGTAGTGTCTTACCTTCAAAGAACAGCTTGCGACCGATTCTTTCTAATTCTACTTTACGCTGTTCCACTAATTTACGGAATTCCATTGCTTGACGTTCGCGTGTCTTTTGTGATACATTAGCTTGTTGTTCTTGTCGTTGAAGTATGACCTTGGCGGAGTCACGCATTTCAATGGCTTCATTGTGAACTTGCTGGGGAAGGGGGAGAAAATAAAAATATTTAAGTTGATTAATAAAATAAGTATGACTTTTTAAATGAAGAAAATGTTGACTGGACTTAAAGCATGTGGAGGGTGTAGAATCGGGGTTTCAACAAACCAAAACTTAGTGAATCTATTTTTTATTTTTTTGATGCCTCTAAATAAAAATAGTTTTACTATTGATTTATATTTAGCAATCCCCAATTAATGTAAATTTACTCTACCTGTAGTCTATTAATTTCTTGCTGTTGTTCACTTAATGCTACTTCCAATTCCTTTAAGCTTCTTTCAAAACGTTCAGCATCATTCATTAAAGAAGCCTCAATGGAGCGATATTTCTTACGTATATGTTCAGCTTCCATCCATTGTACATTAGTACGATGAATTTGATTTTCCAATTGGCAAACCAACTAAAAATAAAACAACAAGAAATAGCAGAAATATTTAGTCTTTACATATTAAGGCATCCTTCGAATTTAACTTCATGTTATATGTACGTAAGTACAATTATATACTTATGGCAAATACCTTACGATTATTATCCTCTTCCAAAGTCTCTGGTGGTTTCTCACCTAAATTTTGTTCTTGAGCCTCTTTATTAGCCACCAATTCACGATACTGTTCCATTAGTTTAGCAAAGTGTTGTTTTCGACACTTGAAACGATGCCTTAATAAATCCAACTGTTTGCGATTTTCCGTTATTTTCAAGTCTGTTAGGAAAATGGCATCTTCAACATTTTTGGCGCCAATGGGATAATTTACCTTACCCACAACTATAGTGGGTAGTGTAGATGATGTTCTACGTTGCTTTTCGGCCGGTGTTGCTGGTAGTGCATTGCCAGCTACAGCTGACATTTCTTTGATGATGATGGGTCGTTGTAAAGGATTTCGTAGACGACCACATTTTGTTGTAAGTTCTTTGATTTCTTTTTTCAATGTTGAAATCGTATCACAATTGATACGATTCTGTTTTTGCCATTCAGCTGTATTGGCTGTCTTTTGGCCTTCTAAGTAATTGAACATGGAAAAATGCAGCAGGAATTTTGTGTTAATAAAGTTAAGTAGAGAGTGTTTGAGAGAGTATTGAATTGATTTTTGTTTAACTAGTGTAAAATTGTTTAGTGAAATATTTATGTAGGAACGTACCTGCAAGGAGTATACGTTTTTTTATTTCAGCAATTTTATGATTGATTTCAGCCAGTTTATCGTTATCCATTTTGAAAAATAGTTTTTTTCTTTTCAAAATATTTCAATCATTTCTTTGCCAACTAATTGTAGCTACTAAATGTTTTTTTGTTGAATCGATTTCGTGGGTTTCTTTGGGATCGTCCGTTAATGTTGCCAACCATCTACTGCTACTACCGTTGCTATAAACAATTTCAATGTGAAGGAGTTTTAGTGTTTGGCGGTGGTTTGTTGTTAAGCTCTTCAATTCAATTTAGTTTTATGTTAATGTGTATAAATGTTGGTAATTTTGTTTGTTTAGTGGTTTTTTCACCTTTTTTGAATGTTTAACTTTTTTCTTTATAACGTTGGTTTTCGAATTACAATTGGAATCTTCGAATTACAATTGGAATCTTCGAATTACAAATGGAATCTTCGAATTACAATTGATCTTTTTCGAATTACAATTGATCTTTTACGAATTACAATTGATCTTTTTCGAATTACAATTGATCTTTTACGAATTACAATTGATCTTTTTCGAATTACAATTGATCTTTTACGAATTACAATTGATCTTTTTCGAATTACAATTGATCTTTTTCGAATTACAATTGATCTTTTTCGAATTACAATTGATCTTTTACGAATTACAATTGATCTTTTACGAATTACAATTGATCTTTTTCGAATTACAATTGATCTTTTTCGAATTACAATTGATCTTTTTTGAATTACAATTGATCTTTTTCGAATTACAATTGGAATCTTCGAATTACAAATGGAATCTTTGAATTACATTTGGAGTATTCGAATTACAAATGGAATCTTCGAATTACAAATGGAATCTTCGAATTACAAATGGAATCTTCGAATTACAAATAGAATCTTCGAATTACAATTGATCTTTTTCGAACTATGTACATCTGTAAATGGTGTAAACCTGATTTTCATCAATCTAAACACAAAAAAAAAATTCAATTTCAATAAAAAAATTCACGAATTCAATAAATAAATTAACTTAAAAAGCCGTGGTGAAGATTTTCACGAATTCAATAAACGCATTTGTAAGTCGTTTGCTGAAAATAATTTCAATGAAGAAATTCCAAGATTCAATAAAAAAGTTTATTGAGTTATACACTCAAAATAATACATTAGTAGATTTACTAATTTTGTTTTTGCTAATGCTGGTACGCTAACTTTTAGCAAATTTTTTTTAGTATCGCCGGTCCTCTTTACATGTGTGGACCCTAATGGTTCCTAACTTTGGATCCAAAAAAAGTTAACATTCCCGAAAATTTTAAAATGCTCATATCTCAGTAAATATTGCCCACACAACAAAAAGTCCAAAAGCATTTTTGTAGCTCTCAACACGTAGAATAAGACCACAAAATAATCAAAAGCTCTCCGAGTAATATTTTTGAAGTTATCGAGCTTTGTAATTCTCAAAACCCCGGTGGTCCCCTAAAATCACGTATCTCAAATACTAAGCAAGGTAGAGCAAAACGGACACAAATTTTGGATCAAAAACCATGACGATTTTTAGGGAACCCAACTAGGTCTAGGCCCAACTGAGTCTGGACCAAGGACCGGAAAACTTTTTATTTTTAGTTTTTATCAAATATATTTATCATTGAAGTTCATAAAAATTTAAATTATTCAAAACAAAAAAGAAAATAGAAAAATATTTATTTCAAAATATTCCTCATAATGGAAATAAAAAATGTAAACAAAAAAAAAACTTTTTCAAAAAAGATATTTATCAAAAGATCGAAAAATAAAAAGTTTTTTTTTTATTGTTTTCATTAGTTACATACAAATTCTTTTAATATTTGAAATTTTGTTATTTAAATAAAAAAATTAAAATAATTTTTAAAAAAAACAGAAATCGGTATCTGCCAAAATGGAAATAGATTTTTGCAGCGCATGAATGCTTTTTGTTATGCATTTCATTATGCATATCGTTATGCATTTCGAGAAGATATCTGTGGACCAAAGTCGCGATTTTGATTTTTTTAAAATAGTTTTTCCTTAAAATACCATGGAAACCAAATTTTAATGAAAAATACTATAATTGTCGTCAATAGATCATTTCAGTGAATACCTGGCGGATTCTTAGATAGGGACTAATTCTAAAACTGAATACACTCAGACCATGTTGGACTTAATCACCGTTAAATTTTAGTAACTTACCAAAGTAAAAATTAAATTTTAATTAAATGCCTCCAGTTTTCACGTAATTTGAGAGATTTATGTGACTATCGGGAGAGGAGTTTGTGTGTGAACTAGTTAAAATGATCCGATTCCATTAAAATTTGGAATATTGATTTTTTAACAAAGATATGGATGATTCAATTTATATTACCAGAATATTTCTATTAAAATTTTTATTTCCAATATATTTTGCTACAAAAAACTTTTTTTGGTTTTATTTTTTTTGTTTTGTTTTCGATAAATATCTTTTTTATTTTTATGGAAAAAGTTTCTTTTGTGATTTTTATTTATATATTTTTTGAAAGAAAAATATATTTTCAACTTGTGATGAATATACAAAAAAGTATTACAGAAAAATACTTTATTTTGAACACAATAAATTTTTTAACTTTGATGAAAACTTAAAATTTTGTGTTTTTGGTTTTTAAAATCCGGTGCCTGGTCTGGACCTATCGGGTCAGAACCCAATGGAGTTAAAATTTTTCAACATGAACCCCTGATTTCCTTCAATGTCTCCGAATTTGATGAAACTTTGTGTATATGTTGGGACTTATAAGACTTATACTCGACAAAATTTGAGACCATTAACTTCCGTGGTTCCAGAAATATGATGTGTCAAAAGTCAAGAAAATCTTTTAAAGGATTAAATATAAAAATGTATATCCTCAAAAGTATTTCAGCTATATTACTTCCTGATAGCTTGTTTTGAAGGTAAAACCAATACCTTTCAAATAACATTTTGCAAAAATTTTTATTTTGGAAATTTTTTTTATTTCTGCAAAATTCGCGACATTTTTAAAAATATGAAAAAAATATATGTTAACGGCTGTTATCTTAGCTACAAGCTGTAAAAATTTTGGGTTGGTGAACGTATTAAGACCAGAGATATGAATAAAAATGTGCTGCCAAGTAGGAAATTTTTATCAAATCTGATGAATATTTAATTTTTATTTTTGAATATTTTTGAAATACATATAATAAATCGGTGAAAAAAGTAAAGTTTATGGTACAGACGGGTACTACACATAGATACAATATAACATGAATATTTATCAATTACACTACTCTACAAAAATCAACTTTTTTTGCACAGACTCCTAGAATACATTTGCTAAAGCATTTTGACCTCCTTAACACGAATCTGTCATCATAAAAAAATTATAAAATCCCCTTTTCGAGATAAGACATTTTTTGCGGTCCATGCCGATAAAAACCAACGAATGACTTTATATTGCATTTATTTAAATAAACAAATTCAAAATGCATATTATTTCAAATTCATTGAGTTTGTTCGAAAATCTTTGCAAAAAATCAAAAATTTTAGCAAAATTTGCATATATTATTTGCATATACTTTTTCCCCAAATATTTTTATTTTGTAATTTTCATTGTTTAAAATACATTTTCTTAAGTCTTTTGCCCTCTTTAACGTGAATCCATTAAACGCGAATCCATTGTCATTTTTATATAATCGCGTTTTCGAAATTTGCCCATTTAGTTTTTGCAGCTGAAGCATACAAAAATATTAAACGAACAAATAATATGAGGTATGTCAATGTGAAACTCTTATTATAACGTCCTTAACACGAATCTGTCATCATAAAAAAATTATAAAATCCCCTTTTCGAGATAAGACATTTTTTGCGGTCCATGCCGATAAAAACCAACGAATGACTTTATATTGCATTTATTTAAATAAACAAATTCAAAATGCATATTATTTCAAATTCATTGAGTTTGTTCGAAAATCTTTGCAAAAAATCAAAAATTTTAGCAAAATTTGCATATATTATTTGCATATACTTTTTCCCCAAATATTTTTATTTTGTAATTTTCATTGTTTAAAATACATTTTCTTAAGTCTTTTGCCCTCTTTAACGTGAATCCATTAAACGCGAATCCATTGTCATTTTTATATAATCGCGTTTTCGAAATTTGCCCATTTAGTTTTTGCAGCTGAAGCATACAAAAATATTAAACGAACAAATAATATGAGGTATGTCAATGTGAAACTCTTATTATAACCTTTCTTTTTTGGGTTTGAGGGTTTAGTCTGTTAAAAAGGCCTATATGTTCAGAAGACAGTTTGATAAAATGTTTATGATGACAGATTCGTGCAGGGCAAATACTTTCAAAAATGTGTTCTAGAAGTCTCTGCAAAAAAAGTTGACTTTTGTTAAGTAGTGTAATTGATAAAAAGTTATGTTACATTGTATTCATGTGTAGTACTCGCACATTACCATCAACTTTACTTTTTTCACCGTTTTATTTTATGTATTTGCAAAAATATTCAAAAATAATAATTAAATATTCATGAGATTTTGAAAAAATTTCCTACTTGGCAACACATTTTCATTAATATCTCTGGACTTAATACGTTCACCAACGCGAAATTTTTAAACCTTGTAGCTAAGACTCAAACCATTAACATATATTTTTTTCAGATTTTTAAAAATGTCGCTTTTTTTGATATATTACCGCGAATCGCGAATTGTGCAGAAATACAAAAAAGACCACAAAATAAAAATTTTCGCGAAATGATATATTAAAAGTGATGGTTTTGCCTTTAAAAAAAGCTATCTGGGAGTGATATAGCTCAAATACTTTTCAAGATATAAATTTTTATAATTTACCATTTAAAAGATTTTCTTGACTTTTGAAACGTCATATTTCCAAAACTACGGAAGTTAAAAGTCTAAAACTTTGTTTGAGTATTAGTCGAGTAAGTCCCTACATATATAACGAGTTTCATGAAATTTGGGTCGATTGACGTCAAAAATTCAATTTTTTTTTTGCTATGTACATATGGATTTATTCAATGGGGTCCTCAAATGTGTATAAACTAAGTTGAAATAAAAAAAAATTCAGTTAACTAATTTTTAGCAAAACGTTTTTGCTAACTTTACCAAAAAAATTGTGGGTTCAAAATCAGCAAATTTTCTAGTAGGTTTACAAGCTTTTTTTGCTAACTTTACAGTTTTTTTTTTGAGTGTATATTCTACATAACCTAAAAATACAAAATGCTTTAAATTGGCTGGTGGTTGGCATATGTGAACAGAATAAAACACAGAATGGAATCGTAGCAAGTACAAACCATTTTTTTTACAAAAAAAAGTTTCTCGGAATTTTTTTTTTCACCAACATTTTTTTTCCGCGGAATTTTTTTTTTTTTATTTTTTTCCAATAAATTTTAAATTACACTATGGAAGGTATCAATACATTCGGCAAAGCCGAATTTAACTTTTTTATTTTTTTTTATACCCTCCACTTAGTGATAGAGGGTATATAAGATTGTCATTCCGTTTGTAACTCATCGAAATATCGGTCTGGGACCGCATAAAGTATATATATTCATGATGCCCGATCGATTTGAAGACATTCTAGCGATGTCCGTCTGTCCGTCTGTCTGTCTGTGGAAAATGCTATCACGGACAAAATATTGCACAGAGATGACTGAAACTTAACATATTTATTGGAAGTTCTCCCGAGAAGTTTGGTATTGCATTTGAGCGATATCGGTTCAGCGGTTCAAAAGTTATGAGCGAAAATGTAAGCACACCTCAAAAATTTTAGTATATTCAACATAACCTTAAAATACAAAATGCTTTAATTTGGATTCTGGTTAACATATGTGAACATTTTGTCAAACATATTGTTTGACAAAAAAAGAAAAAAATCGCAAATTTTTTTTTTAACAAAATTTTTTTTCGCGGAAATTTTTTTTCAAAATTTTATTTTTTTTCAAAAGTAATTTCCTTTTAAATAAAGTTTTTGGCAATAATCTTTTTGAAATTGTGGAGGGTATCACTACATTCGGCAAGGCCGAATTTAACTTTTTTATTTTTATTTTTTTTTTAAATTTGTCTTGTTACCGATCAGCGAAAAAAGTGTAAAAACGGCGCACCATAATACTCATAACCCTACGATCTTACAGGGAAAAAAGTGTAGAATCAATAGAGGTTTGCCACAAAAAAGTCTAAGAGTAAAAACATTTTCAAAAATTAGATTTAAATTTTAAAAGTATTTTCTTTAAACACTTTATTCTAAACAGTACGTAAAAAAACAAAAAAAAATTTTTTTTTTTTTTAATTTGGACCATTTTTGAAGAATTTATAAATATATATATTTTGAACGGGTCATCCAAAAAAATCTGAAAATTTACCAGGAATGAGAATTCAAAGGCTACTTTAAACTGTTAAAAATTGTAAAATCTAAAAAAATATTTTTTCAAAGTCTCCGATTTGTGGTTAAGGGGGTTGTATTCTGGGGTTAAGGGGGTTTTAGTTTCGACGCATTTCAAACGGTATGACAAGGTGACTAAAGACCACCAGTATTAAGGTTTGAGGGTATAAAAATCTGTAGCTCTAAATATTAATTTTCTTTAATTTTCTTTAAATTTTGTTAATTTTCTCATTTTTAAAAAACCGTTCGGAAGATCTGCAGTAGAATATTACAAGTTCCGACTTCAACAATATTACTTGCATTGTTTTTTACACTTTATAAAATTAAACACATTTCAAAGCACCTGTTTCAACCATTTGCGTTTGTCAAATGATATTTAAAATGTCAACATTTTCCATATCCTTAATGACATGTCCCTGAAAATGTTTTGCTCTTACAAAAAAAAAAGAAGAAAATATTTTTATGTTTCAACAGCATGATACTTTTCTTTAAATGGAAGCTACAGACCAAACATAATTGCAATAACAACGATGATAGAAATTAAATTGTTTTCTTACTTCAAACACACTTTAATACAAATATGAATGTTAGAAACACCTGGCGCTCTGATATACAGATTTTTCCCTAACATAACTGAAGGAAAATTATGATGATGATGATTACGTTAATGGTGGTGCCGTTAACGGTGTTTAACTTTTTAAGAATTTAAAAATAATTTTAATGTCATTTTATTGAAAGAAAGTAGTAATATTTTTAATTTTATTGTTAAAAAAGTTAAGAGACCTTAAACTTTTTAGTTTGCAAAATTTATTCAAAATATATTTTTTCTTCTTATTTGATTTAATTAAAAATTCGTTAAGGCTTTAAATATAACATTTAGTCCTTTTCAAAGAAATGGCTACATTTATTATAAAAGACATAAACTTTTTAATCTTATGTCCTTTTTAACACTATTTTTGTCTTTTAGATTTGAAAATATTTTTTCGTACTTTATAAAGGATATAAATTTTAACAAAAGCTAAGCAAAGTACCCACTCTCTACACTCTCTCTACACAGAAAAAAATTTATATGAATTTCAATTAAGAAAAACTGTCTCAGAATCTGAGACTTTTTCTATAGAAAAACTGTCTCAGAATCTGAGAATTTTTTTATAGAAAAAGTGCCTTAGCATCTGAGACTTTTTTTATAGCAAAACTGTCTCAGCATCTGAGGCATTTTAATAGAAAAACTGTATCAGAATCTGAGACTTTTTCTATAGAAAAACTGTCTCAAAAACTATAGAAAAATTGCCTCAGAATCTGAGACTTTTTCTATAGAAAAATTGTCTCAGAACCTGAGACTTTTTCTATAGAAAAATTGTCTCAGAATCTGAAACTTTTTCTATAGAAAAATTGTCTCAGAATCTGAGACTTTTTCTATAGAAAAATTGTCTCAGAATCTGAGACTTTTTCTATAGAAAAATTGTCTCAGAATCTGAGACTTTTTCTATAGAAAAATTGTCTCAGAATCTGAGACTTTTTCTATAGAAAAATTGTCTCAGAATCTGAGACTTTTTCAATAGAAAAATAGTCTCAGAATCTGAGACTTTTTCTATAGAAAAAAAAGTCTCAGAATCTGAGACTTTTTCTATAGAAAAATTGTCTCAGAATCTGAGACTTTTTCTATAGAAAAATTGTCTCAGAATCTGAGACTTTTTCTATAGAAAAATTGTCTCAGAATCTGAGACTTTTTCTATAGAAAAATTGTCTCAGAATCTGAGACTTTTTCTATAGAAAAATTGTCTCAGAATCTGAGACTTTTTCTATAGAAAAATTGTCTCAGAATCTGAGACTTTTTCTGTAGAAAAATTGTCTCAGAATCTGAGACTTTTTCTATAGAAAAATTGTCTCAGAATCTGAGACTTTTTCTATAGAAAAATTGTCTCAGAATCTGAGACTTTTTCTATAGAAAAATTGTCTCAGAATCTGAGACTTTTTCTATAGAAAAATTGTCTCAGAATCTGAGACTTTTTCTATAGAAAAATTGTCTCAGAATCTGAGACTTTTTCTATAGAAAAATTGTCTCAGAATCTGAGACTTTTTCTATAGAAAAATTGTCTCAGAATCTGAGACTTTTTCTATAGAAAAATTGTCTCAGAATCTGAGACTTTTTCTATAGAAAAATTGTCTCAGAATCTGAGACTTTTTCTATAGAAAAATTGTCTCAGAATCTGAGACTTTTTCTATAGAAAAATTGTCTCAGAATCTGAGACTTTTTCTATAGAAAAATTGTCTCAGAATCTGAGACTTTTTCTATAGAAAAATTGTCTCAGAATCTGAGACTTTTTCTATAGAAAAATTGTCTCAGAATCTGAGACTTTTTCTATAGAAAAATTGTCTCAGAATCTGAGACTTTTTCTATAGAAAAATTGTCTCAGAATCTGAGACTTTTTCTATAGAAAAATTGTCTCAGAATCTGAGACTTTTTCTATAGAAAAATTGTCTCAGAATCTGAGACTTTTTCTATAGAAAAATTGTCTCAGAACCTGAGACTTTTTCTATAGAAAAATTGTCTCAGAATCTGAGACTTTTTCTATAGAAAAATTGTCTCAGAATCTGAGACTTTTTCTATAGAAAAATTGTCTCAGAATCTGAGACTTTTTCTATAGAAAAATTGTCTCAGAATCTGAGACTTTTTCTATAGAAAAATTGTCTCAGAATCTGAGACTTTTTCTATAGAAAAATTGTCTCAGAATCTGAGACTTTTTCTATAGAAAAATTGTCTCAGAATCTGAGACTTTTTCTATAGAAAAATTGTCTCAGAATCTGAGACTTTTTCTATAGAAAAATTGTCTCAGAATCTGAGACTTTTTCTATAGAAAAATTGTCTCAGAATCTGAGACTTTTTCTATAGAAAAATTGTCTCAGAATCTGAGACTTTTTCTATAGAAAAATTGTCTCAGAATCTGAGACTTTTTCTATAGAAAAATTGTCTCAGAATCTGAGACTTTTTCTATAGAAAAATTGTCTCAGAATCTGAGACTTTTTCTATAGAAAAATTTTCTCAGAATCTGAGACTTTTTCTATAGAAAAATTGTCTCAGAATCTGAGACTTTTTCTATAGAAAAATTTTCTCAGAATCTGAGACTTTTTCTATAGAAAAATTGTCTCAGAATCTGAGACTTTTTCTATAGAAAAATTGTCTCAGAATCTGAGACTTTTTCTATAGAAAAATTTTCTCAGAATCTGAGACTTTTTCTATAGAAAAATTGTCTCAGAATCTGAGACTTTTTCTATAGAAAAATTGTCTCAGAATCTGAGACTTTTTCTATAAAAAAATTGTCTCAGAATCTGAGACTTTTTCTATAGAAAAATTGTCTCAGAATCTGAGACTTTTTCTATAGAAAAATTGTCTCAGAATCTGAGACTTTTTCTATAGAAAAATTGTCTCAGAATCTGAGACTTTTTCTATAGAAAAATTGTCTCAGAATCTGAGACTTTTTCTATAGAAAAATTGTCTCAGAATCTGAGACTTTTTCTATAGAAAAATTGTCTCAGAATCTGAGACTTTTTCTATAGAAAAATTGTCTCAGAATCTGAGACTTTTTCTATAGAAAAATTGTCTCAGAATCTGAGACTTTTTCTATAGAAAAATTGTCTCAGAATCTGAGACTTTTTCTATAGAAAAATTGTCTCAGAATCTGAGACTTTTTCTATAGAAAAATTGTCTCAGAATCTGAGACTTTTTCTATAGAAAAATTGTCTCAGAATCTGAGACTTTTTCTATAGAAAAATTGTCTCAGAATCTGAGACTTTTTCTATAGAAAAATTGTCTCAGAATCTGAGACTTTTTCTATAGAAAAATTGTCTCAGAATCTGAGACTTTTTCTATAGAAAAATTGTCTCAGAATCTGAGACTTTTTCTATAGAAAAATTGTCTCAGAATCTGAGACTTTTTCTATAGAAAAATTGTCTCAGAATCTGAGACTTTTTCTATAGAAAAATTGTCTCAGAATCTGAGACTTTTTCTATAGAAAAATTGTCTCAGAATCTGAGACTTTTTCTATAGAAAAATTGTCTCAGAATCTGAGACTTTTTCTATAGAAAAATTGTCTCAGAATCTGAGACTTTTTCTATAGAAAAATTGTCTCAGAATCTGAGACTTTTTCTATAGAAAAATTGTCTCAGAATCTGAGACTTTTTCTATAGAAAAATTGTCTCAGAATCTGAGACTTTTTCTATAGAAAAATTGTCTCAGAATCTGAGACTTTTTCTATAGAAAAATTGTCTCAGAATCTGAGACTTTTTCTATAGAAAAATTGTCTCAGAATCTGAGACTTTTTCTATAGAAAAATTGTCTCAGAATCTGAGACTTTTTCTATAGAAAAATTGTCTCAGAATCTGAGACTTTTTCTATAGAAAAATTGTCTCAGAATCTGAGACTTTTTCTATAGAAAAATTGTCTCAGAATCTGAGACTTTTTCTATAGAAAAATTGTCTCAGAATCTGAGACTTTTTCTATAGAAAAATTGTCTCAGAATCTGAGACTTTTTCTATAGAAAAATTGTCTCAGAATCTGAGACTTTTTCTATAGAAAAATTGTCTCAGAATCTGAGACTTTTTCTATAGAAAAATTGTCTCAGAATCTGAGACTTTTTCTATAGAAAAATTGTCTCAGAATCTGAGACTTTTTCTATAGAAAAATTGTCTCAGAATCTGAGACTTTTTCTCTAGAAAAATTGTCTAAGAATCTGAGACTTTTTCTATAGAAAAATTTTCTCAGAATCTGAGACTTTTTCTATAGAAAAATTGTCTCAGAATCTGAGACTTTTTCTATAGAAAAATTGTCTCAGAATCTGAGACTTTTTCTATAGAAAAATTGTCTCAGAATCTGAGACTTTTTCTATAGAAAAATTGTCTCAGAATCTGAGACTTTTTCTATAGAAAAATTGTCTCAGAATCTGAGACTTTTTCTATAGAAAAATTGTCTCAGAATCTGAGACTTTTTCTATAGAAAAATTGTCTCAGAATCTGAGACTTTTTCTATAGAAAAATTGTCTCAGAATCTGAGACTTTTTCTATAGAAAAATTGTCTCAGAATCTGAGACTTTTTCTATAGAAAAATTGTCTCAGAATCTGAGACTTTTTCTATAGAAAAATTGTCTCAGAATCTGAGACTTTTTCTATAGAAAAATTGTCTCAGAATCTGAGACTTTTTCTATAGAAAAATTGTCTCAGAATCTGAGACTTTTTCTATAGAAAAATTGTCTCAGAATCTGAGACTTTTTCTATAGAAAAATTGTCTCAGAATCTGAGACTTTTTCTATAGAAAAATTGTCTCAGAATCTGAGACTTTTTCTATAGAAAAATTGTCTCAGAATCTGAGACTTTTTCTATAGAAAAATTGTCTCAGAATCTGAGACTTTTTCTATAGAAAAATTGTCTCAGAATCTGAGACTTTTTCTATAGAAAAATTGTCTCAGAATCTGAGACTTTTTCTATAGAAAAATTGTCTCAGAATCTGAGACTTTTTCTATAGAAAAATTGTCTCAGAATCTGAGACTTTTTCTATAGAAAAATTGTCTCAGAATCTGAGACTTTTTCTATAGAAAAATTGTCTCAGAATCTGAGACTTTTTCTATAGAAAAATTGTCTCAGAATCTGAGACTTTTTCTATAGAAAAATTGTCTCAGAATCTGAGACTTTTTCTATAGAAAAATTGTCTCAGAATCTGAGACTTTTTCTATAGAAAAATTGTCTCAGAATCTGAGACTTTTTCTATAGAAAAATTGTCTCAGAATCTGAGACTATTTCTATAGAAAAATTGTCTCAGAATCTGAGACTTTTTCTATAGAAAAATTGTCTCAGAATCTGAGACTTTTTCTATAGAAAAATTGTCTCAGAATCTGAGACTTTTTCTATAGAAAAATTGTCTCAGAATCTGAGACTTTTTCTATAGAAAAATTGTCTCAGAATCTGAGACTTTTTCTATAGAAAAATTGTCTCAGAATCTGAGACTTTTTCTATAGAAAAATTGTCTCAGAATCTGAGACTTTTTCTATAGAAAAATTGTCTCAGAATCTGAGACTTTTTCTATAGAAAAATTGTCTCAGAATCTGAGACTTTTTCTAAAGAAAAATTGTCTCAGAATCTGAGACTTTTTCTATAGAAAAATTGTCTCAGAATCTGAGACTTTTTCTATAGAAAAATTGTCTCAGAATCTGAGACTTTTTCTATAGAAAAATTGTCTCAGAATCTGAGACTTTTTCTATAGAAAAATTGTCTCAGAATCTGAGACTTTTTCTATAGAAAAATTGTCTCAGAATCTGAGACTTTTTCTATAGAAAAATTGTCTCAGAATCTGAGACTTTTTCTATAGAAAAATTGTCTCAGAATCTGAGACTTTTTCTATAGAAAAATTGTCTCAGAATCTGAGACTTTTTCTATAGAAAAATTGTCTCAGAATCTGAGACTTTTTCTATAGAAAAATTGTCTCAGAATCTGAGACTTTTTCTATAGAAAAATTGTCTCAGAATCTGAGACTTTTTCTATAGAAAAATTGTCTCAGAATCTGAGACTTTTTCTATAGAAAAATTGTCTCAGAATCTGAGACTTTTTCTATAGAAAAATTGTCTCAGAATCTGAGACTTTTTCTATAGAAAAATTGTCTCAGAATCTGAGACTTTTTCTATAGAAAAATTGTCTCAGAATCTGAGACTTTTTCTATAGAAAAATTGTCTCAGAATCTGAGACTTTTTCTATAGAAAAATTGTCTCAGAATCTGAGACTTTTTCTATAGAAAAATTGTCTCAGAATCTGAGACTTTTTCTATAGAAAAATTGTCTCAGAATCTGAGACTTTTTCTATAGAAAAATTGTCTCAGAATCTGAGACTTTTTCTATAGAAAAATTGTCTCAGAATCTGAGACTTTTTCTATAGAAAAATTGTCTCAGAATCTGAGACTTTTTCTATAGAAAAATTGTCTCAGAATCTGAGACTTTTTCTATAGAAAAATTGTCTCAGAATCTGAGACTTTTTCTATAGAAAAATTGTCTCAGAATCTGAGACTTTTTCTATAGAAAAATTGTCTCAGAATCTGAGACTTTTTCTATAGAAAAATTGTCTCAGAATCTGAGACTTTTTCTATAGAAAAATTGTCTCAGAATCTGAGACTTTTTCTATAGAAAAATTGTCTCAGAATCTGAGACTTTTTCTATAGAAAAATTGTCTCAGAATCTGAGACTTTTTCTATAGAAAAATTGTCTCAGAATCTGAGACTTTTTCTATAGAAAAATTGTCTCAGAATCTGAGACTTTTTCTATAGAAAAATTGTCTCAGAATCTGAGACATTTTCTATAGAAAAATTGTCTCAGAATCTGAGACTTTTTCTATAGAAAAATTGTCTCAGAATCTGAGACTTTTTCTATAGAAAAATTGTCTCAGAATCTGAGACTTTTTCTATAGAAAAATTGTCTCAGAATCTGAGACTTTTTCTATAGAAAAATTGTCTCAGAATCTGAGACTTTTTCTATAGAAAAATTGTCTCAGAATCTGAGACTTTTTCTATAGAAAAATTGTCTCAGAATCTGAGACTTTTTCTATAGAAAAATTGTCTCAGAATCTGAGACTTTTTCTATAGAAAAATTGTCTCAGAATCTGAGACTTTTTCTATAGAAAAATTGTCTCAGAATCTGAGACTTTTTCTATAGAAAAATTGTCTCAGAATCTGAGACTTTTTCTATAGAAAAATTGTCTCAGAATCTGAGACTTTTTCTATAGAAAAATTGTCTCAGAATCTGAGACTTTTTCTATAGAAAAATTGTCTCAGAATCTGAGACTTTTTCTATAGAAAAATTGTCTCAGAATCTGAGACTTTTTCTATAGAAAAATTGTCTCAGAATCTGAGACTTTTTCTATAGAAAAATTGTCTCAGAATCTGAGACTTTTTCTATAGAAAAATTGTCTCAGAATCTGAGACTTTTTCTATAGAAAAATTGTCTCAGAATCTGAGACTTTTTCTATAGAAAAATTGTCTCAGAATCTGAGACTTTTTCTATAGAAAAATTGTCTCAGAATCTGAGACTTTTTCTATAGAAAAATTGTCTCAGAATCTGAGACTTTTTCTATAGAAAAATTGTCTCAGAATCTGAGACTTTTTCTATAGAAAAATTGTCTCAGAATCTGAGACTTTTTCTATAGAAAAATTGTCTCAGAATCTGAGACTTTTTCTATAGAAAAATTGTCTCAGAATCTGAGACTTTTTCTATAGAAAAATTGTCTCAGAATCTGAGACTTTTTCTATAGAAAAATTGTCTCAGAATCTGAGACTTTTTCTATAGAAAAATTGTCTCAGAATCTGAGACTTTTTCTATAGAAAAATTGTCTCAGAATCTGAGACTTTTTCTATAGAAAAATTGTCTCAGAATCTGAGACTTTTTCTATAGAAAAATTGTCTCAGAATCTGAGACTTTTTCTATAGAAAAATTGTCTCAGAATCTGAGACTTTTTCTATAGAAAAATTGTCTCAGAATCTGAGACTTTTTCTATAGAAAAATTGTCTCAGAATCTGAGACTTTTTCTATAGAAAAATTGTCTCAGAATCTGAGACTTTTTCTATAGAAAAATTGTCTCAGAATCTGAGACTTTTTCTATAGAAAAATTGTCTCAGAATCTGAGACTTTTTCTATAGAAAAATTGTCTCAGAATCTGAGACTTTTTCTATAGAAAAATTGTCTCAGAATCTGAGACTTTTTCTATAGAAAAATTGTCTCAGAATCTGAGACTTTTTCTATAGAAAAATTGTCTCAGAATCTGAGACTTTTTCTATAGAAAAATTGTCTCAGAATCTGAGACTTTTTCTATAGAAAAACTGTCTCAGAATCTGAGACTTTTTCTATAGACAACCTGTCTCAGAATTTGAGACTTTTTCTATAGACAACCTGTCTCAGAATTTGAGACTTTTCGATAGAAAAACCGTCTCAGAAAAACTGTCTCAGAATCTGAAACTTTTTCTATAGAAAAACTGTCTCAGAATCTGAAATTTTTTCATTTGAAAAACTTTCTCAGAAGCCGAGTTATACAAAACCGGGCTATTTTACTTTTTCAGCAAAGTTAGAAATTTAATTAAAACTTTAATTGAATCAATTACAAAATTAAATTGAAGTAACATTTAATATCAAATAAAATTTTAATTGAGAAAAAAATTTACTATATTTTTTCTGTGTATTCCCTTTCCGGCTGCACACACACACAAAAAAAGGAAAAAGAAAAACTTTGTTGACAAACGTTTAGGCACTAATTTCCGTTGTAACATAAATTCATGCTCAAGAGGTCTTGTTAAGTTACCTTTTTTTGTGTCTTTTTGCTCCATGCGGCAACAACCTCTTGTGATTCTCAATTATACAATAATTCTGTTGCTTGGGGGTTAGTTTTTACGTCTGTACCACCTCTACTTTGCTTATATTTGTTCTTTTATTTTTTTTTGTTTGTTTCTCCTCTTAATTGTATAATTGAAGTATTTTTAAAGAAAATTTCCTTAAGATGTGCCACCATTTTATGTTTTCTTTTCTTTTTTGTTCTTGTTGTCCTTTCTAAACGTTTTCTAACATTACGATGATGATGACGACGACGATGACTACTTAAACCGAATGGCCATTGAATTGTTAAAATCTGTTTGTTTAGCGGAAAAGGACAAAATTAAGGACCAAATGAAAGAATAAAATTAAAAGAAAATCTCATCATGAAAAAAGAGGTAATTGGGGGATGGTGTCGGTGTTTTCTTTTTTCTAGAGAGATAGTCAACCTAAACAAATACTCATGTCAAGAGGGGAGAAGAAAAGTGGTCCTTAAGTAGCACAATTTAATTAAAACGGATTGACAAGATTTACAAGTAAAATAATGACTTGTAATTGTCAACAGTATGTATGTACGAGTATGTTTTGTAAGTTTGCTTGAAGTATCCATCCATTCATTTATGTTACAATAGTTATAATTACCGACAATTATATATTTTCTTTTGATCCTTGAAACATTAAATTTATGTTTAATTGAAAGGATAAGATTTATTGTAAATTTTAATTTGCATAATTTTATCATTGGGAAAAAATATTTTAATATATGCATTAAGAAATGTTCTACAGTTGCCATAGCGAGAGTTAATATTCAAATAGTGCTATCTGCAATTTTATACAACATGAGTTTTTGAAAGCAATCTGTTTATCGATTTAGTTGTAATCAATCATATTAATTTTTTATAATAAAACAAGTAAAAAGTTAAATTCGACCTAGCCGAATGTATAGACATAGTCCATTTATTAGGCAAGGTCGAACATTTTTCATTACTCCATTGGCCAATATTTTTTCATCTTTTCTTTCATATTTTTTTTATCTTTTGTTTCATATTTTTTTTTAATCTTAAATTTTTTTTTTCAACATGATATTGTTTTTAGGATTGGTGTCTAATTTTAAAAAAGTTGCAGGACGCCACCTTATTTTTAATATATAAGCTAACGACTAACAAAAAAGAAAATACGAATTACTGTTTTCATTTTCTTAAAACCAAAAAAGGTTTGTAACTCAGATAATAATTCACCTTAATAAAGCGTTTTTCACCAGATGGTGATAAAATTTTTCTTAAAAAAACATTTTTTTTATCAATTTGTTCTCGTTATTTTCTTTTTTTTATCGATTTTTTCATATTTTTATACTCTCCACTTAGTGATAGAGGGTACACTCAAAAAATTATGTCATTAACTGTTTGTAGTTTACTTAAAAAGTTTTCCGTTTAGTCATTTTTAAAAGAAAAAACATTTGTTTGATGTTCAGTTTTTATTAATGACTACTGCTGTCCTTTGTTTTAAAAATAACACACTAAAAAATAAAGACTTTCATTAACATTTAATCTTTAAAGTCATTTATTTTTGTTCTGTAAGTAAAAACTACTGATTATTCTTTAAATTTTTAATGATTTGTGTAAGTCATTTTTTTTTTTTTAATTGTTGGTATTTTTTAATGAGATATCATTAGTTTTTACCTACACAAGTTAGTTATTTTTTTGTAGAAAAAAAAAAAAATCAAAAAATTATTTATAGAAATGTAAAAACATGTTTGTATCAAGTGACTTTGGCACGATGGGTACAGTGTCTGGCCAGAATGTAGTTGATTGCGGGATCGATTCCCCAAAATTTTATTAAAAATTTTTAAAAAAATATTTTAATAGAAAATTGTAAAAAATAACCTACGAAATCATTAATTTTTCATGTTTTCGTATTTTATTTTTTTGAAATTTGTTGGTAAAAATAACAGAACTATCATTAATTTTTAATGTTTTCGTAGGTTAATTTTTTCGAATTTGTTGGTAAAAATGAATGAAAAAAACGTAATCTTTTAATGTTTATTGTTATTTATTTTAGAAAATTTTGTCAACAGTAAAAAATAAATGTTGATGTTTGTTAAAACAAATCAATAATTACTGTGATGGTTTTCAATTGTTTATTCACTGGTTTTAAGTGTGTTTTTCATTTGTTTTTGCCTACAAAATATTTTAAGTGTATATATAATTTGTCATTCCGTTTGTAACTCATCGAAATATCGGTCTGGGACCCCATAAAGTATATATATTCATGATCACCGATCGATTTTAAGACATTCTAGCGGTGTCCGTCTGTCCGTCTGTCTGTGGAAATGGAGATCACGGCCAAAATATTAGACGGAGGTGACTAAAACTTCACATATATATTGAAAGTTTTCCCGAGAAGTTTGGTATTGCATTTGAGCGATATCGGTTCAGCGGTTCAAAAGTTATGAACGAAAATGTGAGGACACCTCCAAAATTTTAGTACATTCAACATAACCTAAAAATACAAAATGCTTTAATTCGGCTGCTGGTTGACATATATGAACGTAATTGAACACCAAATGGTATTTAAACAAGTACGAACATATTTTTTGACAAAAAAGAAAAAAATCGCGGATTTTTTTTTACACTCAAAAAATTATGTCATTAACTGTTTGTAGTTTACTTAAAAAGTTTTCCGTTTAGTCGTTTTTAAAAGAAAAAACATTTGTTTGATGTTCAGTTTTTATTAATGACATCTTCTGTCCTTTGTTTCAAAAATAACACGCTAAAAAATAAAGACTTTCATTAACATTTAATCTTTAAAGACATTTATTTTTGTTCTGTAGGTAAAAACTACTGATTATTCTTTAAATTTTTAATGATTTGTGTAAGTAATTTTTTTTTAAATTGTTGGTATTTTTTAATGAGAAATCATTAGTTTTTACCTACACAAGTAAGTTATTTTTTTGTAGAAAAAAAAAATCAAAAAATTATTTATAGAAATATAAAAACATTTTTGTATCAAGTGACTTTGGCACGATGAGTAGAGTGTCTGGCCAGAATGTAGTTTATTGCGGGATCGATTCCCCAAAATTTTATTAAAAATTTAAAAAAAAAATATTTTAATAAAAAATTGTAAAAAATAACCTACGAAATCATTCATTTTTAATGTTTTGGTAGGTTATTTTTTTGAAATTTGTTGGTAAAAATAACAGAACTATCATTAATTTTTAATGTTTTTGTAGGTTAATTTTTTTCGAATTTGTTGGTAAAAAAGAATGAAAAAACCGTAATTTTTTAATGTTTAATGTTATTTATTTTAGAAAATTTTGTCAACAGTAAAAAATAAATGTTGATGTTTGTTAAAACAAATGAATAATTACTGGGATGGTTTTCAATTGTTTATTCACTGGTTTTAAGTGCGTTTTTCATTTGTTTTTGCCTACAAAATATTTTGAGTGTATATATAATTTGTCATTCCGTTTGTAACTCATCGAAATATCGGTCTGGGACCCCATAAAGTATATATATTCATGATCACCGATCAATTTTAAGACATTCTAGCGATGTCCGTCTGTCCGTCTGTCTGTGGAAATTGTGATCACGGCCAAAATATTAGACGGAGGTGACTGAAACTATACATATTTATTGGAAGTTTTCCCGAGAAGTTTGGTATTGCATTTGAGCGATATCGGTTCAGCGGTTCAAAAGTTATGAACGAAAATGTAAGGACACCTCCAAAATTTTAGTACATTCAACATAACCTAAAAATACAAAATGCTTTAATTCGGCTGCTGGTTGACATATATGAACGTAATTGAACACCAAATGGTTTTTAAACAAGTACAAACATATTTTTTGACAAAAAAAGAAAAAAATTGCGATTTTTTTTTTACCAAATTTTTTTTCAAATTTTTTTTTTTCAAAAGTAATTTTCTTTTAAATAATTTTTTTTTCAATAAATTTTTCGAAATTGTGGAGGGTATCACTACATTCGGCAAGGCCGAATTTGACTTTTTTACTTGTATTAATTAAAATTTTTCATCAAAAACTTTTTTTTCAAAAATTTTTCATCAACATTTTTTTCAATTTTTTTTTTTTTTGTTTTTTCATTAAAAAATTTTTTTGTTTATAAAAACTTTTTTTCCATTAAATTTTTTTTACCAAGGGTTTTGTTTTCATCGATTTTCTTTGTTTTAAAATTTTTTTTATCAATTATATCAAAAAAAAAAAAAAACAAAATATTGATGAAATTTTTTTTTTCATCAGAAAATTTTTTTTTCATCAAATTTTTTTTTTTCATAAATTTTTTATTATCAAATTTTTTGTTCCTTTTTTCTCATTTTTTTACCAAAACTAGTTTTTCATCATATCTTAACCTCGAATTACAAATAGAATCTTCGAATTACATTTGATCTTTTACGAATTACATCTGTAAATGGTGTAGACTTTTTGATATCTTATATTTTATGAGAACTCCTAGTAAAAAATACGAGTTTTTTTTTGTAATTTTACAAGCTTTTTAGCAATAAAATTTTAAATTTTCAACTTTTTCAGCGCAGTAAAACTTACAAGGAATTCTCGTGAATTTACTAGATTTTTTTTGCTAAATACACTTGGAAATTTGTAAAATTACAAAAAAAAATTGTAAAGTTACAAGAAAAATGCAAATTTCGATAAAAAAAAATTTTTGTTGAAAAACAAGCAAAACTGTCAAAAATTGGTAAAATAGGGTTATGAGCAGGGAAACCAAAAATATGCTCTAAAAAACACGTTTTATGCGCTTAAAAAATGCCCTTAAAACGGAAAATAAGCTCTAAAAACAATAAAAATATGCTCTTAAAAAAAAATTATATACCTATTTTTGCGGTGTTTTTTACAATTTGTTAGGGAATAGACCCTTCAAATACCGTTAATATTTAATATTTTCTACTAAGTTGCTGAATATAAAGAAAACTTGGTTTCATATACCGATATGAAGCAAGCAGAGGCCTAAGGGAATCAATTGTCACAATTCCGAAATTGTTGAAAAAATCTTCCTTGTTGGATAAACAAATAAATGGTATCATAAAAAAAATCCGAAAAGAATGCTCTAGAAATTGAAAAAAATGCTCTAAAAATTTAAAAAAATGCTCTAAAAATGTAAAAAAATGCTCTCAAAAGTTAAAAAATGCTCTAAAAATTTAAAATATGCCCTTAAAATATGCTCTTAAAACTAAAATATGCAAAAATATGCTCTTAAGGCTAAAATATGCAAAAATATGCTCTAACAAATCGATGCCAGATTTCTTAAAAACTTCTGAAACGGATAAATACCTAACCCATTTATCAATAAAATGCACAGGAAAAAACATGGTACTTCATATTTTTGGTTTCCCCAGTTTTCTAGTAATTTGACAAGGTTTTTTTTTTATGTGCAGTAATATCTAATCAAAATTCACTTGCTGCTAGGTTAGGTTAGGTTGTAAGTGGCTGCTGACGTTTTACGTCAACACACTTAGACTCTGAGGTCCATTGTGATACCACGGGATCGTAATAGGTTTCCCTACTAGTCCCTGTCGTTAAACCAGTTTGAGCTTCTTATGAAACTCCTTAGATGTTGAATTTTGACATCCGACAAATCAGAAAGATCGTACAGCTCCCTAGATCCCAGTGAAGCAAGTCGCTGACCAGAAAGTGCCGGGCAATGGCAAATAAAGTGTTCGATAGTTTCCAACTCCTCTTCATCCATGCAACTTCGGCAAAAGTCATTCGACGGCACATTTAACCGCTCTGCGTGCTTCCCTATAAGACAGTGTCCGGTAATTATAGAAACCACCGTCGAAATCTCTCCAAGCGATATCAGCTCACTTGTGCGCCCCTGATTAAGAGAAGGCCAAATCAGCCGTGTTGTCTCACACGTCCATCCATTTGCCCATCTTTGAATAGTCTCCGTCGCAGAACAAAGCCGTAGGTTTTGCTTGCAAGTTTCTAGAGGCATACCAACACATTCCAATACTGTTGGAACCTGTAAGGTAGTTCCTAGTCTTGCAAGCTCATCGGCTTTGCAATTCCCTGGAATGTCTCTGTGCCCTGGGACCCATATGAGTCGTATGTTAAACTGCTTGGCCATCTCATTTAAAGACATGCGGCAGTTAAGGGCAGATCTTGTTTTCAGAAACATTGAATCCAGGGACTTGACCGCGGCTTGACTGTCAGTATAGATGTTGACTGCGGTTGTAGACAAGACATTGCAGCTCAACCAGTCAGCCACTTCCTTTATTGCCAGCATCTCTGCCTGGTAAACACTGCAATGATCTGGCAATCTACGAGCCAGGCTCAATCCAACCTCTTCCAAATATACCCCAAAGCCCACTTGTTCGTGCAGCCTCGATCCATCTGTGTAAAAATTTATGGTAGCTCCTCTTCCCGGAGTATCCCCCATCCAAGACTCCCTGGATGGTATCATAGTGGTAAAGTGGCGCTCAAAAAGGCTCAAAGAGGGAGCACAATCCACATTTTGTGGTATTGTTATCTTTTTCAAGATCGCGCTATGGCCACAATCGCTGTTCCTCCATTGCAGCGTGCTATTAAGTCGAATTGCCGACGCAGCTGCATACTGCCTACCCAATATGTCCAAGGGTATCAGGTGAAGGAGGATTTCTAATGCAGCCGTAGGTGTAGTACGAAGAGCACCAGTGATGCACATTGACGCCATTCTCTGTACCTTCGTGATAAAGACACAGTTCGCTTTTGTTTCTAAAGCAGGCCACCAGACAATGATTCCATACAGCAAAATTGGACGCACCACTGCTGTATAGATCCAATGAACGACTTGAGGGCTAAAACCCCATCGTTTTCCAATGGCCCTTTTACAGGAATACAAAGCAATCGTTGCTTTTCTCACCCGTTCCTCAATATTACGCCTGAAATTCAGCTTCCTATCTACAAAAACTCCAAGATACTTGGCTCCATCTGAGAAGTTGATTTCAGTACCGTCCAGAGAAATAGGATCGAAAGCAGGAATCTTAATTTTCCTTGTAAATAAAACAAGCTCTGTTTTACTAGGATTAATTCCTAGACCACAGTCTCTTGCCCATTTAGACAGATCTTTCAGAGAACCCTGAAGAATGTCCCGCAATGTTGGCAGATGCTTCCCCTTTACCGCTATCGCGACATCGTCAGCATATGCGACAACATGACAACCACGTGCTTCTAGAGATAGTAGCATTGAATTCAGTGCCAGGTTCCAAAGAAGCGGCGAAAGAACACCTCCTTGTGGTGTGCCCCTATTGACAAATCGAGATATGACGGACGCTCCCAATTCAGACGTTATAGGTCTACTGGCAAGTAGGCTTTCCACCATTAAAACGATTTCACGCTTTACTCCCAGACCAGACAATGCCAATATTATCGATTCTGGGATGACATTATTAAAAGCCCCCTCAATATCAAGAAAGGCCACCATAGTGTACTCCTTTACCGAAAGCGATCTCTCGATGGTACCAACGAGCTCATGAAGAGCTGTTTCCGTTGATCGTCACTCTACGCAAATATGAGTCTATCATTCGTTCCATTGTCTTTAACAAAAAAGAAGACAGACTAATTGGTCTGAAATCCTTCGGAGCTGTGTGGGAACTTTTCCCAGCCTTCGGGATAAATACGACTCTGGTATCCCTCCATTTTAAAGGAATATACGACCAGTTGATGCATGCTGTGCAGGGTTGGCAACCGCTACGCACCTATAATAACGGTATTTGGCTATTATACCGCAACCAACAAAGATATGGACATTTTCAAAAGCAATTATGAAAGCTGATGAAATTTCTAGAATTTTAAATGTGTCACTTCGTGTTTCTTCCGGTTCGTTTTAGTTATATAGGCCAATACCGTTATAATACCGTTTCAAACGGTATTATAAAGGTATTGACCTATATTTCGAAAACGAACCGGAAGAAACACGAAGTGACACATTTAAAATTCTAGAAATTTCATCAGCTTTCATAATTGCTTTTGAAAATGTCCATATCTTTATTGGTTGCGGTATAATAGCCAAATACCGTTATTCTAGGTGCGTATCGGTTGCCAACCCTGATGCTGTGTATAGATTATACAGCAACGGGGCTATATAGTCCGACACTTGCTGCAACTCAGCCGGGATTATACCATCAGGTCCCGGGGATTTATAGGGCCTGAAGCTTTTTATCGCCCAGATTAATGTTGGCATATTTATTATTTCCGAAGCAATTTCAGATGCTTGGGCGTCAGAACGTTCCAAAGCTTGAAACGGCGTCATGGAATTGCCCGGAAAATGCGTGTTTAAAAGGAGATCCAGCGACTCTCCACTGGAGGAAGACCACACCCCATTAAGATCTTTCAGGTATCCCAGGGTGCAAGGAGAAGAAGCCAGAACCTTACGCAGCCTGGATGCCTCAGAAACGTCTTCTATGTTTCCACAGAAGTTTTTCCAAGAATCACATTTTGCATTTCTGATCATCTTTTTATAACTCTTAAGTTGCAGCCTGTATGCAGACCAGTCCTCGTCCGCTCTTGAAAATTTAGCCTTATTAAAGAGCTTTCTGCAGGAATCTCTGCTCGTCTGCAACTCATTTGACCACCAAGGTGGCTTTTTTTTCCCTCTAGGCTTTGCAGAAGGGCAAGACGCATCCAGGCACCTATTACAAACATTTGTTATATGGTCAACCAGACAGTCAATTTCCGCCAAACTATGCGGTTCAGATAAGGGTACTTCATCCAAAAGCAAAGAAAAAGTCTCCCTATATTTCACCCAGTTTGTTCTCCTCAGATTTCTAGAGACTGTCTCAACCGGGGCACGCTCCCTGAGTAAAAACTCAATGTAGCGATGATCTGAGAAAGAATGCTCTTCCAAAACTCTCCAGTCATCAATTCTATCAGACAATGTATCTGATACAAGTGTTACGTCAAGAACCTCTTGCCGCGTACTTGTAACGAAAGTTGGTTCACCACCCTTGTTACAAATATACAGGTTAGTGCTTAACAAAAACTCCAAAAGTGATTCGCCTCTATCATTTGTGTCTGTACTACCCCATATCGAATGATGTGCATTAGCATCACAACACACTACTAACTGGTGTCCCCTAGATTCAGACTCCCGAATTAGACCGACAACCTTCTCCGGGGGTATTGACCCCGGATTAGGAAAATACGCAGAGGCGAGCCAAATAGACTTCCCATGAAGCTCTAAGCTAGCCGCTGTAACATCCATATCACTAAAAGTTGATAAAAAGAATATATTTAAGCCATTTTTCGCCAAGATGCAGGCTCTTGGTGAGCCCTCACCTTTGGCAACCACCAACTTAAACCCAGGGGTCTTCAATCCGCAAGCTTGCTGCTACTATATTTAACTGTTATAACCTATTTTTTTGGTTACCAGGTAAAACAACCGAATTCAGTTGTGACAACCGATATTAAATTGTGGCTCCCAAACAATTTTTTGTTGCAACAACTGACTTTCAAATGGAAATCAGAAAATTCGTTGACTGTGTGAAAAAAAAAAAACTTCAACGGTCTTATAATGCGTTGGCAGCCCCTTTTAACCCAATCAAGCTACTCAGTTTTTATCTACTCGAATATATCACCCTGTGCAATGCGCAACAGACCAAGAAATTATTCTTTTATTAAAAATTATTGTATTAGAAATTATTTTATGAAATTCATATTTTAAGGATTCAAATTAAAACTCAATTTAAATTTGGTTGCTTATCCATCAAAACTGTCAAAACACTAACCACTCTGATGCGAGTACAAGTAAAAAAAGGAAACGTTGGAAAACAAACGATAACAAACTATTTACAAGGGAAGAACACTCGGTGAAACAGACCAAATTCTTGTTAACTACATATCGTCGAACTATTTTCAATAAATGCCAACTCGAAAAAGCTTACTGTTCAGGAGAGCTAAAAAACTAGTTATTTCGCTAATTATTGTAAAAATTAACAATGTACCTTCCATAACATGGTTTAAATATTCTAAACAATTTTTACCTACGCAAAAATTTTCATATTTTGCACTTGTTTTGCGTATTTTTCAGAGATGGCATTTATTACTACATCAAAAAACAAATATTTTTTTAGAGTTGGCATATTTTGTCGGAAAATAAAAATAAATTTTTTTTGGAAAAATTTAAAAAAACTTTTTTTTTTTGGTTTTTGTTATCCTTAGTACGGTAATTGCAAAAACTGAAAAAAAATTAAAAATCTTTGCATATTTTTAAAAGTTACTTGCTCCGAAAGCCTTTTAATCTCAGGGTGGTCAACTTTGGCACTCTGTAACTCACGCTGTATTGCAATAGGGTTACTCCAAACTAGCTATTTTGAAAGCTTATATCATTGACTTTATTTGCCCCATTCATAATGTTTCAATCTGATAAATGGTTTGAAAGTTATATAAATATAAGCAATTTGTATACCCTCCAACCACAGTATGGGGGTATACTCACTTTGTCATTCCGTTTGTAACGCATAAAAATATCGGTCGGGGACCGCATAGAGTATATATATTATTGATCTATGATCGATTCTAAGTCGTTCTATGAATGTCCGTCCGTCCGTCCGTCCGTCCGTCTGTATAAAACACGATTCAGTCCAAAATAAAAGAGCTAGACCCCTGAAAATTGGTCAGAATATGTATAATGTTCATAGGCCGGTTAAGTTCGGAAATGGGCAAAATTGGGTCAGGGGGAAAAAAGTTCCCCCTTAACAAACTAAAAAAACCTCTTAAAAAACGCCATTTTTACATCTTTTTTTGCCATTATTGCTAAACAAATGAAATCTTTTTATGTCAGAAGGGGTTTAAACTCCTGAACTTTCCAGGGTGCTGGAAAATTTAGTTTTTTCCTACCCGCCCCCTTTTGTGGGCGTGGATTTAAAAAAAAACATTAAAATAATGAGAAAATGGTATTACTAAATTGCAAAAAGCATAATAAATAAATTAGTTTACTTTTATCGCAATGGGGAAAGCATCCCTCACCACCCCCACCGAGCCCCCCCCCTATTTACCGATATTTTCAAAATGGCAATATCTCGAGAACCAGTCATTAGATATCAAAATCTTTACAAGATTCGTGTTTAGCATGGCAAATGCAATAAGATATGTGGTGTATTTTTTTTTTTTTAATTTTTTGAAAAATTTTTGGAAATTTACAATGGGAGTTGGCATTTATTTCCACCAAAAAACTATGTACTTTAAGTTAGCAGAGTAACAAAAATGGATGTAAAACGACAACAAATTATTTTTTTGCTCTGAAATTTTTATGGCAGATAGGTATTACATAGGGGAGCTATTTGCCATCGGAAACTCATTTCCGTCAAATTTGAGTTGGCATATTTTGAATATAGGTTCACGATATATAAATTCTAGCGAAATATATTTCTATTCCTTTTTTAAAAATATTATTGAGTACTCTGGCTTCAAAACAATTAATTAAATTTAAAAAAATTAAAAACTAAAATTTTCAAAATTTTCAAAAAATTAAAGTTTAGCGATTTCTTTTTTGCTTTTTTTTGGACTAAATCTTAAGTTTAGTAAAATTTTTTGTCTTTTTTTGTACGAAAGGAAATATGAAGTGAAAATAAATCAGGCAGACCACGAATAAAATCGACTCATGCACACTCACGCAAAAATCTTACTCACGCAAACTGACCCTCCCAATTTTTTTCCATTAATTTAAGTCACACGCACGCGTGATCACGTATAAATCACGTGATCACGCTTTTATCTGCTCGTGTGCCCACACTCAAAAAAGTATGCCATTAACTGTTTGTAGTTTATTTAAAAAGCTTTACGTTTAGTCGTTTTTAAAAGAAACAAGTAAAAAAGTTAAATTCGGCCTTGCCGAATGTACCCAGCAAAAACATGGTAATGAGTTGTGAAAAGTAATCATTACAAAGTACATTATTTATAATGAGTACCCATTACCATTAACATTATTTTAAGCCTAAAAGTAACTACTCTTCAGTAATATGTTATAAAAGCACTTCTAAGTAATAATATCTCCTTGCTCTTGCAGTTTTTAACCTTTACAATTCAATTAACTTAAAAATTACTTAAAACCTTAATAAAAATTACGCAATTTTTAAGTTTTAATAAAAACAAGTAAAATTTAAAATGTTTTAATTAACTAATTATTTTACTGCTTATTGGTAATGGGTTTTTACTCCTTATTAGTAATCCGAGTCAGTAACTACTTATTTATCTCCATACTCTTCACTACTTATTTTTGTCTCACGCCCTTGTTAAAATAATTAGTGTTTCATTCAATAAGTAACTACTGATTAACATCTGATTCGGATTACAAAACCCATTACTAGTAATGCCAATTTTTGCTGGGTAGTGATACCCTCCACAATTTCTAAAAGATTATTGCAAAAACTTTATTTAACAGAAAATTACTTTTGAAAAAAAAAAAAATTTTTGAAAAAAAATTTCCGCGAAAAAAAAATTTGGTAAAAAAAAAATCCGCGATTTTTTATTTTTTGTTCAAAAATATGTTTGTACCTGTTTAAATACCATGTGGTGTTTAATTATGTTCACATAATTCAACTAGCAGCCGAATTAAAGCATTTTGTATTTTTAGGTTATGTTGAATGTACTAAAATTTTTGAGGTGTTCATACATTTTCGTTTATAACTTTTGGGGTGGTTCAAAGCATCTGAAAACGCGGATTTTGAGCTGATTTTTTTGCAGAGAAAAAACGGCTGAATATATTGCAAATCTGAATGCACCAGTCGATTCTACACCAAAAATTAAAATATTAGCAGTTTTTTCAACTCTTAAAAAAAGTTCCAATAACCCACAACAGGGGGCGGAAAAATCGATGTTTTTTAAAAAAAATTTAAATCATTTTTTTAATCATGCACGATGAAGAGGCAGTTTTTGCTTAAAAATTTGGTACGAAAAGCACCTTTCTATCACAACCCATTAAAAAGTTATAAGGCTTCAAAGTTTTTTTTCTAATATCAAAATTATAAAACACTAACCGAAATTTGAAAATTTTTTGGATGGATCCGCGGTCTGGACACTCGTTTTCGATTTTCATCTCAATGCTGGTTTCCAAAATGTTTCGTAACGTCAGGTTTTTGAGATAATTGAGGTCAAAGTGCAAAAAAACGAATTTTTTGTGCATTATTGAGAGCATTTTTTGTGATGTTTTTGGATGATATTCTGGGATCATAAAACTTGTTTTCGATTAACATTTCGATGCTGATTCTGAATCTAGATTTCAAATTTTTCTATCACCCCAGCAAAAACTTGGTAATGACACATCATTACCATTCGAATTACTTAGTAATGACAGAAAATTACCTTTAGCATTATTTTGAAATGTAAAATAAGGACTTATTAATAATGACTTACATAAGTCATTATAATAAAATAAAAAAATTTCAGAACTAGATTTTCACTTTTTGACTCACTGCACATTATTTTGAATAAAAACAAAATAAAATTTAATATTTTTTTATTTTTTTAAATTTTTTTTTAAAATAATTTTTTCATTACCTATAAGTACATATGTAATTAGTTATTAATACTGGTTTGATAATCATTACATTTGGCACATTTGCTTGTAAATGTAATGGGAAAGGTAATTCGAATCAGAAGTAGTTATAACTTTTGAATTTCCCATTACACATTTCATTACTTGGTAATGCAAGTTTTTGCTGGGACGTCATGTTTTCGAGAAAACTGAGGTCAAAGTTCTCAAAAAAGTGTTTTTGTCCATTTTTGAGAATTGATAACTTTTTAACGGGTTGCGGTAGAACGGGAAATTTAGTACCATTTTGTCAAGCTGAGAATGCCCTTTAATTGTGCATATTTAAAAAATTAATTTAAAAATAAAATGGAAAAACCTTATATTTCCGCCATCTGTGGTGGGTTTTTGGAACTTTTTTTAAGAGTTTGAAAAATGACCATTGTATTATTTTTTGCTGTAGAATCGATTGATGAAATCAGATTTGCTATATATTCAGCCGTTTTAGCTCTGCTGAAAAATCAGCTCAAAATTCGCGTTTTCAGATGCGTTGAACCACCCCAAGGAGCGAATATTTTTCCAAAAAAATACCGCCATTCTTTTTAGTTCCCCTAAATCCTTCAAAAAAATGATGATATCCGCAGATCAAATTTTCAAAATTAACTCTAATACTTATAGGTAATGAAAAAATTATTTAATAAAAAAATTTAAAAAAATATTTAATTTTATTTTGTTTTTATTCAAAATAATGTACAGTGAGTCAAAAAGTGAAAATCTAGTTCTAAAATTTTTTTATTTTATTATAATGACTTATGTTAGTCATTATTAATAAGTCCTTATTTTGCATTACAAAATAATGCTAAAGGTAATTTTCTGTCATTATTAAGTAATTGGAATGGTAATGATGTGTCATTACCAAGTTTTTGCTGGGTCAATTGAAAATTGTAAAAAATAACCTACGAAATCTTTAATTTTTAGTGTTTTCGTAGGTTATTTTTTTTTGGAATTTGTTGGTAAAAACAACAAAACTTTAATTAATTTTTAATGTTTTTGTAGGTTATTTTTTTCGAATTTGTTGGTAAAAAAGAATGAAAAAAACTTAATTTTTTAATGTTTAATGTAATTTATTTTAGAAAATTTTGGTAACAGTAAAAAACAAATGTTGATGTTTGTTAAAACAAATGAATAATTACTGGAATGGTTTTCAATTGTTTATTCACTAGTTTTAAATGTGTTTTTCATTTATTTTTGCCTAAAAAATACTTTGAGTGCATCTCTAGTACCTACTCCGTAGTGAAAAGTACTCCATCATTGTAAATACACTTTTAATGTAAAATTGCCTTTTTTTAATTTGTTATTACAAATTGAACCGTCAAAGATTGATATTAGACTTAAATTTTCTCCATTACATTTTCCCCTCCATAGTTAACCTTCCCTTTTAGTTTCAATGAATATACATCACCAAACCACTAGTCCATAACTATGAATAATGAATTGTGTATAGAAAATTGCGAATATTGCTGAATATTATTTGAATGTCATGCAAACACGAAATAACGATTGAATGTATGAATAAGTGAAATGAATGAATTCAACCAAGTGTAATCATAGAATAATAACTGCAAAAATTTTCTATGCATGAACATTCCAAACAAAAATTTGCAAGTATTGCAGGATGATGGAAATATGTAGACAATCAAATTACTCACTCAAACAAAAAGAGTCTTCTAAAACACAATACATAAGGAAAAAGGAAATAAACATTTAAGAATTTTCCTTTAGGCAAGCAATGTGTTGGAAAACTTTTATCAAACAATAAGACAATTGATACTACAGTTTTCAATAGGCAGGATAGGAGGCCAAAAAACTGAAATTTTTAGATACTAAATTCTAAAAAGGAAACAATAAAATAATATGAAAGGCGTAGTTGCGAAAATGAAATAGAAAACAGAATATGACAAAAAGTTTCCTGAGAGATATTTTAAGAAGTTTGACAAAAAAACTTGAATAATTTAATAACTTATATTTTTTTGGTGATTGAACGCCGATCTGGATGTTTTAACTTCTTAAGAAAACTTTTCCTTTTTTTTACAATTTTGTTAAAAAATCCTTTCTGGTACTAGATTGATACTAGAGTTTTAAATTTTTGTTTAAAAAAAAAAATAAAAAAATTTCTTAAGTGTGTTCTAATATATGATTTTAAGTCTTAGAATTCAAATCGCATTTTAGAAAATGTTTGTACTGTTAAGTTTGTTGAAACTTTGTCATAGAAAACTTCTATCGATTTTTCATTTTTTTTTTTTGCTCAGCAAGATCATGGGATTACGTTTAGTACAATTTTTTTTTTTTTTTTTTCGATTTTTTGAAAAATTTTTATTTCAGTTTTTGAATCTTTAAATCAGCTACTACTGCCTGCTGTTGCGTCCTACCCTCAAAAACTTTGTCAAAAAATCTGTAAAACGACTTTCAATTTAAATTAGTAAACTTCCAGCAGATTGTTCTGCAGAAAAGGATGTTTTTACTAAAATCTCTGTCACTCAGTCTTAGAAAATAACCGAATTTTACTGCGTTTTCACTAATTCTGTTTGCTGAATTTCAAAATATTTTTTAACATATGTTAACCAGATTATTTTATAATTTAACGAGTTGTCCGAGCGCTGAAGTTGTCGTCGCTGGGGACTTCAACGTTCACAACTCCTCTTGGCTTCGGCATTCCAGCCATACCACTCCCGAGGGCCAATACGTTGAGCTCTTCGCAGCGTACAACCATCTGACGCAACTAGTGGACGAACCAACGCACAATGCATGTGTTGAAGGGCAGCAACAGAACACTCTCGACCTTTTTCTGACCTCACACCCTGAAAAGTATGAGGTAAAGGTACTTGATCCTCTCGGTAATTCGGATCATAGCACCATTTCTGCATCCTTTTCGTACTCGGCACTTCAGAGCGCTTCCCGGTCGGTTACTAAACGCTCAGTTTATATTTACGAAAAGGCTCGTTGGTTGGAACTGAATGAATTTTTCCGGCAATTCAACTGGAAACTTTGTTTCCTCGACGGCAACGTCGATGCCGCTGCAGAAATGGTGGGTAATGTGATTGGGTTAGGAATGAAGAAATTTATTCCTTCAAAACTGGTTTCGGTTAAGCCAAACGACAAGTGTTGGTTTAATCAGACTTGCAGGACTGCAGTCAGATCCAGAGAGGAAGCATTCAGAAATTGGCGGGATGACAAAAACGACATTTCTGATATGCTGCGCAAACAGGCGAGAGCCAATTGTGCCAAGGTATTGAGACGCGAGAAGCTTCTATATGAACAGCGTCTTCGTGCTAAAGTTCTTTCTGCCCCTCGGGACAGTAAAAGCTTTTGGTCATTCGTAAAGAGAACAAAATGTAAGGAACAATGCTAGTTCTTCCATCCCGACTCTCATAAAGGACGACCAAGTGTTCACTGACCCGGTTGATAAGGCTAATCTTTTCGCTAGATTATTTGCAAGAAATTCGATATTGCCGGAAAATGATCAACCACTGCCAGAACTTGAAAGAGTATCCAGTACTATGCGCAAGATATTCTTTCGAGCTCGTGCAGTTAAAAGGGTACTTCAGGATCTCAACGTAAATAAGTCACCGGGACCCGATGGCATACCAGCACTGGTGCTAAAGCAGTGCTCCTCGGCCTTAGCCCGTCCGTTGGCAAACCTTTTCAGCTTTTCGTTACACAAGGGTATCTACCCTTCTTGCTGGAAGGTGGCCAACGTCCAACCAATTCCTAAAAAGGGTACGTCTTCAAACCCTGAGAACTATCGCCCGATATCCATTTGTTCTACGCTCTCGAAGGTAATGGAGAGCATGGTAAATCATCACCGTGTTGATTATCTGGATTCAAATTCACTTTTCATTGACCGACAGTATGGCTTCCGTAATCGCCGTTCTACGGGAGACCTGATGGCGTTCCTTTCGGAACGTTGGAGTCGTTCCATTCACCAATTTGGTGAAAGTAAGGTGGTTGCTTTGGATATTTCCAAAGCGTTCGATCGAGTGTGGCACGACGCACTTGTAACTAAACTCATTGCTTTTGGTGTAGGCAATGATTTCTCTCGATTTATATCGAGTTTTCTCAGGGACCGAAGTATACGTGTTGTTGTAGATGGGGTCTCGTCGGAAACGTTTCAACTCAACTCAGGGGTACCGCAATGTTCTGTTCTTTCTCCTACTCTTTTTCTTATCTTTATTAATGACCTCCTTAGTCAAACTTTTAACCCTATCTATTCTTTTGCAGACGACAGCAACATTTGCCATTCATTTTCCTTCGATCATAAGCCAAGCCTTGTAGAGGTTGGGCTCGGGAGACAGAATATGAATAACACACTCAATCAAGACCTTTTGACAATTTTGTATGTTGTACAATGTTGTATGTTGACCCACAGCCGAGTTGTGGAACCAACATTGTCGTCTGTATCTATGGGTGGTATTGGTATTGAGGAATCGGAAACTCTTGATGTTCTGGGCATGAAAATTCAGGGTGATGTACGTTGGAATAAACATGTTTTTCAAGTGTCGAAAGAAGCATTCAAGTGTCTCGGTTTCTTAAAACGGTGCAAGAATTACTTCACTCCTCCCGATCTCCTTAATATTTATACCACTTATATCCGGCCGAAGATGGAGTACAACTCCCATATATGGGCAGGGGCTTCAGAGTCTATTTTGAAGTTTCTGGACCGTGTTCAAAGGAGGGCGTCGAAGTTAATCAATGACAGTAGGGTATCCAACTCTATTGACTCTTTGGAGCATCGTCGGAATGTGGGTTGTGTAACACTGTTCTATCGTTATTACCACGGTAAGTGTTCTGCTGAAATAAGCGAATTGATTCCGCGAGCACGAGTTTTTGTTCGGAGTACTCGCTTGTCTAGTAGGGCTCATCCATTTGTTGTCGATTGTCCAGTGTACCGCACAACGCATCACAGAGAAAATTCATTTATAAGTCGAACAATCCGTATGTGGAATATACTTCCTGCAGACGTCTTCCCTGTTAACTACAATCTAGAAAAATTCAAATCTAATATCCACAAACACTACTCCCTCTTTCCTCCTTCCCATAACCTATTTTCCTAATTACCAACACAATGCACTGCATTTATAGGGGACATCCCCTGAGTGTTGGTTAAGTCAAAAATAAAATGTAAATCAACCAAACATTTAGTAAAAACGGCCGCCTGTTAGTCCATAATACAAAACTTCGATACTGTTTTCAACAAACTCAGTCAAGTTATTTTATTTCAAAATTATTTTATCATGTCAACTAATAGTTTTTGTTTTTGTTGAATTTCTTTGTTAAAAATATACGATTTTTTACGTTTGTCAGATCAACAAATTGTATTTGTGTTTGTTGAAAAAAAATTAAGGTTTTGTAGTTTTTTCAATACAAATAATAGTTAAAGAGAACAATTACAATCTCATTTATCAATTCTTTTTTCAACAATCAAAACTTACAAATGTTTGTTGATATTACAATTTTCCGTATAGGAACACTTTATGTGAAAACAAGTAGAAAAGTTAAATTTTACTTTGCCGAATTTATGAATACCCTCCACAATGCCTTTTTTTTAAGGATAGCACATTTTTAACGAGAAAAAATCATTTAAATGATTAGAAATATTTTATTTTGAGTAAAAAACTCTTTTTAGCCATTTAAAAAAAAATTACTAATTTTTTTTTTTTGAGTGTAAAACTTTTTTCGAGTGCAATATTTTTTTTAAGGTAAAAATATTTCTGGGTGAATGCACTTACGTATGTACACAAAATAATGACATTTTTGTAGAAAAAAAACAAATTACTTTGAGTGTAAAATATTTTTGAGTGTAAAATTTTTTTGAGTGTAAAATTTTTTTCGAGTGTAACTTTTAGGTGACCAATGCTTTTAAAACTAAACAAGTTTAAAAAGCATTGCTTTAAAACTAAACAAGTTTGAAAAGCATTGCTAAGTTACCACCAATGCTTTTAAAACTTGTTTACCACGTGACATTTAAGATGAACCAAATCTGAAATTCAGGGTTTTGCTTATAACTTTTGAAATACTGGACTGATGGAGCTGAAATTCAAAATCAAACAGACCTGGCAAACAGCAAAGATAGATGTTACGTTTTAGGTGTCTCATTATTGTCTTTCGAAAGTTATCATGTTTTTTATCTCGCAAATTCGCGAAAAACCCTTGACGAAATTTTACTTTTTCGGTCATAACTTTTGAACAACTGGACCGATTTGGCTGGATTGCAATACCAACCTGACCATGTAAATGACCAACATATATGCCGAACTTCAGTAGCCTCTGTAAAGTCTTTCAAAATTTAGCGTGTTTTCTACGGACAGACAGACGGACGGACGGACGGACGGACGGACATCGCTAGATCGACTTAAAATCGATCGAGGATCATGAATATATATACTTTATGGGGTCTTAGACCAATATTCCGATGTGTTACAAACGGAATGACAAACTTATATATACCCTCTATCACTAGAGTGGAGGGTATAAAAATTAATTGTATTCACAATTATTGGGGTCAATATAACAATTCGATTTTTCTGTTCTTTTTTCAAGAAAATTTTCTAACTTTTTTTTTCAAAGTGTTATTTTTTTTGTTTTTTATACAATTAAATAGATATTTTTGAACATATATTTAGCAGATTACAAAAGTGATTTGCGTGATTCTGGTAGGGATTACGCGTGAGTGTGAGAGATTCCCATTTCAATCACGTGATTGTGAGAAGGAGTGAATTTTTGCGTGAGTGATAACATTTTTTTTGCGTGAGTTGATTTTATTAACTAATTGTTTTTTTTTTCTTTCCAAAACAATATTTTTTAGAATTTTAATTTTTTGGTAAGAAAGTTTAATAGCGAGACAATAGCTTGTGTGATTCACGCGTGAGAGTGAGCATTTTTTAGTCACGTGATTGGAGAGTAAGCGTGATTAAACAAAAAAATTGCGTTAGTGATTAGTGAGTGTTTCGATTATTGTTTACGTACGCGTGAGTGAATATTAGTCTAAATCCACTCACGCGACCATCTCTAGTTCAGAGTCATGTTCTTGGACTCAGGGGATTAAAAAAAGTTTTTTTTTTTCAATTATATATTTTTTATTGCACAATACAGAGTCGTAGCAAACTGAGTCTGCTAAAATCAGCAGATTTGTCATATGGCTCAAACTCGATGTAATTTCAGCAGATTTTTCTGCTAATATCAGCAGAGTGCTCTGCTAAAATTAGCAGATTTTTCGGCTGTCTCAACAGATTTCACTGCTAGTATCACCAAGATAATCATGAAGATATTTAGCAAACAGCGACTGCTAAAATTAGCAGATTTCTCATATGGCTGAAAATGGGTGTATTTTCAAGAGATTTTTCTGCTGATTGGACAGAGAATTTATTTTGAGCAGGAGTTAATAGCAACACCGACCAACATTAATTTTTACCCCTAAACATTTTTTACGAAAATGCTTACACTCTATCTCCAAACCCTAAGGGAGATCCGATATAAAATGACATTTTCTAAAATTTCCACACTTTGAAAATTTTTTTTTTAGATTTTCTTAATTTGTTAACAGTTTTTAGTACCCTTCGAAAACTCCTTCGTGGTAAATTTTCAGATTTTTTGGAAGACCCGGTCAAAAGATATCGAATTTTTAAAATTTGGTAGTTTGTTCCTGTACTCAAACTTCTTTTAATCATTACTTCTTCAATAATGGTCCAAATTTCAATTTTTTTTTTTCAAAATTTTTGTTTTTATACCCTCCACTCTAGTGATAGAGGGTATATTAGAGGCAGGGCTGTCAGACTTGGGGATTTATCCCCAAAGTTGGGGATTTCATGCGATCAAAAAGGACAAAAAATCTCATTTGGGGGTTGGGGATTTTAATGGGGACTTAAAAAATTATTTTGCGGATTTTTTGGGGATATTCAAAATTTTATCTATTTAATACAACCAGCAATTTTTAATGTAATCAACTATTTTTAAACAAAGTTTAAGTGATAAGCACGAGTATACGAAGCGCATTCAGTAAAATATGCATTCACGGCTGTAAACTGTATATTTATACTGGCAAAAAACTTTTATTTACGCGTTTGGGGATTTTTGGGGATTTTTTAATTGCTAAACTTACGAAATAAAATTTCAAAATTTTCATATTTTTTTTTAATGAAGAAAAACAATTTTTGTGTGATTAAAAACGTATTTATTATTGTTTGGGGATTTTTGGGGATATTTTGTAATATTTTTGGGGACAACGAAAAAAAGTACCTGGCAACGCTGATTAGAGGTGTCCTTAAAAACGAAAATCACCTTTTTATACCTGGTAGGGTCCTATATTGTTCTTTAGTATCTAAAAATGAGTGATCCAAAATTTGGGGACAATCGGCTAAAAATAACTCGTGCCGAAAATGGATTGAAGTTTTGGGACATTCTTATAAGAACGAAAAACTCGTTTTTTCTAGTTTTTGGAAAAACATTGGTATTTGATATTTTTTGTTAATTTTTTTGTGAAATAATATGAAAATGGTACTAAATTACCTTTTCAAAACTACTAATAAAATTAAAATCGGATGAAAAATAAGCATTTTACGCATACATGCCCCAGACCATTGTATGGTTTTTAGAGCCAGAATTTCAAAATTTTCAAAATTTTTAGGCAAAAAAGTAGTAAAAATTTAATTTTACTTTATGATCAAATTGAAAACATGTTTAAGATTAAAAATAGCAGATATGGTAGTCAAGCTTTTTTTTTATTTGGCGCGGGTAGTGATAAAATTTCCGCGGATTCCAAATAAAATGCGTTTTTCTACAATAATTAAGCAAATTTTTGAAAATTTGTGCTCTATTGTGCGGATCGAAGTGTAAAACGTAAAATCTGTAACTTTTGAGAAATCGGATATATGCAGATATTTTGTATTATAAAAATGTATAACGTCTCAAATTTGTCATTTCACCTCGACGAAAAGGGGTTAAAGATGCCCGAATTCTCAAAAAATTTACAGAATTCATGTATTTCACTTCGTATAATACAATACAGAAAATTGTTTCCCATATTTGCTAAATTATTTTAGAAAAACTCATTTTCTTTGGAATCCGCGGAAATTATATCACTACCCACGCCAAATGAAAAAAAAAGTTAGACTACCATATCTGTTAGTTTTTATATAAAATATGTATTTAATATAATTATAAAGTAAAATTAATTTTTTTTTATTTTTTTGCCTAAAAATTTTGAAAATTTTCAAATTTTGGCTTTAAAAACCATGCAATGGTCTGGGGCATGTATGCGTAAAATGCTTATTTATCATCCGATTTGAATTTCTTTAAGCTTTTTGGAAAGGTAATTTATTACCATTTTAATATTATTTAACAAAAAAATTAACAAAAAATAGCATATACCAATATTTTTCAAAAAACAAGAAAAAACGTGTTTTTTCATCAGATAAGAGTGTCCCAAAACTTCAATCCATTTTCGGCACGAGTTATTTTTATCCGATTGTCTCCAAATTTTGGCTCACTCATTTTTAGATACAAAACTACAATTTAGGACCCTACCACGTATTAAAAAGTGATTTTGAAAAATTACTTTAGTCGTTAGGACACCTTTAGGGTATATATAAGTTTGTCATTCCGTTTGTAACACATCGAAATATTGGTTTAGGACCCCATAAAGTATGTATATTCATGATCCTTGATCGATTTTAAGTCGATCTAGCGATGTCCGTCCGTCCGTCTGTCTGTCTGTCCGTTGAAAACACGCTAACTTTTGAAAGACTTTACGGAGGCTCCTGAAGTTTGACATATATGTTGGCCATTTACCGGGTCAGGTTGGTATTGCAATCCAGCAAAATCGGTCCAGTGGTTCAAAAGTTATGAGCAAAAGAGTAAATTTCGGCAAGGGTATTTTGCGAATTTACGAAATTAAAACCACTCTAACTTTCGAAAGATAATTCTGAGGGTGCTGAAGCTTAGCATATATATTTGTCGCTCCCCAAGTCAATTTGGTTTTGAATTTCAGCGAAATCGGTTCAGTGGTTCAAAAGTTATAAAGAAAACCGTGAATTTCAGATTGGATTCACCGTAAACCACGCGTAGCCACGTGGTGAAAAAAACGGTAAACAAGCTAAAAAACATTGGTAAGTCAGAAAAATATTTTCAAAAGTATTTTTGTCACTCAAAAACATTTTTACACACAAAAAAAAAAATACACTCGAAAAAATTTTACACTCAAAAAAAAATTTGATATTTTTTTTTTTCAAAATTGACTCAAAAAAGGTTTTTATTAAAAATAAAATAATTCTAATTAAAAGTGATACTTTTTTTCACATACTATTACTAAACGGGCATTGTATGCCCACATAAATTCGGTCAAGTCGAATTAAACTTTCTACTTGTTTCTTAGGTAATTGCATTTATATTATCGTTGTTATTGTGGTGTAGAAAAAAAAGCCGTTAGTTTTTTTTCTTGTTTGTCAATATCCCTTTCACTACCGACTTTTTTTGGCTAGTAATTTCTTGACCAAAATTTGTGAAAATGTAGATCTATGCAAAGTAAAAACTTTTTGTTGATTTCGTTGGTCTACCGCGCCCTCTAGCGGAGATATATCCAACCAAACTTGAAGCTTTCACATGCAATATCTCCCGAACGAGTAAACATTTTTCCAAAATTCGAATTTTGTATTTTTCGTATCGAAAAGTTCTACAAAATCCGCTTTTAAGAAAGCTTGTACGATTATTATTCGATTTTTGAGAACTTTTTAACGTTTATTTTGTTTTGCAATTTTTTACGTTATTTGAAAAATTTCCAGTTTGCCACCAAATATTGCGTGTAGAGTCCACCTGAATGCAAATTTATTTTTCCGAGCACATCTATCGTAAATATAACCCTTCAATGATCAATCTTGTCAAAACAAAACACAAAAATGTTGTACGGTTAATTTTTAATGAATTTTTAAAGATGTGTACACTGTAGTGTACAAGGGGAGTGAAAGGGATATATTGAGGTGAGTTAAAGTATAAACAACGCCATTTTGCGTGCATTTTGCATTTTATAGTTGTTGTTTTCTTGTATCAATTCTTTTATTCTGTAGTTGGTGTTATTTAACTAGTAACTAAAAAGGAATTGCCATTTTTTGTTTGTTGTTGTTGTTTATATTATTGGGAGTAAAAAATATGTACATAGTAGAGTTGTCAGTCGATTAAGAATAATTCGATTAATCGATCAAACAAAACCCAACTCTTGTTCGAATAATTCAAAAATGACGATTTTCGAATAACGAATAAATCGATTAATTAATGTCGATTAATCGAACAATTTTTTTTAATTAAAAAATTAAATAAATGCTTAGAATTTGATTTATTCTCGTAAATTTTGAAAGATTTTATACAAAATGTAGGAAAGTTAAAATATATTGTAGCTATAGGCCTGGATAGCACATCCATTATAGAATTAGGGGGAGTTATCAAGTTTTTAATAAATAATTTAGAAAAAATTAATAATTCTTTTGCATCAGACTTATTAAAACGTATTAAAATAAGAATTAATGAGAGACGTATAAAAGTGTTAAATACGTTAATAATTTTTCTAAATTCTGGAAATTTTCCGAGCAATGAAAGTTTCTTAAAATATTCTCCAAAAAGCGAAACAAAAGAATATGCAAATAAATTATACTGCAGATTATTTTATGTTGAAAGTAATCACAATAATTCAGATAAAAGTATTGAAATAGAGGAAGTTATTTGTAATGAAAATAATAATCATTTATGCGAGTTAAATAATTCAATTCAAAGTATTAAAATTCAGAAAATAAGAAGGACTTTAGCGATATATCAGACGATATGGTATATTTGGAAAAATCTGAAAAAAAGAACAGAAAAAATAGATAAACTTTTTTATGCTCTTCTTACTATATCACCTACGTGATATATGTTTTCAAAATCTAATTTAATAAAAACAAAAACCAAAAATCGTTTGAAAGCAAAAAAATTATTTCAACTTTTATTTTTAAAAGATTATTTCTTAAGAATTACTTAAATTGTCTTATATGACAAAAATTAAAATCATTTATGATATATTTTATATATACGGCCCTATGTTTCTCTTAGGAACAACAGGAACTACTAATAATAATGATATATTTTGTCTGAATATTTCAAATAATAATTTGTATTTGAATTATTTCTCAACAAGTATTAAAATCGACATCCATTAATAAAAAGTGATCTCAGTTATTAAATTTTTTTAACTTTTAACTATTTTATTTTTAAGTTTTGTATGCATTTTTTCGTTAATAAAAATTTTAACTTTCTTATTTTAAGATTTTTTGTATGAATTGTTTATTATAAAAATATTTTTTAAAATAATTTTTTTATTCGTTATTCTCTTCGATTAATCGAATAAATTTTGATATTTAATCGTTTGATCGAACGAGGAAAAACAATTATTTGAATTATTCGAACAAAGTTGAAAGTCGAATAATTGACAACTCTAGTACATAGAGACTTAAAATTACGCATTATTATTTGTTCGAAATAAAAATATGCAAATACATACAGTGTTGGAAAAAATAATAGGGACGACGAGTTAAAATTTACTAATTCGTAAAGAACTTTTTCATAAATGTCTAATTTTTTTAGCTTCAACTGAAAAATGATCCGTAATTAAACGGACTTTAATAATCTGTATTGCTTTTTACGATTCTCCTTTAATTTAATTTCTTATCGGCAGAAAAGTTAGAAAAGTAGTGAATTTATCTGGAAAAAATAATAGGGACGAAATGCCTAAAATGAGTTAAAAATTATTTTGAATTGAGTTAAACGTTAAGTTTTTTAATATTATTATAGAAAAGTGCAAAAAATAATTAAAAATTATAAATCTGTCCATTCTGAAATTATTTTAGCCGTTTTTATATTCGCCAATAGTGTAGGATAATGGGTACGGGTGCCCACTGTACGTTTTTTGAACAAAAACACATTTTTAGCTTAAAAGTGGATGGAATATCGATGATGTTAAGTGTCCTAATAACAAAGTGTTCCAAAAACAAAGTATTTAAAGCGATTCGCTCAAGGAAAAACCCGAAACCAGGGGTGGAAACCGAAAAACATCAAAGTAATTTGACCAAATTCTTGGTTGTTATTCAAAAAGGACCCCTTTTCCGTCATCTTATGAACTTGAATATGAGTTTTGTGCTCCAGTGACTAGTCGTACAATAAGAAATGAACTACTGAAATCAGTTTAATAAGGTCAAAGTCCAAGGAAAGAAACACCGCTGAGCGTACAACATATACGAAAAAGTTAAGAGTTGGCCAGACAACACCTTGATTGTAAGCATTGGTAAAATGTTCCTTTGCCCGATGAAAACTTAACGTTGAACACAATTCAAAATAGTTTTTAATTAATTTTAGGCATTTCGTCCCTATTATTTTTTCCAGATAAACTCACTACTTTTCTAACTATTCTGCCAATAAGAAATTAAATTAAAGGAGAATCGTAAAAAGCAATACAGATTATTAAAACCCGTTTAATTACTGATCATTTTTCAGTTGAAGCTAAAAAAATGAGACATTTATAAAATGTTTTTAACGAATTAGTAAATTTTAACTTGTCGTCCCTATTATTTTTTCCAACACTGTACATTAAGTTTAATCTCAACCTCGGTTAATATTGTGGAGGGTATTCATAGATTCGGCCAAGTCGAATTTAACTTTTCTACTTGTTTTACTTACTTTTTAAAAAAAATACCAAAAAATTCTTAAAAGTGCTCTAGTATGCGATTTTTAAGTTTTAAAATTTAAATCTCATTTTTGAAAATGTTTGTACTCTTCGATTTTTTTGAAATTTTTTTTGTGTAAAACTTCTATCAATTCTACAAATTGTTTGCCCAGGAGGATCGTGGGATAACGTTTATTACTATTTTTTTAAATTTTTTGAAAAAATTTTATTGTAATTTTCCAATCTTAAAATCATTTTTACTGCTCCAATGGTGCGTCATAGAGGGATCCTTTATAAGACCGACCCCCATTAATTTTTACGTCTTAACATTTCTTTTGAACAAACTAATACACTATCTCCAATTTCTACGGAAGCTCCCACACAAAACGACATTTTTTAAAATTTGTTCCAACCGCTCTAACTGCCCTTATAGTGCCTTTAGAGCAACAAAATGTGGAACCGACCCCCATTTATTTTTACCCTACAACATTTTTTCAAAACATACCTACGCCCTATCTTAGGGAGTGACCCTAAGTAGGCTCCCATACAAAATTAAATTTTTATAAAAATTGCTCCAACTGTTATTGGTACGGGAGCCTACTTAGGAAGTGGAGATAGGGCGTAGGTATGTTTCGAAAAAATGTTGCAGGGTAAAAATAAATGGGGGTCGGTCTCACTAATGACCCCTCTCGGACGCACCATTGGACCGGTAGAAGCTGATTAAATAAAACAAATTTACAAAAAATAAAAAAAATTGTATGGGAACCGCCTTAACAGTTAAAGATAGGGGGTAGGTGTGTTCAGAGAAAATGTTTGAACTAAAAAAATATTGTGGGTCGGTCATACATTTTGTTGCTCTAAAGGCACTAGTAGGGCAGTTAGAGCGGTTGGAACAAATTTTAAAAAATGTCGTTTGTTGTGGGAGCCCCCTTAGAAATTGGAGATAGGGTATTAGTTTGTTCGAAAGAAGTGTTAAGACGTAAAAATTAATGGGGGTCAGTCTTATAAAGGACCCCTCTATGACGCACTGTTGGAGCAGTAGAAATGATTTTAAGATTTGAAAATTACAATAAAATTTTTCCAAAAAATTTTAAAAAACAATAATAATCTTTATCCCACGATCCTCCTGGGCAAAAAATTTGTAGAATTGATAGAAGTTTTACACAAAAAAATTTCAAAAACATCGAAGAGTACAAACATTTTCAAAAATGAGATTTAAATTTTAAAACTTAAAAATCGCATACTAGAGCGCTTTTAAGAATTTTTTGGGATTTTTTTTTAAAAAGTAAGTAAAAAACAAAAATTTTGAAGAAAAAAAATTTGAAATTTGGACCATTATTGAAGAAGTTATGATTAAAAGAATTTTGAGTAAAGGAACAAACTACCAATTTTTAAAAATTCGATATCTTTTGAACGGGTCATCAAAAAAATCTGAAAATTTACCACGAAGGAGTTTTCGATGGGTACTAAAAACTGTAAATAAATTGGGAAAATCTAAAAAAAAAAGTTTTTCAAAGTGTCCGATTTCACTTGGAATGCCCCATATATATAAGAGGGTTTCCCATACAAATTACAGCGGGAGCAAATTTTATGAAAACGTTAATATGTATAGGAGCCAAAAATATCTTCGAAGTTTGTACTTTGGCCCAAACCATTGAATCAGACAATTTTTTGCTGTATAGATAGTGGTTCTTTCCAATAGAAAATTTTTCTAGAAAAAATAACGCTATATTAATTTATCATTTGTCAAAAAAAAGTTTTTATGAAAAAAGATTATTGATAAAAAAAATATTTGATTTGATGAAGTGTCTTAAAAAGTGACAACACTCTTTTGATTCTAGATAAAAAGTTTCATTCAGAACATGTTGATTATTTTTAATCGTTTGAAATGAAACATCACGTACACTCAAAAAAAAAAGTTTGTAAAATTACAAGTAAAAGGTCTTGTAATTCTATTTTACTAATATTTTTGTCTTTGTACAAAAATTGTTGTATATTTAATAAAACGAAAACTGCAGTTTGCTTTGTAATTTTACAATTATATGATGGTAAATTTATTTTACAAATTTTTTAGGTAAATTTACAAAAATGTGAATTATTTTACAAATTAAAAAAATATTACAAGGTGTTTAGTTTTTTTACACAAGGAAACTGTAAGTGTACAACAAAATTTTACTTGATGTTATTTAGTCTTTCTACCAAAAAAATTTTTTTGACAAAATTTTTTTTTAAGATCGTTTAAAAAGTTTTCAGTTTTTTAACCCAAAAAAAATGTAATTAAACAAAAAAGTTCAGATTTTTTTGCGTTTTGGGGTAAAAAATTTAGTTAAAAATAATTTTTATTAAATATAAAATTTCATGAAAAAAAAAATTGGAAATTTTTTATGTTCCGGACACAAACATTTTTCAACTAATTGTAAGCTTTAGCAAAAAAATAAATTTTTACACAATTTTTTGGTAATTTACGTTAAGTAAAATACCAACATTTTTATGTGTTTCTACTATATAATTGTTCTAGTTTTTTTTTGTATTTTTACCATTTTTTGGTAATTTTACCATATTTTTTTGGTATTTTTTTTTTTTAATTTTGCACCTAAAATATCAATAAAAAGCTGCCAATTATGAAAACTTAAGTTTTTCTTATTTTAACAGGTACTTAAACATCCAATCTACAATATCCAAAAAAAAATTTTTCCGATTTTTTAAAAATATTTGTGAAAATAATTCAAAATTAAAAAAAAAATATAGTTATTTTTGACTAACTTTTCCTGAAAATATAAGAAATTTCTTGTGTAGCCTCCTTCGCAATTCTTAAGAAAACGAAATGTCAAAAAAAATAAAAAAAAGTGCAGTGTTATACATTAAAAAGTTTGTTAAAAGTGTTCAAGTGAAAAAAAAAAACATTTCAGGTTGTTGAAGTGCTACTCCAGCTGCCGAAGAAGGAAAAATAAGATGCATCAATGGAAAAAACCTTTAAATTTACAAAACAAATATGTAAATAAACCAAATTTTTTGTAAATTTACAAAACAAATATGAAAATTTAAAAAACAAAATTGTAAACTTACGAAAAAAGTTATAATTTTACAAAAATGAAGTAGAAAATCAAAAAACAATATTGTAAACTTACAAATTTTTTGGTTAAACTACTGTTTTTACGGCAAAAAAAATTAGAAAAAATGGTATATATACAATAAAAATTGTAAATTTACCACTTTTTAGTGTAAATATACAAGTTTTTGCCATAAAAAACAGTAGTTTAACCAAACAATTTTTAAATTTACAATTTTGGTTTTTGATTTTCTACTTTATTTTGTAAATTTACAATTTTTTTTTGTAAGTTTACAGTTTGTTTTGTAAATATTAATTTTGTTTTTGCAAATTTACAATTTTTATTGTAAATATACGAGTTTTTCAATATTTTTTTTGCGGTAAAAACAGTAGTTTAACCAAATAATTTGTTAATCTACAATTTATTTTTTTCATTTTATATTTTTTCTTTGTAAAATAACAACCTTTTTCCGTAAGTTTGCAATTTTGTTTTGTAAATTTGGCAAATTTTTTGTAAATTTACAAAAAAATGTTCACCTCGAAGTTAATATTTTACAAAAAAAAAAATTGTAAATTTACATTTTCTTTTGTTAAATCAATTTACAAATTATCCCCGTAACATTACAGGGATTCTTGCTAGTACATATTTTACAAAACCTGCCCCGTAAAATCACGGGGATTTTATGTCATTTTACAAACTTTTTTTTTTTGAGTGTAGATGAGTTTAAAATAAAAATGGTGGCCGAGGTGTACGCAGAAGGAATTAAAAAATAATTTTAATTACCAATAATCCGGTTTAATTATTTTTTAATTAAAACTCCTTCGATGAAGAAAATTTTTATGAAAAGTTATGAAAAAAAAAATTATGAAAAAAAATTTATAAAAAAAAAATTTTGAAATAAATTAATAAAAAAAAAATTAATGAAAAATTAGTATGTTATGTTTTTTACCAGCTGGTGAAAAACATTTTTATTCACCAGCAGGTGAGTAATTATCCAAATTTCAAACCCAAGTTACAAACTTTTTTGAAACTGAAAACGGTAATTCTTATTTTCTTTTTTTGAAATGTTAAAAAAATTCATACTAGTATAATGAATTTTTGAAAATTCTTAGTGTAGATCAACACTTTTTGTTATATTTTAATAACATGCGTTTTAACATAATTGACAGTCCGTTTATTTAAACAAATTTAATTTAATTAAGGGTTTGTGATTGAAGAAGAAAATATTGTATTTCTAAAGATTATTTTTAATGTGGATTTATTCCAGACCATGGTTTCTGTAGCCACCTCTACGTCATCAGTGGAGAAAATTACATTATATATAAATTGTTTGATTATTTGTAAGACTGTTTTTTCTATATGTTTTTTCATCAACAGACTTAACTCTGAGTGGAATAGAACCCACGTTCTTTAAATTTTCCATCAGTTTGCAAAGCAAGTACTCTACCATCTGAGCTATCGCCCTGCTTGACAAACTAACAGCAGAAGTTGGTTTGTTCGTATTTCATTACAGATGTTAAGTGTGTGACGTCAACAGAAGATTTTTATTTTACACCAACAATTACGATCCTTAGAAACAACAACATTCCTTAATCTCTCTTTGTCTCGTTTTTGCACATAACAATTTTAGCGCTGAATTATTTGTTCATACACGTTAAAGATGAGTGCATATATTTGAGACTACTTGCCCGTAGGGCGACATATATTTGCATATATTTTTGTCAATTCTGTATTTTTAAGTGTTTTTATCGGCGCATGCCATATTCTGTTTTGTTATTAAGGGTTTGTGATTGAAGAAGAAAACATTGTATATTCAATTAAAATTAATATTTTAAAAACAATATATACAAGCGTATTTAAATAAAACAAATCTAAATTTATTTAAAAACTGTAGCATATTTTTATAAGCTTATAAAACTATTAAATTTGTAGAATGCTTTTGGGCATACACAATTTTTTTCACCACAATTACCATTAAATTTCGATTTAACAGTATTATAATGTTTTAAAAAATATATTTAGCAATAGAGTCATTTACCCACAAATCACAACGTGCTCCTATGCACAAACATGCAAGAGCATGAACATTTTTAATTTAGTTTCACATTGTTGAGATAACCAAGCAAACGTTTAGAGTGATAATAATCATTTTGTAGCATAGAATTTAGTATTCAAAATATTATTAGGATTAAGACATTTTTAAATCATCAGTTTTTTATGAAAACAAAATCGTAGCATATCTTACGGCAAACAATGACCTGGTGTAATAAATCTACCTCTAATTAAAATATGACCTGGTGTAATAAATTTAGCTTAAATTAAAATTTGTGGCATTTTTGTAGCATACCTTTAGGCGAACAATGACATGATACTGTACAAATTTAACTTTAACTTAAATAATGATTTAATAAATCCAAATAACCACCAGATCTTCAAAAAATTACGTTGGGTTCTTAATTTCCCTTACACATGTGGTCATGTGTATAACTAAAAAAAAATTTTAGTCCATAAAAAAAAGCACGTACTAAAAATAACAACTAACTAAAACAAATCATGAATATAGCATCGAGTTAGCAGGTAAAAACGTAACAATATTTGTTTTAGCAATTCCTGCAATTTTCTATGCGATTTTTTTTATTGCACATTTTTTTCCGCCAGTATTATTCTTATTTTTTTTATTTTTTACCTGTTTCTATTAACGTTTACTGTTATAGGGCACGCAATTTAGAGCTTTTAAGTGCATTTACATTTAGCCGGATGTTTGCACTAAAACTTATTTCAATTAGGGTTGTAGTTTTTTGCTATAGTTCCCTTTAAATACATAGAATACTTATGTGGAAGGTAAACGAACAAAAAACAAATGGAAGAAAACTTGTAGTTAAAAACTAATATATATGAGGCATTAAACGTACAAAAAGAGTATAAAATTAAGATAAAAGAAAAAAACTTTTTTTTTTTTTCAAACTTAAATCACCAAGTTTATTATTATTAACCTAAATGTTTAAGAATGTTATTTAGCCACGTTTTTTTACTACTATTTGTTTTAAATTAAAATATTTAAAAGTTTAAAGAGAAGCTTAAAATCTATATTGCTTTAGCATGGTGTGCTTAAAAGCGTCCTAAAGGTGGTTATTTCTACGGTGTGAGATCAATCTTTTACATCGCTTCAAAAACGCTTCAAATCAACCTGGAACGATGTTATAAGTATTTAATAAAACGTTCTGAAAGCACTTTTTTACATTGCTTTAAAAACGGCTTAAACCGCCGTGGAAGGATGTTATCATTTGGTGTGTTTAAAAGTGCTTTGAGGGTGGTAATCTCTACGGTGTGAGAGCACTTGTACCACATCTCACAGCGCTTTAACCCTTTCACTCCCCTTGTACATTACAGTGTATACATCTTTAAAAAATCGTTAAAAATAAACCGTCCAACATTTTTGTGTTTTGTTTGGACAAGATTGATCATTGAGGGGTTAGCTTTACGATAAATGTGTTCGGAAAAATAAATTTGTAATCCGGTGGGCTCTACACGCAATATTTGTTGGCAAAATGGAAATTTTTCAAATAACATAAAAAAATTGCAAAATCAAATAAACGTTAAAAAATCGAATAATAATCGTACAAGCTTTCCTAAAAGCGAATTTTGTAGAACTTTTCGGTACAAAAAGTACAAAATTCAAAATTCGGAAAAATGTTCACTCGTTCGGGAGTTATTGCATGTGAAAGCTTTAAGTTTGGTTGGAAATATCTCCGCTAGGGGGCGCGGTAGACCAACGAAATTAACAAAATGTTTTTAATTTGCATAGATCTCCATTTTCACAAATTTTGGTCAATAAATTCCCAGCCAAAAAAAGTCGGTTGTGAAACGGTTAAAAACGTTTAACGATCGTACTTTTCTGCCTGGGTAGTTACTGACGCGTTCCGTAAACAGGCGAGGAACGAATGTGCCAGAGTACTCAGACGTGAAAACTTCTTAACGAACAACGTCCTTGCTGCTCCGCGGGGTAGTAAGACCGTTTGGTCATTCGTTAAAATTGTAAAGAATAAAACTACACTAAAAAAAATTAAAATTAAAAAAAGCCACGTAAATTAATTGTTCTTAAATGAAATTCGCCGAAAATTCGCCGGCTCCAAAAAATTTAAGTTTTCGAAATATTGCGTGTTAAAAATTAGCGACCACTGATGCTAGTGGGCACTGTGCTGGCTTGTCATTGTCGACATTTCGAAAAAAAATATGAAGATGTCAGCAATTTCAGTATGTCAGGGTATTTTTTTTTTCTTTCCGAGTGGGGTATTATTATTTTTATTATTCAAGGGGTGATCTAGCCCTAACGGCCGGCACTGCAACCCTTATGGGTCTTTTGTGCCAAGATCCATTAATCTAATTCAAACTCTGTTCAATGTTCCTAATGAACATTATAGCTGAGGATGGAGAAGCTAGCCTTATATCCTCAGAATTAAGCAACTCCTTGTCTAAGAACCGTCTTCTGATCCTACATATTGCGATGCATTCACACTTCCTCAAGACAAAGTCGACACAAAGACGATGCACAAAGGTTTAAATTATGCAAGTGATAATTTACCTTATAATGCCCGGTGAGAAAACCTGTCAGTAACCTAATGTCACTTTTGGTGTGATTAAGTATACTTCCATATGATAATGGAGCGATTAGTGCTTTGGACTGTCGTAGACATCCTGAATTTTCCCACAGGTTTAAGAAGTCGGTTCTTTCCAAGCCAGGGATCCAAAATAGAGTAATTTTGTTTCTCCCGGCCAGCTGCTGAAGGGTATCAACAGATTCCAGTGTCATTTTGGATTTAAATTCCCAAGAAGACAGCGCTTGAAGTGCTGCCTGGCTATCAGAGAAGATTGAAATATGAGTACCCTTCATACCCTTTGCAATATTAACTTTAGCGCATATTGTAATAGCCTGAATTTCAGGCTGAAAAACTGTAGGCCACCTACCCATTGTTTCGGAGATCTGCGTGTTTGGACCATAGACTCCAGAGGACATTTTGGATCCGTCAGTATACCAGTTTAGGCTTCTAGTATCCACATATGGACCACCTTCATCCCACTCTGGTCTACTCGGTATCACGATCTCAAATTTCCTTGCAAAGCGAAGCACAGTGTTTATTCTATCCGTCGGCATATCTAGGTTTTCCCTAATTCCTATTGAAGAAAGAATATTGGAGTGACCGCTCAAGTTGCGAGGGTCAGAGTAATCGATATTCATTCTACGCGCAGCCATAGTTGCCGTAGATCTAATAAATATGTCGAGAGGTGTGAGACCCAAAATGGCTTATTGGGCCAAAGTTGGGCAGGTTCTCATAGCACCCGTGATTAGAGTGCAGGCCAGACGCTGTACCTTGCCTAGTCTTACGGTGGCATCCCCTGCACAGTCTTCGGCCACCAGACTATGACAGCGTACGTCATGATCGGTCTTACAATCATCTTGTAGATCCACATGACCATTTTGGGGCTCAATCCCCAGGTCCTACGAACAATCCTATTCGCTGCCCATAATGCCGCAATAGCCTTTCTGATAGTGCCGTCTAAATGTGAATTCCAAGTAAGTTTCGTATCTAAGATAACTCCCAAATATTTAACCTCCTTAGAGAGTTGGATAATAGTATTCCCTACGGAAATTATACCTAAATTGAGATTTCTTCTCCTAGTAAACAGGACTATAATAGTCTTGTTAGGGTTAATGGAAAGACCCTGTTCAGTGCACCAGCCCATTACCAAACGTAGAGCGTTGCACATAATATACGAGATGATATTATCGAATTTACCAGTTACTATGACTACTAAATCTTCCGCGTAACCTATTGCCTGATAACCCATATTATCTAGCCTCTGAAGCAAGTCGTCTATCACCAAGGACCATAGTAGTGGAGATAGGACGCCGCCCTGAGGACAGCCTTTAACGGCATTCACTGTGACTCGAGTGCAACCCATAGATGCGGTTATTTCCCTGCTCTCTAGCATGTTCTTAATCCATTTACATGTACCCTGATCTACACCTCTACACCGAAGTGCAGATTCAATGGAGTCATAACCAGTATTATCAAAAGCTCCCTCAATATCCAGAAAGGCACAAAGAGCTATTTCCTTGTCCATATGGGCTTTCTCTATAACTGTCACCAGATGATGTAAAGCCGAATCAGTAGATTTGCCTTTTGCATATGCATACTGATTCCTGTGTAAAGGATATTGGTCCAAGTACGTGGATCTTAAGTGAAGATCCAGTAATCTTTCCATAGTCTTCAGTAGGAAGGATGTAAGACCTATGGGTCTATACGATTTTGGCAATTCAGCCGGTCTATTTCCAGATTTAGGTATGAGTACAACATTTACCTTCCTCCAAAGAGAAGGGATGTGTCCAAATATAAAGCTGGATCTAAAAACAGATACTAATGTATCTAAAAGAAAGTCTAACCCATTCTGCAAAAAAAGCGGGGAAGATTTCGTCCCCCCCCAGGGGATTTAAACGGATCAAAGGACTTAATGGCCCATCTACCTTATCCGGGTCGAAGATGACGCCTGAAAGATTAGATGTTCTCCTACAAAATCTTATGGGGTTGTGTATAATATTATTTCCTGAAGGATCACAAATGATCGAATCAGGAAAGTGAATATGTAATAACAACTCCAAAGTCTCCTTTCGGTCCTTGGTATATATACCGTTATTTCCCCTTAAGAGACCCATTTCGTTCGTAGAGGATTTCACTAACGTTTTATGTAGTCTTGTGACTGTAGGAGTATCTTCTATGCTTTCACAGAATTTCCTCCAAGATGCCCTTTTGGATCTTCTAATTTCCTTGTTGTACTCAGTCAGAGAACTTCTATAAGTATCCCAGTGCCCAGTACGTTTGGCCTCATTAAAAAGTTATCTAACTTTCTTCCGCATATCATCAAGAGCACCACTCCACCATGGGACCTTACGTCGTACCTTTTGTTGACGTATTGTGCTGCTTTCATGATACGAGGATTTAATCACTTGATCAAGCTGTCCTGCTGCCACTTCTAGGTCCCCTATGGAACCAATATCGGTGATCAGCAGGTCAGCTTTAGAAGCGATAGATTCCCTATAAGAAATCCAGTTAGTATTTTTCCTTGATATAAACTCTCGAGTGAGTGACAGATTGCCCGGAATGTCAAATCGAATGTGCTGATGATCAGACATTGAGACTTCATCTGACACCCTCCAATTGTTTACATAAGTGGATATGAATGGGGTATTACATAGATTTTAAAATTTAGCATTATTTTTCCCCGATTTTATTAAAAGAAATCTATTTTTTTAAATTTAAATTATATATTAGTGAAAATTAAAAACAAATCTTAATTTTATTTTAGTTTTTAAAATCGTCATAGCCTTACCCCTGATATTTTATGCAAAGAACATTTTATGAAAAATTCATATTTTCTAATAGTACCTTAGCAACTACCCATCAATCTGAATACCTCCTATATAAAAACTCTGTAAAACTTACCACAAAACAATATCATAGTTTTGACGAGTATTAAAATTAAATATTCGTTCTTTATTTTAGGAATACACTCATTTATACTAACTTCAAAACCATCACTCACGTAGAGTTTTTATCCAACACGCATTTGTGGTATTAATACCAAATTAAAAAACCTACAAAACATTTACTTAAATACTCTGCATGCTTTTAGGCGCTCAACAATGTTTTTTATATTTTTTTTTTTTTTTGTTTTTCTCGAGTTTCAGTGTTTTTACTGCTGCTGCTGCTGCCGTTGTTACTTTTATATGAAATAATTTTCTGTTTAAACTAACAACCATCCATCCAGCCAACCAACCATCATGTTGTATTTTAAAGCTTATCTTTCATAGCTGTAAGCGGATTAAATCACTATTTTGTTGTAGTTGTTGCTATCGTAGTTGTTGCTATTATAGTGGTAGTTGTTAGTTTTACATAAACGTGTATTTTATATGTAAAAGTGTATGTAATAAAGTTGTGTGAATATTTGAAAGCCTTGTTTTCGTTACATTTTATTGTTAGAACAGTGGGTTTATGGTGTAAATTAGCATTTTTTACACTCAAAAAACAAACCTTGTAAAATGACAAGAACAATTTTTAGGTTTTTTTTGCTACCTCCCATTTGTCACGAAATAAAAAAAAAAATAATTTGTAATTTTACACACTCAAAAAAAAAAATGAAAAACACATTTAAAACAAGTAATAAATCAATTGAAAACTATCCTACCCGAGTAAAAATTTTTATATGATACAATATATAATGACATGTAACACAATATATATTTATACGCAATTTGATCCGAATAATGGTGGATGTTTTTGCATTAAAAAATATCAACTTGTATAAAATATGATTTGATTTCATCCGAGTTTTGACCAGACATTGCCATATATTAGTGGATCTAATTAGATCTAATTGCATAAAAACATGTAAAATCCTGGTGTTTTTTGGTTTGGGTTGAGTTACACCACAGGTCAACGATACATTCACCAAACATATAATTTTTTAAACAAAAAAATGTTCGGGTACGCTTCGAACCAGATAGGTGATATACATAACCCTAACAAGGAAATGTTTAGGAACATTTTAAAAAGTTTCTTATACTTTGCCTTAAAAACTTAGAAAATTGTTGGTTTAATGGAAACATATAGTGTTATATATGGAACAGAATAGGATATATATAATTTTATATTAAATTATACAGAAAAACAAATTTTGTGTTGACCCTAATATAATTTTATATAATTATATCAACCGTACACCTTTTAATCAGAATCATGATTAAATTATATATTACTACATATGACTGCATTTAAAAAATTTAGAAAATATCTCACGCGATGTATAATCATATATGATTTATTATGTTTGCATCAAGTTATATATTGTTTTATATTTTTTTTTTACTCGGGTAGTAATTATTCATTTGTTTTAACAAAAATCAACATTTATTTTTTACTGTTCATAGAATTTTATAAAATAAATAACATTGAACATTAAAAAATAACGTCAGTTTCATTTTTTTACCAACAAATTCGAAAAAATAACCTACGAAAACATTAAAAATTAATGATTGTTGTGTTATTTTCACCAACAAATTCAAAAAAATTACATAACATTTACAATTAATGATTTCGTACACTCAAAATAATACATTAGTAGATTTACTATTTTTTTTTTGCTAATGCTGGTTAGCTAACTTTTAGCAAATTTTTAGTTGAGATTAGCATGTTAGCAAAAATATCTTGTAAACTTCATTTAGCGCATTAGCAATTTTATACAAAATTTGAACTATTTTTTTTTGCTAAATTTAAAATTTAGTTTACCAAATTTTTACAAGCTTTTCTGCTAATATTAGCAAAAATAAATGGTATTTTTTTTTATTTTCAGAAAACTTAAAATGGCGCTATCTCGAAAACTAAGCCAGATAGAGAAAAATGGAGTCCATTTTTGGTTCTCGGGCTCGCCATAATTTCGCCGGTCCTCTTCACATGTGTGGACCCTAATGGGTCCTAACTTTGGATCCAAAAAAGTTAGCATTCCCGAAAATTTTAAAATGCTCATATCTCGGTAAATATTGCCGACACAACAAAAAGTCCAAAAACATTTTTGTAGCTCTCAACACGTAGAACAAAACTGCAAAATAATCAAAAGCTCTCTGAGAAATATTTTCGAAATTAACGAGTTTTGTAATTCTCAAAACCCCGATGGTCCCCTAAAATCATGTATCTCAAAATGTAACCAAGGTAGAGCGAAACGGACACAAATTTTGGATCAAAAACTATGACGATTTTTAAGGAACCCAACTACCCGGGTGAAAATGACCATGTATGTTCATACATGCTCATACATGATTACATATATGATAGTATATGAACAATATATGGAAATAAATGCCATATATGGTAGCATATATGAACATACACAAGTAATGTAATATAGTATTCCATATATGTAAATGTATGCAACTATGTGTGGATGGGTACATGTCACACACCTTCATATATGCTATGCATCTGCATAGCATACATGTCTTAAAAACAATTTTTTTTTAAAGGTTGGGTTCGGCAGAACTTTGCAAAATTGGAAGAAGTTCATGTCTTTCCGTCGGACAATATTGATCATACATCATCAAAATTTATTATAATTTTTGTATTCTATAGGCGAATATGAATGGCACTAACGTAACCAAATTTAGAAGAAATTGCGAACTCTCTGACGGTATTACTGTCAGAGCACAAACGGAACCAAATTTAGAAGAAAATGCGAACACTCTGACGGTATTACTGTCAGAGCTGCGAAGGGTTTCATTCCTTAATTAGATTTGGTGTTCTGAATTAAACTTTAATGATTGCGTTCCCCAATCACAATTTATCGAATGATTTTACATTTGATTTTAAAATATAGAATGCATTCGATTTCTTTTCCATTCGACTTTGAAATTGAATGCGTATGTTTTTATAAATTCGATTTTTAAAAGTCTCATGAATAATAAATGAATGCATTCAATTTATAAAATTCTCATAAATTCTCATAAAAACAGTGTCATAAATTAATACAAATTTTTTATACATATTTGAAAAAATTTCAATTAATAGCTTTTATATAGACGTTTTATGGAAAAAAATACAAAAAAAAAATTTACATACAAATCCATGTATGACAATATATGATCATTAATGTACATGTACCCTCAAATTACGGATATGCACTTGTATGGACATCCATATATGCATCATATATGAACATACATGGTCATTTTCACCCGGGTAGGTCTAGGACCATCGGGGTCTGGACCTATCGGGTCCGAACCCAATGGGGTCCTCAATTGTGTATGAACTAAAATAAAAAAATTTCAGTAAACTAATTAGCAAAACGATTTTGCTAACTTTACCAAAAAAATTGTGGGTTCAAAATCAGCAAATTTTCTTGTAGGTTTACAAGCTTTTTTTGCTAACTTTACAGTGTTTTTTTTTTGAGTGTACGGTTTTTTACCTAAAAAGGGCATTGTGTAATGTCCCAGCAAAAAATAATCGAGATTGTGGAAGCAGTTCATAATTTTTCTGGCATACACAAGCGCTTCGTCTTCAGCACATAGACATTTCTGCCTTACAGTAGTGCATACTAGATGCACTACTGTAAGGCAGAGATAGAAATATGAATTTTTCGGTAAATTACGAATGTAAACCGACATTTTGAAATACATTCGCTTACAGTAGTGCATCTAGTATGCACTACCGTAAGGCAGAGAGAAAAAATTGTGAATTATACGACGACTTACGAGCATCAAACAGTAAAACGAAAATTTGGATGACGCAATAAAAAAATACAATTTTAATTCAGTTGATATTTTGTGTTTTTGTGAACGGACGTGTACGCATGTGCAAAAGTGGAAACAAAAGTTTCGACTACACACTATTCAGACATTAAAACTGAAGTGTTATTTGTGTGCCTACGAGGAGCACTTCCTTCATACAAACTTTTCAGGCATGAAGACTTTAGTGATGGTAATACATTATTTTTGTGCTTTATTGGAGCAATGATTTCTGAGCATCCAATATGCTTACAAAAATGCACCTAGTAAGCTTCTAAGAAGGTACACTAGGAAAATTATGTCATTAACTGTTTGTAGGTTATTTTAAAAATTAATCAGTAAAGTTATTTTAAACGAAAAATCATTAATTTTATTATGGATTTCTTGTTTTCTACTGTTTCTGTAGTTTAAAAAAAATATTTTACTGTCTTAAAACTGAATTTTTTGTTACATTCAATTTCGGCAGTAAAAATTTTCTTCTATAGTTTTACTGTTTTTCAATGGAAAATAAGTGAATATTCTTTAGTTTTTTAATGTTTTGGATAGTCATTAAATTAACATTAAAAATTGACTGTAATATGTTTTTATTTTAAATGAAAAAATAGTGGAATGGTTTTTAAATAAAATTTCATTTGTTTTAAGTGAATATTCACTGGAATTTACCTACATAATTTTTTGAGTGTATGATTTCATTACATTTTTATTGCGCTGAAATAAGCGCTCGGATGAAATGCTCTAAAGTGGGACATTGCGACCAAATATCATGCCATACGTAAGCAGGTTTGTAAGGGAATGACAACTCAACATTCCCTTACAAACCTGCTTACGGCGAAGCAGTAGTTTTTGGTGGGGTATTTATTAATTCGGCCAATACGAGTTTTACTTTTCTCCTTTTTTAAATAAATTACGGTTTCTTGTCCCACTGTAATTTTTTATTCGAAAAAAAAAATCACACTAAAACTAAAACATGTTTTTCTAACTAACATGTAACAACAAAACTGATGAAAAATTATTTGCTGATAAATTCTAGCAAATACGTATGTAAACTGAAAATAAGTACACTCCCTTAGTTTATTTTCCGTAACATGTTAAAGGATATGAAGCAAAACTAGAAAAAAACAAGTAGAAAAATTAAATTCGACTTGGTCGAATCTATGAATACCCTCCACAATGTTATCTGATAGTAATTTTCTAAATAAAATTTAAAAAAATTGCATTACAAATTTTTTATTAGAAATATGTATATTATTTTGAGTCAAACTTTTTTTAATCAATCAAATTTTTTTGAGTGTAAAATTTTTTGACTGTCAACATTTTTTTGAGTCTGCCATTTCATTAAAAAAAAAATAATAATGTGTACATTTTTTTTTGAGTGTAACATTTTTTTTGAGTGTAAATATTTTTTTTAGTGTACAATTTCTTTGAGTAACAAATTACTTTGTAAAATATTTTTGTTGTTTTATACCTATATGTAATACAAAAAATAACTATTTCACATATTTTCCTTGTTTATATTACCATCCTCTTCTTTAAAAACCAAAAACAAATTAACATTAATCATACACATACTTTATTTGATTTTTTCCCGTTACATACAGTTACACTAACAATAACAAACAATAACAAATATTTACTTGTCTAACAACTAAACTGCACCCCACGAGTCGTGGGCCACGACAAGAAAACAAACAACAACAAGTTTTACAAAACTGGTATTTCACCATGCTTTTAAAACTTGTTTAACGAGTTTTCAACAGTTTAAGGTGAAACAAATCTGAAATTCAGTGCTTTGCTTATAACTTTTGAACCACTGAACCGATTTTGCTGAAATTCAAACCCAAACAGCCTTGGGGAACGACAAATATATATGCTGAGTTTCAGCCCCCTCAGAATTGTCTTATATTATAGTTATAGTGGTTTTAATCTTGTAAATTCGAAAAATACCCTTGCCAAAATTTACTATTTTGCTCATAACTTTTGAACCACTGGACCGATTTCGCTGGATTGCAATACCAACCTGACCCGGTAAATGGAGAACATATATGTCAAACTTCAGGAGCCTCCGTAAAGTCTTTCAAAAGTTAGCGTGTTTTCAACGGACAGACAGACAGACAGACAGACGGACGGACGGACGGACATCGATAGATCGACTTAAAATCGATCAAGGATCATGAATATATATACTTTATGGGGTCCTAGACCAATATTTCGATGTGTTACGAACGGAATGACAAACTTATATATACCCTCTATCACTAGAGTGGAGGGTATAACAAGTAAAAAGTTAAATTCGGCCTTGCCGAATGTAGTGATACCCTCCACAATTTCAAAAAGATTATTCCCAAAAAACTTTTTTTAAAAGGAAATTACTTTAAAAAAAATTTAAAAAAAAAATTTCCGCCAAAAAAAAATTTTTGTTAAAAAAAAAATCAGCGATTTATTTATTTTTTTGTCAAAAATGTGTTCGTTCTTGTTTAAATACCATTTGGTGTTCAATTATGTTCACAAATGTCAACCAGCAGCCGAATTAAAGCATTTTGTATTTTTAGGTTATGTTGAATGTACTAAAATTTTTGAGGTGTCCTTACATTTTCGTTCATAACTTTTGAACCGCTGAACCGATATTGCTCAAATGCAATACCAAACTTCTCAGGAGAACTTCCAATAAATGTGTTAAGTTTCAGTGATATCCGTGTAGTATTTTGGTCGTGATCACCATTTCCACAGACAGACGGACAAACGGAATGACAAACTTATATATACCCTCTATCACTCAGTGGAGGGTATAAAAAACAAAAAAAAAAAAATACAGAAAATACAGAAAATAAAAAATAAAAACGGAAAAATAATAGAAAAAAATCATAGAAAAACACACATATTGTTTAAAACAAGTAGTACAGATAAAAAAAGTTGTTTTGGTAAAGTTTAGTTATTAATTGGAATTGTTTTGAAATTGTTTAACCTTAAACTATGAATTTTTTAAAAAACTTTTTTTTAGAAAAAAAAAAAAATACAAAAGACAATTGATGGAAATTTAATATTTATATATCTGACAGGTATGAACAATAATTAAAAATATTTTACAAAATAAAAGTCATCAAATTTGTATGTTTTTAAAAAAACAGCCTTCAAATATGTCATGCTTTATGTATCACAATTTTATTTACTATAGCCATCACAAATAAATTTAATTACCAGAGAGATAAAGATCCATTTTGTCGATCTTGAAATCCAAAAATAAATATGAGCTAATAAAATTTGCAATATTAAACTTCTTAAGTACATTTAATCAAAAAAGGGCCTAAAAGTATGCATTAATTTTAATACACTGGCGAAACCTTCAAAATATGCATTAAATTTTTAAAACTCCTCAAAGTATGCAATTGTTTTTTTTTTATAATTTATTTACATTTCAAAAATGTCCAACAATTTCAGCCCGAAAAACTATCATAAATTGTTATAATGTAGTGTAAGCATGCTATTTATCCCTAACTAAACATTAGCAACAACCAGCAAACAGTCAGCAACATTGAGTTTTAGTTTAAAATGAATTGGACATGAAAGTCCTTGTTAAGTTTTAACTTTGTGTGTGTTATTGTTTGTGTGTATGTGTGTTTGTTGTTGTTATTATCTTGACAAGCTTAAACAACAACAGCCACAACAGCAACATTATGTTTCATTTGATATCGTCTCGTTATAAACATAACCAGCTCATATCCTTATACGACAACAACAATATCACACATACTTACAACATTTTATACGAGTTTTATTATGGTCATGTCATATGAATTTTATTTTAATTTTATATTTTTTTTAACAACAACCTGGCAAAAAAAAAGAAATTTTATGTAGAAAACTACTCTTTAACCAATGTTAATAAATAATGAATAAAAGAAGCAAAACTAGCATTTTACTTACAAAATAACAGCAGGTAGTAGTTGAAATAAAACACCACAGGCGCTGCGTTGAACAGTGTTTTTTGGGAAAGGAAAATTTAAATTTTGCGGTAAATTGTTATACTGAAATTCAGAAGGTTAACTGCATATAACGAAAACGATTGAGAATGGAAAAAAAGACACCATTTTCGTGATATGATCAGAATCTGAGACTTTCTCTATACAAAAAATGTCTCAGAATCTGAGACTTTTTCTATACGAAAAATGTCAGAGAAGCTGAGACTTTTTCTAAACAAAAATTTCATAGAGTCTAAGACATTTTCTATAAGAAAAATCTTTTTCTTTACGATAAACGTCTCAGAATCTAAAACTTTTTCATTACGAAAAATGTCTCAGAATCTGCGACTTTTTTTTAGTATGTGAAGTCTCACCTTTTACAAAGTTTTCTAAACGAAAAATATCTCTGAATCTGAGATTTTTTCTATACGAGAAATGTACCACAGACTTTTTCAATGCGAAAAATGTCTCAGAATCTGAATTTTTTTCTTTACGAAAAATGTCTTTTACGAAAAGTAAAAGACGCCTAGGATATGTGATCTTTTATGTAAGAAAAAAAGTTCGAAACTTTTTCGATGGTAAAAATGTTTGCGAATCTGAGAATTTGAGACTTTCTGTAGAAATATCTTTCAGAAAAATGTCTCACAATCTGAGACTTTTTCTATACGAAAAATGTGACAGAATCTGAAACTTTTTCTAATCGAAACATATCTCAGAATCCTAAAATTTTTCTATACGAAAAATGTCTCAGAATCCGAGACTTTTTCTAATCATGTCTAATGTCTCAAAATTCGAGACTATTTTAAACGAAAAAAACATCTCTGATTCTGAGGCATTTCTCTCAAAGGAAAAGTCTGAATTTATAATCGTGTACTAACTCGTATATTAACTCGCGAAACTTGGAGCAGATGGCATAGGTACCACCATAATGCTTTCACCGCCACTCCAGCATTTCAAACTAAAACGAAATACCCTTACTGTCGCCAAAGCAAATCGAAGATGGAAGGAACTTGGGACAAGTCGTATAAGCAGAATTTTATGGCCACGCTATGATTTAGGAGAACTAAATTCTTACTTACACTTACGAGAATAGAATGTCGTATGTTGACAGGTTTAATAACGGGACACTGTCTTGTCGGAAAACATGCCAAGAACATGAATCTTATTACGGACGCAAAATGTAAAAGGTGCGAGACACCAGACGTCGAAGAGACCATTGTATAATAGTCTTTGTCGGGGTAGTCCTCAGCCAGATCCAGGATAAAAAAGAAAACGCAAAATGATTCAAATTTTACTTATTTTATTATACAATTTTATACTCTAATAATACTTATATTTATTATTAGAGAACCAACTAGTTGTCAGGACGATTTACTAAAAAAAATGCAAGAACACGGAGAAACGCAGAGTACCCGTACGCGTGACTTTAACTTTTTGTGGTCCAAGACCGAATGCCCAAACCATGGCAAGCAATGTTCTTTGAATGTTTATTTTATGGTGGTTAGTGTGTTTAGTTACCAATACCAATGAGATATATGGCCGTTAAGACCAGTATATTCCCTGGGTACTACTACTAACGACCTGGGATCTATGGCAATTATACCAGTAGACTCCCTGGCTACTACTACATATACTCGCCTGGAAACTATGGTCATCTAGAGCCAGTAGTTTTCCTCTGCACTACTACATTGAGTCTGGCTTGGCTGCCATTAAGACATGCGGTGTCATCCACACACTTGAACAGTCCAAGCCAAACTAAAGTAGTAGTGATGACCACACTAACCACCCTAGTACAATATTTACGTAGTGAGAGAATAAGAAGATATTCAAGTTTTACTCACACATACATTGTACAAAACAATGAGTGAGTGAGTATCGCCTGTTTAGTTGGTTCTCTTATACTCTTATATACAAAACATAGCAATGTTAAAAAAAATTCTTTCTCTTAAAATATTAACATATTCAATGAATTCATGCTTTTAGTATATGAATTACACAATTAATAAAATAATATGGTAATAATAATATCAAAATAATAACTTCATTTATAAAATAATTAATTCATATTTACGAGTAAATATGATGTAATGAAAAACTTCATTACATCTCCCTCCTGGTTTGGAATGTGTTTATGGAACTGAAGACTCTGTCTCTACATCACTTCTAGGCTTTGGAAAAATAAACTTTTTCTTGTCATAGATAACCCACACATCCAAAGAACGTCTAATGTATACCTCTACGGGACCATAAGATGTACCGCTTATGAATCTAGCGCGCTTACAAGGATTTATCGGCTTGATTGTCGGTAGGACCTCGCCAATTACAGTATTTTGTATGTCTACTTCCTCATCTTTATCAATACCCAAACCGTCAACAAGTTTGGCGAGAATGTTTGATTTTGGAATCGGCGTCGAAAACAAGTCATTAATATTTAGTTTTGGTAGATTTGTTTCAACGGATGTAACTTTAACTTTTTCCATATTTGGTGTTGCCTCTAATACGATTATTTTTCTTCGTTTGCTATTTTCTCTGTCCATTGACTGCTTGAATCGCAAACAACTTTGTTCAAATTTTGAATCGGCCATTGGTAACGTCTAGAGAGTAAAAATGGAAATTGTTAGGGTGAACAAGATTAACTTACTCGTGGTACGCCTTAAGGTCCTTAAGGTGTGCGTTGCCTCGACTCTTTTTGTGGTTATCAATATCAACCAGACGAACAATTACCGGAGAAATGAATTCAGCCACTTGATATGGCCCATCAAAGCGAGGTGCCAACTTCGCAGCGAAATGATCAATAGCTTTTGATAAAACTCGTTTTCTCACCAACACCAGATCACCTTTACGAGGAGCCCATTCACGATGTCTCAAATTGTAATGCGTGGCTTGATTACTTGTTGCTGTTTGAAGATTAGAGCGTACAATTTGAAATATTTCTTCTAAATGCTTCGATTTTTCATCAGGGTGGTGAAGAGGGTCGGTAATTTCCGCTTGTGTCTTTTCGATGAACAATGTATTCGGAAGTCGTAATTCTCTACCTTGTGTTAAATAAGCCGGACTGTATTTGGTAGAACTTTGCTTACTAGAATTTACTGCTAGCATCAATTCGGGCAGATGCTCGTCCCATTTCCTTTGATTCTTATTAGTATATTGGGCTATCATCGTTTTTATCGTTCGGTTTGCCCTCTCGGTAGGGTTCTCATGTGGAGAATAAGGCGCTGTGTAATTTTGTTTAACACCGATCGATTTAAAATATTTTTGGCAGTCTCGACTCGTGAATTGAGCACCGTTATCCGTTAGTAGAATGTGGGGAACACCAAAACGAGACAAAATTCTTTCGCGAAAAGCTTTTAAAAATGTTTTAGTTGTGGCCTGCCTAACTGCCACGAATTCGGACCATTTACTAAATTTATCATGGAAAACTATTAAAGTTGTATTGCCATGAACAGAGCGTGGTAGTGGACCCACAAAATCAGCGCAGACTGTTTGCCAGGGTTGAGACGCATGCGATGTATGCATCTTTCCAGCAGGTACCTGTTGAAGAGGCTTGAAACGCTGACAAATTTCACATTTTCGGACATATTTGGCAATGTCTCGAAAAATACCAGGCCAGTAATAGAGCTTCGTTATTCTTGCAGTAGTTTTATTTATACCCAGGTGACCAGCTGATACGTCATCATGACACTCGTAAAGTACTCGATTTCTTTCTGATTTGGGTACAACTAATTTCCAGGGAACCGGATCAGCCTCGTTGTATGCTGATGAATCATATATATGCCTTCGTAAGTTTCCAGCGTCATCTATTTGATAATCAGGCAGCTTTTCGGGATCTTCACGTACCGCCTTGAATTTTGCCATGTACCAGGAGTCGCTATTTTCATCGAACTTCTTGAGTGTTTGTAGCACAGCTGTTGTTGCTTCTTCGGAGTTTAGTGGGGACCTTGAAAGAGAATCTGCTATTACATTTAATTTACCTTTTCGATACCGGATTTCGTAATCAAACTGCATCATCTCCAGGGCCCAGCGTGCAATTCTCCCAGAGGGAGACTGAATGGAATTTAACCATTTCAACGACTGATGGTCGGTAACAATGATGAAATGATAGCCTTCGATATAATGCCGCATTTTTCGAATGCCCCAAATTATGGCCAAGCATTCCTTCTCGGTTACTGTGTAGTTTCGTTCCGGAGGAGAAAGAGTACGGCTGGCATACGCAATAACCTTTTCTCCGTCTTCAAATTCCTGGGTCAACACAACACCTAACCCAACGTCACTAGCGTCTGTCTGCAATATAAAAGTACGGCTGAAATCGGGGCACGTTAGGGCTGGAGCCTCGATTAGTTTCTGTTTGATCTCTTCAAAGGCCATCTTCTGCTCGGTTCCCCATTCCCATTTCTGATTTTTCTTAAGTAGTTTGTTGAGTGGACCAGTAAGCGTTGAAAAGTTTGGCAGAAAACGTCGATACCAGGCGGCTGTGTTCACAAACGATCTCAATTCTTTCAGAGTTGTTGGTTCAGGTAATGCTACGACGGCACTTACCTTTTCGGGGTCAGTATGCACGCCGTTTTCACTTATAACGTGTCCCAGATATCTTATCTGTCTTTTAGCAAATGTACATTTGTCTTTGTTGATTCGTAGTTTTGCTGCTATCAAACGATCAAATACTATTTTTAAATTTTTCAAATGTTCCTCCAGTGTACTACCCAGAACAACGATATCATCAAGATATGCAAACGCGAAGGCATCTAGTTCTGGACCAATGACTACATCTAGAGCCCGTTGGAAAGTAGCGGGTGCAGAATGTAGCCCGAAAGGCATTACACGCCACTGAAACAGGCCACGCCCCGGAACCGTAAAAGCCGTGAAAGTCCTGCTTTCAGGAGACATCGGTATCTGCCAGTACCCATGACGGAGATCAATTGTACTAAAAAATTTGCTGTTTCTCAATTTTTCGAGAATTGAATTTATTTGTGGAATTGGGTAAGCATCTCGGATCGAATTTTCGTTAATTTGTCGGTAATCCACGCAAAGCCGCCATTCATCATTTTTTTTTCGCGCGAGGACAATAGGGCTACTATATGGGCTCTTCGATGGTTCGATTCTCTCATCTTCTAATAGCTCATCAATCTGATCATCAATTACCTTCTGCATAGCTGGGTTTCGTGGATAATAGCGTTGACGCAGTGGACGAGAATGTTTCATAGTAATAACATGTTCAGTTACATTTGAATAACCGGAAATGGATTCAAAGCGCGGAAGCTCCTCTTCAAGGAAATCTTGTATTTGTTGCTCCACCAGATCATCAGTATTAGAAAGATAATTTGATGGAACCTGTAAAGAGCTAATGTGAGCATTATGAGAATTAGTTAACGAACCTGTGTTTTTATAAGAATTTCTCCTTGGGATTATGCGGAGCTCGCAACCAGTTTGTTGTATAAAATTCATCCCAACTATGATGGGATCTAAACTCGCTTTTAGGACCAAAAAGTTGTGGCGATATACAACACCATTTAAACTAAACCAGAAACTTGCAGAACCTTCAACCATAATTCTGGATTGGTCAGCTAAGTGGAGAGTACTAACATCGGCAGCAACGATAGGAATATGTAGTTCTTGAATAACAGCTATGGAAATACACGAATGGGTTGCACCAGTGTCCATGATAGCTGAATAAGTTTTATTTTTAATCGTAATCAGTGTTCTTAAGCGAAAGTCGTCATCTAGCGTTAATGTAATAGGAAAGGTTTGTAAATTCAGAGATCCGCTCCTCCTTCCCCTGCCGAAGGACCTCTTTGAGCGTTTCCCGCACCACGTCTGCAACAATCAATCGTCTTCACATTCTTCTTACCACAATCCCAACAAAATATGACCTGCGGTTTGGAACAGGTCGCACGGAGATGGCCGGCTTCACCACAGCGATGACAGATATTTGTTTTATGAACAGCTGCGACCGCAGTTTGTACGCGCCGCATTGCTTTATTCTGACTAGTCTCTTGTGCTTCGATACTTTCAAAATCTTGGGCTAGAATTATAAGCTCTCGAAGTTTCTTAAATTCGTGTCTCTTAATATATTTCTTAAACTCCGGTCGGCAGTTGCGGTAAATTCTTTCTAATTGTTCACCAGTAGATAAATTAGACCAACGCATCAAAGTTTGAATTGAGGTTACGTAATTAACAAAGCTTTCATTTGCACGTTGCAGGCGGTTACGGATATCGTCCTCTAAAGTTTCAAAAAAACGTACGGGCAAGAAATTAAGTTTAAAATCAGCGGAAAAATCATCGTAGGATTTCCAGTCCTTGTAATTGTTGCGGTACCAAGATAGCGCATCACCCTTTAATAGTTCGGGCATGAAACTCAAAAGCGTGCCTCTTGATAGAGTGTAACATGTGGCCAATTCCTCAATCCTTTCTAAGAAACACAAAGGATCTTTGCCGCCATCATATTTTACACCCCATTTACGTACTTTATCACAGACGGCGGACAGATTTTCGGGGACTTGTTCAGGCTCTTTTGAAAAAAATACTGGGGAAGAAGCACGTGAAACTTGAGGTATTGTAAGTTTTAATTCTTTTGATCCACGTGCGGGATCGTAACTTAACCTCAAATTTTGAATGTACATCTCATGGTCAGGTGGAAGTTCGCCTTGGTCTAGATAGCTTCTTAATCGTCCTCTCATGTCTTCTACACTTCCGTCGTCATTTAAACCAAGCTCTTTTAGGCAAGCAGTTAAAGCATCCTTCTTCATCTGGTTTATAAAAGTACGGCTCATGGTTGTTGTTTTTATTTTTTTTTCCTCTACAGAAATTTATTCGTGGAATTATTTTTATTAAATTTTATTTATGTAAAATTTATAATTTTAAATTTATTAATTGTAAATTTATTAAATATATTTTTTTTTTTTTTTATTTATAAATTTTAAATTTTATTTAAATTTATTTTAAATTTATTTATTTTAAATTTATTTATGTTAAATTTATTTATTTTAAATTTCTTAGAGTCCCTGCTCGGGCGCCATTTATAATAGTCTTTGTCGGGGTAGTCCTCAGCCAGATCCAGGATAATAAAGAAAACGCAAAATGATTCAAATTTTACTTATTTTATTATACAATTTTATACTCTAATAATACTTATATTTATTATTAGAGAACCAACTAGTTGTCAGGACGATTTACTAAAAAAAATGCAAGAACACGGAGAAACGCAGAGTACCCGTACGCGTGACTTTAACTTTTTGTGGTCCAAGACCGAATGCCCAAACCATGGCAAGCAATGTTCTTTGAATGTTTATTTTATGGTGGTTAGTGTGTTTAGTTACCAATACCAATGAGATATATGGCCGTTAAGACCAGTATATTCCCTGGGTACTACTACTAACGACCTGGGATCTATGGCAATTATACCAGTAGACTCCCTGGCTACTACTACATATACTCGCCTGGAAACTATGGTCATCTAGAGCCAGTAGTTTTCCTCTGCACTACTACATTGAGTCTGGCTTGGCTGCCATTAAGACATGCGGTGTCATCCACACACTTGAACAGTCCAAGCCAAACTAAAGTAGTAGTGATGACCACACTAACCACCCTAGTACAATATTTACGTAGTGAGAGAATAAGAAGATATTCAAGTTTTACTCACACATACATTGTACAAAACAATGAGTGAGTGAGTATCGCCTGTTTAGTTGGTTCTCTTATACTCTTATATACAAAACATAGCAATGTTAAAAAAAATTCTTTCTCTTAAAATATTAACATATTCAATGAATTCATGCTTTTAGTATATGAATTACACAATTAATAAAATAATATGGTAATAATAATATCAAAATAATAACTTCATTTATAAAATAATTAATTCATATTTACGAGTAAATATGATGTAATGAAAAACTTCATTACAATTGAACACATCCTGTGTCACTGCCCGGCTTTGGCACGAACTCGACTATCAATTATAGGAAGTTCACAGTTCGAGACCTTGGAGGAAATTACGAGGATAGACCTGAAGAGCTTGAAACAATTCGCAATGAAGGTCAATGTATGTATTTAGTTTACATCGATAAGCGGAAAAAGTTTTGTGGTATCGCTATGGACCAATTGGTCTATGCGGAGTGTCCATCTGGCACCGCCACCCTAACCTAACCTAATCGTATACTAAAAAAAAACTTGTAAGATGACAAGAAAAGTTTTTTTTTTTACCTCCTGACCCTATGACAAGAATTCCTTGTAATTTTACCAGTTTTTTTTACCAATAATTTAGTAATTTTACAAGATTTTTACCAATAAAATTGTTAATTTAAAATTTTTAAAATTTTTTTGAAGGTCTCTTGACTTTACCAAATTTTACCAAATTCACATATGAGGCATTCCACACCAAATGTTCAGCGAAAAAAAAACATGTGTAACGTAAACTTCTGAATAGGTTGTGTGTATAGCCCTATATGGAACTAAGACTAACTATAGTTTTGTATGGGCTATTAATTAAATTTTTTTTTTTAATTTTTCAGAAGCCGTTCTGAAATTTTCCATTTTTTAAAAAAGTCAATTTATCAAAAATCCGGCCACTTTTTTTTTTTTTTAATTTTTTTTTTTTAAGTTTAGATGTTTGTCCATCCACACAAAAAAATTCAGAAACATGTTCGTCGTTTTTTTCGAGAAAATCGCATTTGAATAGTGAATTTTATGACAATTTTGGAATTTCCTTGTATTTTCTTGTTTCTTGTTTTTTCATGTGTGGTACAATATAGAGATGGGCGTGAATGCGATTTGACCCACGCAAGAAATATTAAAGTCACTGACGACTCGTTAATATTTTTAGTTTACTTGTGCAATCACGTGAGTCAATTTACTGTTACTCACGCTCACGCAATTTTTGATTACGCTCACGGTTGCTCACTCACGTTGATGATGATTTTACAAAAATAATAAAAACAACAAATTTTCTATGAAAACAAAGCACTGAAAACGGAAACTCAAAAAAACAGTAAAATTCAAAAAAAAAAAATACCCAGCAAAACTTTGGTAATGGGTAGTGATTATATAACACATTACCAGGTAATATACCTTATTTGTAGCATTATTTAAGGATGTCTTACCAAACATTTGTTCCACAACGTATTATTTTCAAGTGAAAAATAATGCATTACTAATAATTTGATACGCAATGCATGATTATTGGAAAAAATGTATTTCATATTTATTATTTCTAAACATTAAATCATGGATGACTTATATTTGGTTACATTATGTGTTATTTGAAAGTTTGAAATAATGCATTATTTATAATTGGATGCATAATGCATTACAATAACATAAAAAATAATTATTTTATAAAAAAATGCATAAGTTTAAACTAGAGATGGGCTCACGACAGGAAATTTCTAACGACACACACTCACGAGCATATTTTATCTACTTACACTCACTTACAATCACGTGAGTAAATTTAATACAAAATTACTTTTTCACTACTCGTAACACCTTATATATTATCTTCTGGTATGCTATATTATTTCATTTCTGGTAACCTATAAAATATCATATATTTTACACTTTACTCGTATTCTTCGTTATAAGTTTATGACTTATTTTATACCTTACTGGTATTCTTTGTGATAATGTGGATGCATTACTTTGAGTCTCATCGCCTGTTAAAATCATCAATGCTGCAATGTATAAAATAAGAGATCATATACTTTATTTTATACCTTACTTGGTAATCTAAGTTTTGCTGGGTTGTTCCTTTCCCAGCAAAACTTTGGTAATGGGTAGTGATTATATAACACATTACCAGGTAATGTATATACCTTATTTGTAGCATTTTTTTAGGATGTCTTACCAAACATTTGTTCCACAAAGTATTATTTTAAAGTGAAAAATAATGCATTACTAATAATTTGCTACGTAATGCATGATTATTGGAAAAATGTATTTCATATTTATTATTTCTAAACATTATATCATGGATGATTTATATTTGGTTACATTATGTATTATTTGAAAGTTTGAAATAATGCATTATTTATAATTAAATGCATAATGCATTACAATAACATAAAAAATAATTATTTTATAAAAAAATGCATAAGTTTAAACTAGAGATGGGCTCACGACAAGAAATTTCTAATGACACACACTCACTAGCATATTATATCTACTTACACTCACTTACAATCACGTGAGTAAATTTAATACAAAATTACTTTTTCACTACTCGTAAAGGCATAATTACTTGAGCGAATACGGTTCGGAGACGTGTCAGCTGATACGTTAGCTTGTATAAAAATAAATGGAAATAGGTACTTAAACGAATACGTGACGGTGGTGTAGTGGCCGTACTTACAACACGATACAACAGCCCGTCACGCTACAGCACCGCTACAGTAGCGCTCAAGTGCCTGGGCCTTAACACCTTATATATTACGTTCTGGTATGCTATATTATATACCTTACTCGTAACCTATAAAATATCATATATTTTACACCTTACTGGTATTCTTCGTTATAAACTTATGACTTATTTTATACCTTACTGGTATTCTATGTGATAATGTGGATGCATTACTTTGAGTCTCATCGCCTGTTAAAATCATCAATGCTGCAATGTATAAAATAAGAGATCATATACCTTATTTTATACCTTATTTGGTAATCTAAGTTTTGCTGGGTAGTTAAAAATCACAAAAGCTTACTTAAGAAAAATTTTAAGCATTCACTCATCTCGCTTAAATGCGTAAATGCTTAAATGTGTAAATGCTTAAATGCGTAAAATACTTAAATGCGTAAAACTGATAAGATGCGTTTATAAGAGTTTTTTTAGATATGCATCAATGTCCTTCTGACCGTTTATATCGAAAACAAATCGTCAATTGTTAAAAAAATTTGTTTTAAGATTTCATAAAGATTTCAATTTAAATTAAAAAAAAAATACAGAATTACTCGCTTAAATGCCTAAAACTGGTAAGAGTAGTTTCATACAAATTTTACTGAAATATCAACATTAAAATGAGTTCAAAATCTTAAGATCACTTAATGTGCGTTTATAAGAGTTTTTTTATGTAAATGCATCAATATCCTTCTGATTTATTTAATATTTTGGATAAGCGCATTTAAGAGGGAGCAATAAATCGGACACTACATTATAGGTACATATTCAACATTTGAAAAAATTGACTCGCGAGTCACGTACTAAGCTATTCACGATATTAAAGAGGTAGCGTGAGTAGAACATTTCGTGAGTGATTAGGAAGTCCAATTTTTGCGAAATGAGTGAATGTTAAAATTTTTCTTAAGTAAGTTTTTGTGATTTTTAACTATTTTTTTTTTTTTTTTGGAATTTTTCTGTTTTTTTGAGTTTCCGTTTTTAGTGCTTTTTTCATAGAAAATTTGTTGTTTTTATTATTTTTGTAAAATCATCATCAGCGTGAGTGAACAACCGTGAGCGTAATTAAAAACTGCGTGAGTAACAGTAAATTGACTCACGTGATTGCACAAGTAAACTAAAAATAATAACGAGTCGTCAGTGACTTTAATATTTCTTGCGTGGGTCAAATCGCATTCACGCCCATCTCTATATTGCACCACGAATGAAAAAATAATTAAAATGGGATCACCTCGTTGGTTTCGCAAAAATTTGTTACTCATACGCCATGTTTTAACAAGAAAATACAAGGAAATTCCAAAATTGTCGTGAAATTTAATATTCAAATGCGATTTTCTTGAAAAAAAACGACGAACGTGTTTCTGAATTTTTTTGTGTGGATGGACAAACATCTAAACTTTAAAAAAAAATTTTTAAAAAAAAAAAGTGGGCGTATTTTTGATAAATTGACTTTATTAAAAAATGGAAAATTTCAGAACGGGTTCTGAAAATTTTCAAAAAAAAAAAATTTAATCGATAGCCCATACAAAACTATATAAGAATGTAAATTTTTAATATTGTGGTGCATTCCGTTTAAATGTGGCATTTTTCCTATAGAAAGAGTCTCAGATTCTAGAACATTTTTCCTACAGAAACAGATAGACATTTTTTGTATTGAACATTTTAGATACTTTTCGTGTGTATCTAAGAATTTGCAAACATTTTTATAAAAAAAAAATGTTACAGCATCAAATACATAAGAACATTTTTGTGGTGCTTACGAATAAAAATGTTAGGAAATTTTTTTTTAACATGATAATGTTTTTAGGCTGGTGTCTAAGTTTGACTATCAGTCTCAGTTTGACTATATAAAGCTAACAATTAACGAAAAAGAAAATAAGAATTACTATTTTCATTTTCTTAAAACCAAAAAATTCACCTCGTGGTGAATAAAACCGTTTTTCACCAGCTGGTGAATAAAAAGTAATATAATTATTTTTCACAAAAAAAAAAAATTTTTTTCATCAAAAAAATTTTTGTTTTCATCAATTCCACCAATTTTTTTTTCATAAAATTTTTTTTTTTCCATAATTTTTTTGTTAACAAGTTATTATTTTTTTTTTTGTTTATCAAATTTTTTTTTCACCAATTTTTTTTTTTCATCAACATTTTTTTTTTCATAAATTTTTTTGTTTTTTTTATAAAATTTTCTTTTTCATCAGTTTTTTTTTTCATATATTTTTTTTATCAATTTTTTTTATCAATTTTTTTTTTTTCACCAAAAATTTTCGGTTTATTAAGTTTTTTTAACATAATTTTGTTTTTCGTAAAAAAAATATCATTTTTTACCAAAACTACTTTTTCACCAAGTCTAAGCTTTTCGCATAAAAATTTTCCATTTGTGCAAATGTATATAAAACAAGTGAGAGTGGTATATTCTTTGGTGCCGAATCTTTTATATTCTCCAAAATGTAAAAACACTTTTTTGCACTTATTTTTTCACTCATTTACGAAATGTACAGCTCTTTTGGTTTTTTAATGGGGTCCTCGACTGATATTTCAATTCGTTTTGCATGGAATAGCTATGTAATATAACATTATTTTTTCTAAAAAAACTTTGTTTTGGCAAGTACATCCAAATCTTAAGCAAAACATTATCATGATTTAATGTTTTGGGCAAGAGTACAAAATTCGCTGGCATTTTTTTTGGCTTTTTGAAAATTTGTTGCTTCATAAGCACCACAAGAAATTTTCTAACTTATTTTTTTAAAAAATTTTAATTGTTGTACAGGTCTCTAGCAATAATTTGGCTTTTACGGATTAAAAAAATATCAATTAGTCGACGAGTTATAGCCAAAAAAAAAAAACATATAAACAATATGCTAAAAATCGGCATTTCGTTTGCATATTTTTGGTATGACCCAAAGACCATTTACTTTGTTTTGAGAAAAACGAAAAAGAAACTTCTCATCAACTTTATTAAAAATCTACACGATAGATTTGTTTTTTACTTTTGGTATCGATTGCTTAAAATGTTTTAAGAAAAAATATAAATTTTTATACGTTTTTGCACAAGATATCGAAAGTTATTATGATTTTAACAAAAAAAGACTTGGTCGCGTTTTGCTCCATATCCGGTTTAAATGAATATTTTCTTAAAAAAATTTAATTTTCGTTCACGTGGGTCAAAGTCAACCTGAGTTTACCTTATTAAATTATCTTTAATTTTGGCTATAATTAGCAAAGTTGGGGCTGGATATCTTTTAATTCTTACGACAAATTCATTCCGGATGAAAATAAAGTGCATAACAATCATAAACAATTGATTCCTAATTCCATTTGGCAAATGGTTTATGGGTCACACCAATAACCAAGCGTCAATTTTTAGTTTGTTTTGATATGCACCCTTTCAATGTTATATGCATCAAAACAAAAGTAGAGAAAAATATTTTAACTTTTAGGTGTAAAATTTGCTGCATGTGCAGAAAATTAGCGTATGCAGCAAACCAATGTTAAGACAATGTTAATATTGGGGATATGAAGCAAAGTTAGGGCTGGATATCTTCTAATTTATACGATATATAAAAAAATAGATTACGGATTTGGAAAGAGGACATATTAATCATATACAATTGATTCCTAACTCCATTTTCCCAAAAATGGTCTTTGGGTCATACCAAAAATAAACAAACGATTTGACTGCAAAGTTCGAAGGTCGATTAAAGCAAAATTCGATCTAACATAAACAAACGCCGCGATACCGGTCTTCTTATTTAGCCTCTATTTTCAACCCTCACTCTCAGAATCGACCTAACTTTTGCTAACCTGAATTTGTTCCACAGTGTTATGGTAGTATAATTTAAAAAATATATGTTAGAGTGAAAATATGGTAAATTTTAGCTTTATTTGTATACACAAAATGTGTAAACCCGGAATGTTTCTAAACTTTTCTTACACATTTTGTGTGTGTTATAACTTTATTGACAATGCGAAATATTACACACAATGTGTAATTTTACGAGTATGATGGTAGGAAAACAGTTTCCCGCCATTATGGTAGTGAAATTCAACAAAAATTTATTGGAGTGTAGGAATCCCAAAAATTCAGAAAACTAAAAAAAATATTTTAGCCTTACAACTTTGATTCAAAATTTAGGTAATGAAATTTTAATAAGGTTTCAGATCCAGTTCCTTTTTATTAAGACATTTATTTTTATTATTGACATGGGCTCGTCACTGAAAACGTTAAACTCTGCTCGAATCACAGTGTTCTACAATTTGTCTTTCTAATAAGACTTACAAATGTATAATAATATGTTGTGGTCAGCAATATTCATAACTTAGAAAAATATTAAGGAATCTACTAAAAACAATCAATAACAATTGATGTATTCGAATTCATACACAATTATTTTCAAATATATAGAGAACCGTCAGATTATTTGTTAATTCAAAGAAGACATGTAGAGATGTTATTAAGTATTATTTCTGCAGACATATTTCATTAGAAATACAATAAATAGTTTAGCAAAATCAAAAGTCTAAAGGAAAGGAAAATTATATATCACCTGTACATGACAGTCGTGAAATTAGATAATTTCCACAAAATACATTTTTATTTTCTAAAATGGAAATAAAAAATTACAACTAATTTAACTCAGAATATTAAATTTCTAGTAATTCATTATTTTCTACTAAATATTGTAGGTAATAGAAAAAAATTTAAAAGTTTTATAATGAAATCTTGTCTACCACTATACAAAAATAACATTTAAAATTTGTATAACTCCCCAAAGTAGGCAGCATTTTCAATACCCCCTATAATATACCCTCTTTTTTTTACTCCCAAAAGTATGCAACAATATTTAAAAAGCAACTTCAAACACTCTGCCTCAATAAGTTCAATTATTAAATGCCTCCTCTACCTTAATTAAAGATTTATTTTTGATTAAAAACTCATTTAAAGTTCTTTGAACTTCCCACGTAGTTTTATTTGGCAATATGCCAATAATAGGTCCTACCAAAATTTTTTGCTCAACATCATACAAAAGAGTTTCGATAAAAAAAAAAGTTACACGAACACCAAAAAAACTCATTAACTAAAGTTTTGACCTGGGTGAGAGCAAGTAAGTAAATCACGGAGTGAGTGTGAGTTTTGTACATCATCATAAACAGAACTTAACTTTCAATCAACAATGCCAGAAAAATCAACAACAACAAAAACAAGCGAAAACTACAACATGATTTTCTTTCTTTTTTTTTGTTTAATCTGTATGTGTGAGAGTATTTCTTTAATATACACTAACACATATACAAACATATGTACGTTTATTCACCTTTTAGGCTTTAGAATGGCTGCCTCGCTGGCTGGTTGGATGGTTAGCTGACTGACTGGCTAGTTAACCGAAGCGGAGTACTATGGGATAATATAGAGAAAATTAGAAGAAAAATTAAAAGAACGCGGGTAAAATGATATATTCTATCGAAAATATTTTGCTATCGATAACTATCGATTTTTCTATAGAAATTTTTTTGTTATCGAAAACTATAGAATTTTTTATACAAAATTTTTTGCTATCGATAACTATAGAATTTTGTATAGAAAATTTTTTGTTAGCGATAACTATAGAACTTTCTATAGAATTTTTTTTTATCGATAACTGCAGAATTTTCTAAACAAAACCTTTTGTTATCGATGACTATAGAATTTTCTATAGAAAATTTTTTGTTATCGATAACTATAGAATTTTTTTAAAGAACATTTTTTGTTATCGATAACTTTAGAATTTTCTAAAAAAATTTGTTTGTTGTCGATAACTTTAGAATTTTCTAAAGAAATTTGTCAATAACACAGTGATACAAAATCGAACTTTCGGAATCGGAATCGGATGACCCCAAAAGCAAATGAAAGCTGACGTTTTCCATAACAAAACCCTCAAGGCCTTTTTTTTAGGTCAGAGCTAGATTTTATTTTACACACATTTAAATTTGGTGATTTTAAAGCATTTAAAGTTTTTGTGTACTAAACGTGTCCAACTTTAAAGACCCCTGGTGGTGCCCTTATTGGACATGTAGGGTCCAGTTTCCAAACTTAAGCTCAAAATTACTTCAGCTATGACTGGTATGAATTTTGCTGCAATCGGTCCAGTACTGATTTACTGAATAGCCAAATTATTAAAATAAACCATGTACACCGTTGCGTATAATTGTTATTTAAAGGCAATTATTAATATAAGTCACTGGACACCGTTGCGTATGATTGTTATTTAAAAACAATTACAATATTAATCATTCGCCACTAAAACAGTTTTCAAGCATTAATTACTGTAATTATAATAAAAGTGCACTAACTTCAAATGCGTGTAAAACAAAATCTAGCTCTGAACTAGAAAAAAGCCTTGAGGGGTTTGTTATGGAATATGTCAACTTTCATTTGCTTTTGGTTTCATCCCATTCCGATTTTGGGTGTTGCACTGTGTAATTATAGAATTTTCTAAAGAGCATTTTTTGCAATCGATAACTTTAGAATTTTCTATAGAAATTTTTTTGTTATCGATAACTATAGAGTTTTCTATACAAAATTTTTTGCTATCGATAACTATAAAATTTTCTATAGAAAATTTTTTGTTATCGATAATTATAGAATTTTCTATATGTTATCGATAACTATAAAATTTTCTGTGGAATTTTTTTGTTATCGATTACTTTAGAATTAGAAAACTTGCTGATATCAAAAACTATACACTCAAAAAATTATGTCATTAACTGTTTGTAGTTTATTTAAAAAGTTTTCCGTTTAGTCGTTTTTAAAAGAAAAAACATTTGTTTGATGTTCAGTTTTTATTAATGACTACTTCAGTCCTTTGTTTCAAAAATAACACACTAAAAAAAAAAGACTTTCATTAACATTTAATTTTTAAAGTCATTTATTTTTGTTCTGTAAGTAAAAACTACTGATTATTCTTTTGATTTTTAATGATTTGTGTAAGTAATTTTTTTTTTAATTGTTGGTATTTTTTAATGAAATATCATTAGTTTTTACCTACACAAGTCAGTTATTTTTTTGTAGAAAAAAAAAATCAAAAAATTATTTATAGAAATATAAAAACATGTTTGTATCAAGTGACTTTGGCACGATGAGTAGAGTGTCTGGCCAGAATGTAGTTGATTGCGGGATCGATTTCCCAAAAATTTTATTAAAAATTTAAAAAAAAATATTTCAATAAAAAATTATAAAAAATTACCTACGAAATCATTAATTTTTATTGTTTTCGTAGGTTATTTTTTTGAAATTTGTTGCTAAAAATAACAGAACTATCATTAATTTTTAATGTTTTCGTGGGTTATTTTTTCGAATTTGTTGGTAAAAAAGAGTGAAAAAAACGTAATTTTTTAAAGTTTAATGTTATTTATTTTAGAAAATTTTGTCAACAGTAAAAAATAAATGTTGACGTTTGTTAAAACAAATGAATAATTACTGGGATGGTTTTCAATTGTTTATTCACTGGTTTTAAGTGTGTTTTTCATTTGTTTTTGCCTACAAAATATTTTGAGTGTAGAATTTCTTATAGAAATATTTTTGCTACCGAATTTTCAATAGAAAATTTCTATAGAATTTTCTATTGAAAATTTCGTGTTATCGATAACAATAGAATTTTCTATAAAAATTTTTTTTTTATCGATAACTATAGAATTTTCTATAGAACATTGTTTGTTATCGATAACTATTGAAGTTTTTATAGAAAATATTTTGCTATCGATAACTATAGAATTTTCTAAAGAAAATTGTTTGTTATCGTTGCCTATAGAATTTTCTATAGAATCTTTTTTTATCGATAATTATAGAATTTTCAATACAAAATTTTTTGTTATCGATAACTATAGAATTTCTATAATTTTTTGTTGTCGATAATTACAGAATTTTCTATAGAAAACTTTTTGTTATCGATAACTATACAATTTTCTGTGGACATTTTTTGTTATCGATAACTATAGAATTTTCTATAGAAAGTTTGTTGATATCAATAACTATAGAATATTTTATAGAAATATTTTTGTTACCGATAACTATAGAATTTTCTATTGCAAATTTTTTTGTTATCAATATCTAAAGAATTTTCTATTGAACACCTTTTGTTATCGACAACAATGGAATTTTCTGTAGAAATTTTTTTGCTATCGATAACACAGGCACACAAAATAAAAAAAGTGCCCAGACCCAGAGGGTTGACCCAGTTATTTCTAGGTTTTTGGGGTCGCTGAATCCGAATATGGCCATAAAAAATCATTTCAATTGCCAGTTTTTCCCCTACCGCCCCCCTATATCCCACCGGAGGATTGACTTTTATACAAACTTAAAATTAATGTGTACTTTTATGTTCTATTGGCAGCTAAACCCTAAAATGACAACAAAAAAAATTATGTGACCCTTCCATCAACCCCTAGCATGCCCATACAACCCCCTGAAAGGGGATAATTTTTGATTGTTTATAGAAAATCAAGATGTATATGGATTTCTACGTTTTTAGGCCACTAAAACCACATATGACTTCAAAAAATGTATAATACCCTTCCCTCACTCCCTAGCTCACATTATCACGCCCTATAGTGGATTTAATTTTGAAATTTTCAACAAAACTTGGGATGTAGACTAAAATAATTATGAAGATAAATTTCAAAATTAAATTCCCTGTAGGGCGTAGTAATGGGTTCTAGGGAGTGAGGGAGGGGTATTATACATTTTTTGTAGTCATATTCGGTTTTAGCGGTCCAAAAACATAGAATTCCATATACATCTTGATTTTTAATGAACACTCAAAATTGATCCCTTTTCAGAGGGTTGTTAGGGCGTGCTAGGGGTTGAGGGAAGGGTCACATAATTTGTTTGTTGTCATTTTAGGGCTTAGCTGCCAAAAAAACATAAAAGTACACATTAATTTTAAGTTTGTATGAGAATTAAAAATCAATCCTCCGGGGGGTTATAGGGGGACGGTAGGGGAAAACTGGCAATTAAAATTAATTTTTATCGGCATTTTCGGCTTCAGCGACCCCAAAAACTTAGAAATAACTGGGTCTGGACACTATTTTTTTTTTTTGTGTGCCTGTGTAATTATAGAATTTTCTGTAGAAAAGTTGTGCTATCGATAACTGTAGAATTTTCTATTAATTTTTTTTAGTTATCGATAACTGTAGAAATTTCTACAGAATATGTTTTATTGTCGATAACTCTAGAATTTTCTACAGCAAATTTTTTTGTGTTCGAAAACTTTAGAATTATCTTTAGAACATTTTTGGTATCGATAACTATAGAATTTCTTCAGAAATTTTTTTGTCTTCGATAACTATATAAGTTTTGATAAAAAAGTTTTTTGTTATCGATAAATGTAGAATATTCATACACATTTTTTTGTAAGCGATAACTGTAGAATTTTCTATTGAAATTTTTTGTTATCGATACCTATTGAATTTTCTATAATTTTTTTTTTGTCATCTATAACTTTAGAGTTTTCTATAGAAATTTGTGTTATCGATAACTATGGAATTTTCTATAGAAAATTTTTTGTTATCGATAACTATAGAATTTTCTATAGAAAATTTTTTGTTATCGATAACTATAGAATTTTCTATAGAAAATTTTTTGTTATCGAAAACTATAGAATCTTCAATAGAATATTTTGTATTACCTATAACTATTGAATTTTCTATAGAAAATTTTTTGTTATCAATAACTATAGAATTTTCTATAGAAAATGTATTTTGATCGATAACTATAGGACTTTCTATAGAAATTTAGTTGTTATCGATATAGCTAAGAATTTTATATAGAACATTTTTTGTTATCGATAACTTTAGAATTTTCTATAGAAAATTTTTTGTTATCGATAACTTTAGAATTTTCTATAGAAAATTTTTTGTTATTGATAACTATAGAATTTTCCATAGAAAATTTTTGTTGTCGATAACTATAGAATTTTTTATAGAAAATTTTTTGTTATCGATAACTACAGAATTTTCTATAAATTTTTTTTTGTAATCAATAACTATAGAATTTTCTATAGAATATTTTTTGTAATCGATAACTATAGAATTTTCTATAGAAATTTTTTTGTTATCGATAACTATAAAATTTTCTGTGGAAATTTTTTGTAATCGATGACAATAGAATTTTCTATAGAAAATTTGTTGATTTCAATAACAACACTCAAAAGAAAAACTCTGTCAAAAAATCTGTAAAACGACTTTCAATTTGAATTAGCAATCTTTTAGCAGATTGTTCTGCTGAGAAGAATATTTTTAGTAAAATCTCTGTCATTTAGTTTAAGAAAATAACAGACATTTTACTATGTTTGCTGAATTTCATTATTTTTTCAAGAAATTTTTTTATATAAAAAAAAAAGCAGAACAGATTGTCAGCAGATTGCTCTGCTGAAATCAGCAGATTGTTCTGCTGAAATCAGCAGAATGTTCTGCTGAAATCAGCAGATTGTTCTGCTGAAATCAGCAGATTATTCTGCTGAAATCAGCAGATTTTTTCTGCTAAAATCAGCAGATTTTTCTGCTAAAATCAGCAGATATTTCTGCTGATTTCAGCAGATCAATCTGCTGATTTCAGCAGAGCAATCTGCTGACAATCTGTTCTGCTTTTTTTTTTATATAAAAAATTTTTTTAACAAAATAATGAAATTCAGCAAACAAAATCAGTATAAACATAGTAAAATGTCACACATGTTTAATAACTAAAACGCCAGATAAAAGTATAAGCTTCCGTAGCGTAGTGGTTAAGAAGTGTGCTTTCAAATCGGAAGGTGGCGAGTTCGATGCTGGCTGGCGCCGTATGTTTTTTTTTTTTTTTTTTTATTTTATATTTATTCACCTCTTATGACAGATATTTAGCAAACCGTGTCTGCTAAAATCAGCAGATTTCTCATATGGCTCAAAATGGGTGTATTTTCAGCAGATTTTTCTGCTGATTGGACAGAGAATTTATTTTGAGTGAATAGAATTTTGTATAGAAAATTTTTTTTTATCGAAAAAGTTTTTCGTTATCGATAACTATAGAATTTTCTATTGAAAATATTTTGCTCTCGATAACTATTGAATTTTTTATAGAAAATTGTTTGTTATCGATAACTAAAGAATTTTCTATGGAAAAGATTCGGAGAAAATTTTGCTAGAAAATTTTTCAGATTTCTAAATATTTTTCTATTAGAAAAATTCTTAGGGGAAATTTTTTATTGGTCCCATAGTGTCATAGAGAAGCTTTTTCCATGTTTTCGTGTTGATTTCACGATTTTTATTTTGTTTTTGTTGATTTTAACTTTAACTGTTTTTGTTGTTATTCCTGTTTTTATGTGTATAAAACATGTTAAAAAAGAATTATTTGCGCAACTAATTAAAACTGAAGTTTCCGTTGAATGCAGTGGAATTTCCATAGAAAATATTTACATACGTATTACCAAGCATACTTTTAGGCTGAGCGAATAAAAAAAAAAACACAAGAAAAATAAACTTGAAATTTTATACATACAAAAAACATGGGCGGAATATAATATGGAAAGCATTAAACACATGCTCATTATATTTTAAACGAAATACGATAATAAGGCCATTAATGTGTAGCTATAAGTTAACTTCTTATTTGTATATGGGGCATTCCATGTGAAATCGGACACTTTGAAAAACTTTTTTTTTAGATTTTCCCAATTTGTTTACAGTTTTTAGTTCCCTTCGAAAACTCCTTCGTGGTAAATTTTCAGATTTTTTTGATGACCCGTTCAAAACATATCGAATTTTTAAAAATTGGTAGTTTGTTCCTTTACTCAAACTTCTTTTAATCATAACTTCTTCAATAATGGTCCAAATTTCAATTTTCAAAATTTTTGTTTTTTTAAGCACTTTCTATAAAAAAATCCCAAAAAATTCTTAAAAGCGCTTTAGTATGCGATTTTTAAGTTTTAAAATTTAAATCTCATTTTTGAAAATGTTTGTACTCTTTGATTTTTTTGAATTTTTTTTGTGTAAAACTTCTATCAATTCTACAAATTTTTTGCCCACGAAGATCGTGGGATAACGATTATTACTATTTTTTAAATTTTTTTTAAAAAATTTTATTGTAATTTTTCAATCTTAAAATCATTTCTACTGCTCTAATGGTGCGTCATAGAGGGGTCCTTTATAAGACCGACCCCCATTAATTTTTACGTTTTAACATTTCTTTGGAACAAACTAATACCCTATCTCCAATTTCTAAGGGGGCTCCCACAAAAAACGATAATTTTAAAATTTGTTCCAACCGCTCTAACTGCCCTAATAGTGCCCTTAGAGCAACAAAATGTATGACCAACCCACAATATTTTTTTAGTCCAAACATTTTCTCTGAACACACCTACCCTCTATCTTTAACTGTTAAGGCGGTCACCATACAATTTTTTTTATTTTTTGTAAATTTGTTTAATTTAATCAGCTTCTACTGGTCCAATGGTGCGTCCGAGAGGGGTCATTAGTGAGACCGACCCCCATTTATTTTTACCCTACAACATTTTTTCAGAACATACCTACCCTATCTCCACTCCCTAAGTAGGCTCCTATACAAAATTACATTTTTATAAAATTTGCTCCAACTGTTATTTGTATGGGAGCCTACTTAGGGAGTGGAGATAGGGCGTAGGTATGTTTTGAAAAAATGTTGTAGGGTAAATTCTGTTTTAATTTTTAAATTAATAAAAATTATTTATTATTCGACCTTTAAAATTCTATTTTTGAGAAAGATTATTCTAGCTCAAGGTCATATTTCTTTTACTAATCGTTACGATGATATTGTCAGAGTAACAATTTTCAAGAAACTTTTTATAAAGTTGTTTGTTTTAAATTGTAGGGTAAAAATAAATGGAGGTCGGTCTCACTAATGACCCCTCTCGGACGCACCATTGGACCGGTAGAAGCTGATTAAATAAAACAAATTTACAAAAACTAAAAAAAATTGTATGGGGACCGCCTCAACAGTTAAAGATAGAGGGTAGGTGTGTTTAGAGAAAATGTTTGGACTAAAAAAATATTGTGGGTCGGTCATACATTTTGTTGCTCTAAGGGCACTATTAGGGCAGTTAGAGCGGTTGGAACAAATTTTAAAAAATATCGTTTTGTGTGGGAGCCCCCTTAGAAATTTGAGATAGGGTATTAGTTTGTTCCAAAGAAATGTTAAGACGTAAAAATTAATGGGGGTCGGTCTTATAAAGGACCCCTATATGACGCACCATTAGAGCAGTAGAAATGATTTTAAGATTGGAAAATTACAATAAATTTTTTTAAAAAATTTTAAAAAATAGTAATAATCGTTGTCCCACGATCTTCCTGGGCAAAAAATTTGTAGAATTGATAGACGTTTTACACAAAAAAATTTCAAAAAAATCGAAGAGTACAAACATTTTCAAAAATGAGATTGAAATTTTAAAACTTAAAAATCGCATACTAAAGCGCTTTTAAGAATTTTTTGGGATTTTTTTTTAGAAAGTACTTAAAAAAACAAAAATTTTGAAAAAAAAATTTGAAATTTGGAGCATTATTGAAGAAGTTATGATTAAAAGAAATTTGAGTAAAGGAACAAACTACCAATTTTTAAAAATTCGATATCTTTTGAACGGGTCATCAAAAAAATCTGAAAACTTACCACGAAGGAGTTTTCGAAGGGAACTAAAAACTGTAAACAAATTGGGAAAATCTAAAAAAAAAGTTTTTCAAAGTGTCCGATTTCACATGGAATGCCCCATATACACAATATATTTAAAACATGTTGTTGCATGTCTTTAGTTGAAAAAAAGAGAAGGTTGGTAAAAACTCTGTGTGTGTGAAAGGAATTTAAAATTTTATGTTTTACCACAAATGACAAGAACATAAATTATAAACAGTGTTTTTGAGTTAAAAATATAATAAGAAAAATATGTATATTAAAGCCTACTTTAAGGGTTTAAAAATGAAGTATAGTTTTAGGAGCTCAGTTTTTAAATAATATAATAATAATAATAGTTTGATCACATGATCAATTATTTTTATTTATTCTTTATATTTATTTACAACTCATTTTTAATAAATTCCACCTAACCGAGAACTGGTAACAATGACCGTCGTCTCGTTGTAGCGAAAAAAACCAAGGGTTCTGGAGGGAATCGAACCCACGACCCCCACGTTGAAAGGCTAGCACGCTACCAACTAGCCTACGGGGGTCCCCCGTAGGCTAGTTGGTAGCGGACGGGGGACGGGGGTCCCAGTTTTTAAATAATTATCATGAATTTATATTTATGGTTTTACAATGATAGATTTTATTTGATTTTTCCTTGGAACGGAATACTCAAACATTTTAAATTCAGCTTTTTATGCTCAAAATATAAGTGATATCAAATTTTGAAAGCTTTTTATAAAAGTGTAATATTTGCCAGAAAATTCATTATATCTCCACTAAAACATAAAACACTACATACCTGTCCTTTCATAAAAGAAAAGAAAAAAAAAGTCCGTAAATAATCATTTTTATCCAAAACATATCACAAGTAATTATCTTCAATCAGAAACAACTGCAATTATTTTGACATTTCTATTTTTCTTGTTTCATTTTTCAACTGACATTTTGGCATGATTTTTCTATAATCCTTTACTTAGCAGTAAAATGAAAAAAAGCTTGACTATAGAAAAAAATAAAAATCACCATTCAAAGAACTGGAAAAAAATACGTCAAACAAAACAATTGCCAAACTAAAAACTGCAATGCGCCATAGTTTAGACGTTTTGTTTCTAAACAGAAGAAATCTAACAACCCACATATTTTATTACTGACATTTTTTACAAAACACTAGAAAAATATTGTAAAAAAAATTACAGCAATTTTCTTAAGTGAAAAAAAGACAATTTAAACAATTTAGTACAAAAAAAAAATAAATATTTAAATGTCAAAATGGACATTTACGTTCTATAACTAGAACGAAGAAGCCTCGTTTCAAAAGGATTTTTTTGTTTCAATCGTTTAGTTTTTCGTTTGTCTGTGTTAAGCTTTATAATCTGCTTAGGTTAAATACAAGGAGTTAAAGGCTGTCAAATGCTTGACAATTGTTTTTAAAACACAAAAAAAATATTAAAAAAAATATATAAAAAAGATGAAAAGAAATAAAATGTAGAAAATAGTTACCGTAGCAATTAAAATGTTTAAAAAAAAAAACGCAAAGTAGAAAAATGTTTTGTCAATTTTGTTTGAAAAGTTAAGCATACTTTTTAGGTTAAATAAAAAAAGGTAAAGAGTAAAGTATACTTTTAGGAGAAAAAGTAGCAAAGTATATTTTAAAAAAGATTATAAAATAGAGATTTTTTTAAAGAAAAATAACTTGAAACTTTTGCTACAGGAAAAATTATTAAAATAAAATGTCAGAATCATAATTAAAATTGTTGGGTGACTTATTAACTCACTGATTCATCATCGCCTTGTCCAAATTACTAAAACTAGAATTATACATGAAATTTTTAATGTAGATTTACCTTTCGGAAAATAGAACGATTCGAAGAGGACAAAAAAGTCTACCAAATAATGGTCAATGAAACTATAAAAATTTAGGTTTTCAAAATTCGATTAGTAGGTGGTAAAAATTGTCAAAATGTGGACCTGAGGACTTTTTCTATCTAACGAAAAATGGTTCTGAAAACATTTTGACAAAAGTTCTTTTTAGAAAGTTTGAATTCTAAGATGTCGAACCAGCATTAAAATCTGCTGAAAAAACACCTATTTTGAGCCATATGGGAAATCTGTTGATTTTAGCAGACACGTTTTGCTGAAAGTCTGTCATGATAATCTAGGTTAAATCAACAGAGAAATCTGTCAAAACAGCAGAGAAATCTGCTAAGACGTTATCTAGAAAATTTTTGTTTTTAAAAAATTCGTTTTCATGGAAACTATAAAAGTCTGGCAACGTTTGCAAAAATAAGTACTTAGATCAGAATTGATGAAGGAGAGGAAGAAGAATAATGATTACTAAAAATAAAAGTTTATTTACATAAAATAGCAATAACAACACTTCTGTTAGAAAAAACTACAGCAACAACACCACTCGAATTGAAAAAATCAGATTTAGTTGATACTTGCTTAACAGCCTTCGTGGCGTATCGGTCTAGAGTGATTGTACGTTACAAGCAGTTAATAGCAAAGTATTACAGATGATGATGGGTTCAATCCTCGGCGGCTGCGATCTGTAAATAATTTTCACATATAGAGTTCTATTGACTATTAACTAAATAAATTTGACATTAAAAGTTTTTCTGAAGATTATTATAACTGGATAATATGAAACTAGTAAGAAACAAACCAGGATGTCTAAATTTTTAGAAAAATTAAAATTTTTCTTTCACACTTTTCTCAATTCAAAAACCATATATAGTTTTTTTTTTAATTTATACTTAAAAAAAATCTGTAAATTTAGCAATTTAAACTTATTTTGTTTAGTCAATTACACTGTACAACAATTTCAAACTTTTTCCAAAATTACGGGGTTCCGACGTTTGACTCTGGTAGAGGAAATCAAAAAAATATGTACGTGTGTCGGCGTTTTGAAAGATCACATCGGATTTTTTTTTTAGAGACGGTTTTATTTTCCCAACTTTAGCCTATTTTTGCAGAATATAGGCATATAAAACAATGTTTTCTTTACATCTGAGGTGTATGGTACGCTCAGCAACCCAGCAAAAAAAGAGCGGAGTACTCAGTGTTGCCACCGGTCAACTAAAAAATTATCCAGTAGTTTGTCCGAAATTATCCAAAATCCCAAAATTATCCAAAAAAAAAAAATCAAAAACATTTTTTTTTTAACCAAACAAAAGTGTTTTTTTAAATTTAATTTAAAGAATACATAAAATAAGTAGAAGTTTGTCCAAAATTATCCAAAATACCAAAAATATGTTATACCAATAGTATTACACTGTAGAACAAATTCAGGTTAGCAAAAGTTAGGTCGATTCTGAGAGTACGGGTGAAAATAGAGGCTAAATTAGAAAACCCGTATCGCGGCGTTTGTTTATGTTAGTTCGATTTTTTTTTTATTCGATCTTCGAACTTTGCAATCAAATGCCGATTTTCAGCATATTGTTTATATGGTTTTTTGGTTTTTTTTCAATCAAATTGTTGGACAGGTCTCTAGCAACAATTTGACTTTTACAGATTGAAAAAATATCAATCATTCGACGAGTTATAGCCAAAAAACCATAAAAACAATATGCTGAAAATCGGCATTTGACTGCAAAGTTCGAAGGTCGATTAAAAAAAAAATTCGAACTAACATAAACAAACGCGGCGATACGGGTCTTCTAATTTAGCCTCTATTTTTACCCCTCACTCTCAGAATCGACCTAACTTTTGCTAACCTGAATTTGTTCCTCAGTGTTACTCTTTTGTGGGCTCAAAATTTGTATCCCTATTTCTTTCATTAACTTCTTTTGTAAAAAGAATTGAAGCAACAGTATTTGAAGATAATTTATTTCGTAAATCAGTTTTTTTCTTTAAAAAAATATATATTTTGTCCATGTAAAACTTTAAATTGTAAATGATAAAATTATCCATAAATTATCCAAAAATGTAATTATCCAAAGAGTATCCAAAAAATTTTAAATTATCCATTTTTTGGATAATTATCCAAGAAGTGGCAACACTGGGAGTACTTCTATTTGGAGTGCTTTAAAACAGTGATCGGCACCCATTGCACGCTGGAGCCGAACACAATCGGCAATTCACATGTATACAACACGAATGTCAACAAAAAATCAACAAAGAGCATAAAAAAACAAATATTTTATTCAGTAGCAAGCTGACTTTCTTCAAAGCAGGTTGATGTCGCTTTGTTGAAGAAATACACCAACACATGCATATTTTTATTAAAACACTAATACTTTCATATGCCTCTTTGTGCCGACCACTGCTTTAAAACCATAACAAATGTAATGAAATACAACAAAAATAACAAAAAACACAAGAAAAAAACACACAAACAGTTTTTTCTGCTCCATAAAAAGTTGTTATTCAGCACTTAACTCAATACCTTCCGCGACACTCCCATACAAAAGTAAGTAGATATTCAGTAGATAAGAAGTACTCCGAGCTTTCAAACAACTTCCAACTACTTCCACGGAGTAGTTCTTATCTACTGAATATTTACTTACATTTGTATGGAGGTGTCGCGATAGGTAATGAGTTAAGTGCTGAATATCTATCTATGTATTCTGGAGTAGAAAAAACTGTTTGTGTGTTTTTGTCTTGTGTTTTTTGTTATTTTTGTTGTATTTCATTACATTTGTTATAGTTTTAAAGCACTCCACTGAGAAGTGGTAATGACTTTTTTTGCAGGGAAATTTGTAGAAAATATTATGGGAAATATTTTTGTGAAAGAGATTAACTCCCTCATATAACGATATTTTTTTGGTTCTTTTCTAACAAATCGTAAAAAACAACCCGAAAATGGGGTAGGGCGGGGACAAAATGTTTTACAAATATGTTGCACATAAAATTTTACTATATACGTCAAAGAACACCAAAGCCCAAAAATTAACACAATCACCAAACAAGAGTCAAGTTCAAGATTGCGCATTCAAAAAGTTTAAAAAAAAAAATTAAGCCTTAGTGGGAAATCTTAAATTTGACTGGTTTTTGGTGTTTCTATAGGTGTGATAATATAGGAAAATTTTATGGCCAACATTTTTGTAGAACATTTCATACCCGCCCTCCCCATTTTTAGGGGTGTTTTCTTCGATTTTTCAGAATAGAGCCAAAAGTTACCGTTATATGGAGGAGTTAGAGGGTTAATATGTTCCACAAAAATATTTGCCATAATATTTTCTACACTCAAAATAATACATCAGTAGATTTACTATTTTTTTTTTGCTAATGCTGGTTAACTTACTTTTAGCAAATTTTTAGTTGAGATTAGCATGTTAGCAAAAATATCTTGTAAACTTCATTTAGCGCTAAATTTTTAATTGAGTTGACCAAATTTTTACAAGCTTTTTTGCTAATATTAGCAAAAATAAATGGTAATTTTTTTTTTTCAGAAAACTTAAAATGGCGCTATCTCGGAAACTAAGCCAGATAGAGCAAAATATAGGCCATTTTTGGTTCTCGTGTTCTGTGTTGTATCGCCGGTCCTCTTCATATGTGTGAACCCTAATGGGCCCTAACTTTGGATCCAAAAAAGTTAGCATTCCCGAAAATTTTAAAATGCTCAAATCTCGGTAAATATTGTCGACACAACAAAAAGTCCAGAAGCATTTTTGTAGCTCTCAACACGTAGAAGAAGACCGCAATAAACAAAAGCTCTCCGAGTAATATTTTTGAAGTTATCGAAATTTTTAATTCTCAAAACCCCAGTGATCCCCTAAAATCACGTATCTCAAAATCTAAGCAAGATAGAGCGAAACGGACAAAAATTTTGGATCAAAAACTATGACGATTTTTAAGGAACCCAACTAGGTCTAGGCCCATCGGGGTCTGGGCCTAACGGGTCCGACTCCAATGGGGTCCTAAAATGTGTATGAACTAAGTCGAAATAAAAAAAATTCTGTTAACTAATTTTTGGCAAAACATTTTTGGTAACTTTACCAAAAAAAATGGTTGGTTCAAAATCAGCAAATTTTCTTGTAGGTTTACTAGCTTTTTTTGCTAACATTACAGTTTTTTTTTTGAGTGTATGGATACATATATGTGAATATATGGATGCATATAGGTGGATATATGACCATATATGATTATATATGATTTGTATATAGTCATATTTGATCATATTTGCAACATATATGTCCATATACGTAAAATGAGGGCATATGACCATATATGACATATATAGTCATATTTGGAGCATATATGGCATCCCGAGTACAAAAAAGTTATATGACGCAATATTTAATTTTATATGAACAGATATGCTTTTATGTAAATCCATATTAATTTTGATCCGAAAATTGGCGGATCGAATAGTATACGATTATATCAAATTCCTGTACTTTTGATAAAATAATATCAAATTTGATTAAGTTTGATCCCAAAAATGGGTCTATCTAATTGTTTTAAATCATATCTTATCTGTTAAAATTAGATAAATTTTTATATAATTAGATGAAATCTTGTAAAATTTTTTGAAATTTTAAACGTGAAATTAGAAATTATTTTATCAGATTGGATTTATTACACAGGTTGACAAAAGTTGAACTTTTTCAATTTGCCTGACCTTTGACAATTGATTTAAATGGATTTTAGTGTGCTGATTCCGAGTCTGTTTTCCAATTTTTCCAATCGCTCTTAAAGAGAGCCTCAATTTTAAACACGAACTTAACTATTGGATGAAAGGATTCCAAAACTGGTATTCGCTTTTTTGTGACAGCTTCAGTTTTCGATTTATTAAAAAGGGCATAAATATTCAGACCAAATTAAAGAGGGCATAAATTTAAAAATTTTACGTTAGCGATATCTCCAAAACTAAAGATGACTTAACAAAAGTAATACTATTTTTGGAATCAGCATATCCAACATACTTCAAATAGTCATTCACTTTTTGGATGTAAGACAATTGTTGGTAAATATAGACTCACAAACATGCCAAAAATAGCCTATTTTCAAAGCTTCCTTAGGCTATATCTCAAAAACTAGAGCTGACCCAAAAAAAAACGATAGCCAGATTTGAAATTAGCGTACCTTAATTACCCAAAATTAGCAATCAGAAAGCGGGCAAAAAAAAGTGTTATCCATTAGAAGAGTTTTTATTGTATACTTCGGATTTTTTTTTATTAAAAATTTGTCAATTTTCTTTTCTAAAATCACTTTTAAAGGGATTTAAAAATTCCAAAAAATGTTTGGGTCTTAGAAAATATACATATAAACATTTTTGCGGAACTTAAAAATTTTTCAAAAACATAAAATTTCTCCTAAAAACATTTTCAACGATTTTTTTAACTTTTTGCCAAAAAAATTTTGTGTCCGGTACTTTGGAAAATTTGAATAAAATTTTTAGGACTTGAACATTTTTTAATTGTTTTTTAAATGTCAGAAACTGATAACTGATAAGTAAAATGTCTCAAACTCTGGGAATTTTTCTATATACAAATTTTCTTGGATTCCTAAAGTTCTCCCTTACGAAATTATTTTTTTTTAAATTTGATAATTTTTCTGTCTCACAATCGGAGCTAAGAATAAGTATTCTTCTTATCTTTTTCCTTTACCGAAATACAACTTTAATATTTAATTTCTCAACAATAATGCCACAAAATTTAACAAAAATACAAAATCCTTCTATTGTGTTGGATGTAATGTGCATTACAATAGTATAATTGAATTAAATTCTGGAAAGACTATTATATGGGTGTGTGTGTTTGTGTCAATGGATAAATGAATACCACCACTACAAAGACAATCTGTAATACCAGTCGAGAATCATTGAAAACCAAATACTGGGAATAATACAGAATTTATCCTTGAGCGTTTTAGAAAACGAATACATAAACCTACAAACAGCATCACAGAATAGAGTGGCTCAAAAGTGACACACTCACAGACATACATATTTAGAGAAGGGTTCATTTGAAATTGAGATTTACTTGCTTTCCATAACGTCTGATTTGGTCAACAAATAATGATGAGTAATACTAGAACCAAAAAAAATATTGGCTAAACATTTTTAATTAAATCTATTGATCAACAACATTTAAATAAATCAATTATTGTTTTGATTAAAATTTTCGTTATTTTCTGTCGAATTACTGCCGAATTTCAATTTTTGAACATACCAGATTTTTTTCGCTTTACTTTATTCGAAAATTAAATTAAAAAAAATTTACAAAATAATCGTTAGTCACCTTTTCTTTGTTGGAAACATATTGGAAAGCAAAAAATAAGTATTTCTTCGTATTTCATTCGTTAAATCAATCATTGTTTTAATTGACTTAAAATTAAAAATTTATCAAATTTGTGATCGATATCGAAAAATGTTTAATTGAAAAAATATTCACTTAATCATTCAAATATTCAAAAAATATTCAATTAATTACCTACACTTAAGATAATTACTCTGTTAAATACTCTGTAAAATGAGATTTTAAGAAAATACTTTGTACTTTCTTGTGACCGAAAAACAAAATTTTATCTATAATTATACTTTTTACTTTGTAGTCTCTATTTCAAAAATAATAAACAGAGTTTTTTTTTGTTAAAATACGGATTTTAGAAAAATACTTTTTTTCTAGTAACCAATATACAAATTTTTTTTTGTAATTTTACTTATTGCTCTGTAATACAGTTTTTAAATAAAAATAACTTCAAAAAACTTCGAAATATGATCAAAAAACCCCTCTTTAAAAAGTGTCTTAAATTATAATAAAAACTGGTAAATTTTACGAGGATGACGTGTTAAATTAAAGTTATTTGTTAAAAACTCGTAATATTCACAAAAATAAAAAAGTAAATTTACAATTTGGAAGCATTAAAGCGGGAAAATGTAACGCATCGAAATATCGGTCTAGGAACCCATATATTTTATTGATCACTGATCGCTTCTAAGACATTCTAGCGATGTCCGTCCGTCCGTCTGTAGAGGACACGATACAGTTCAAAATAAAAGAGCTAGACTTCCGAAGTTTGGCACGAATATGTCTTATATTCCTAGGCAGGTTAAGTTCGGAAATGGGCAAAATCGGACAAGGGGGAAAAAAGTTCCCCCTTGAAGAACTAAACCAACCTAAGAAAAACCGCATTTTTTGAAGGGTTTTTTGTACTTCTGCTAAGCAAATGCAACATTCTTATCTTAGAAGATGTTCAAAATCGCACGGGGAAGGTGCCCCCTAACGTCTCCCAACAACCCCCCACCCCAAAAAAAAAAAACGCTCCTGGATTTTTTTTATATTGTGTTTTTACATTTTGGAGGGTATAAAAGATTCGGCCCAGCCGAATTTAACACTCTTACTTGTTTTTTTATCAAATTTTTTTTCATCAATTTTTTTTTTTTTATTATTTTTTTTTCATTATTTTTTTTTCATTAAATTTTTTTTTCATCAAAATTTTTTTTCATCAATTTTTTTTTGTTTTTTCATAAATTTCTTTTTTTTCATCAATTTTTTTTCATTAATTTTTTTCTCATAAAATTTTTTTTTCTTCAAATATTTTTTTTCATAATTTATTTTTTAATAATATTTTTTTCATTAAATTTTTTTTTATCAAATATTTTTTTATCAATTTTTTTTTCACCAAAAATTTTTTTTCATATTTTTTTTCATCAATTTTTTTTACATCAAAAAATTTTTCTATTCATCAAATCAAATTCTAATATTTAATTCATCAAAAACTTTTTTTTCATCAATTTTTTTTTTCACCAAAAATTTTGGGTTCATAAATTTTTTTTTTTTCGTGAAAAAAAAATTGTTTTTTTTTACCAAAACTACTTTTTCACCAAGTCTAAGCTTTTCGCATACAAATTTTCCATTTGTTTATCAAATGTACATAAAACAAGTGAGAGTGGTAAATTCTTTGGTGCCGAATCTTTTAAGGTCTTTAGTTTAGCTTGTACATTTCTTTTTGTTAGGGCAAAATTTGTTTGCATTAATTCTTTATATTTTTTATTTAATAATAAATAAATAAAAAAAAATTATATATGAGGCATTCCACACCAAATGTCCAGCGAAAAAAACACGTGTACCGTAAACTTCTGAATAACTTGTATGTATAGCCCTATATGGAACTTAGAAAATTACGTTTTTGGTTTTTCAATTTTTCAAAAACTGGGCTTAGAAGGCGTGGTCAAATATTGGAAAAATGGTCAAATTTGTGGCGAGTTGCCTTGTTTAAATATTTATCACATTAAAACGGAATGCACCACAATCTCATTTACATTCTCATATAGTTTTGTATGTGCTATCAATTAAATTTTTTTTTTTGAAAATTTTCTAAAACCGTTCTGAAATTTTCCATTTCTAAAAAATATCAATTTATTAAAAATCCGGCCACTTTTTTTTTCTTTTTTAAATTTTTTTTTTAAAGTTTAGATGTTTGTCCATCCACACAAAAAAATTCAGAAACACGTTCTTCGTTTTTTTTTTGAGAAAATCGCATTTGAACTTTAAATTTCACAACAATTTTGTAATTTGCTTGTATTTTCTTGATTTAACTTTTCGAATGAGTTTTTCTTTATATATGTTAAGTTTTTTTTTTAGTGCAAGATTTTCGGATTTCAAAATTTTTTCGATGAATAATTTTCGGATTTCAAAATTTTTTTGCCCTTTGGAAAATTTTTTAGAAAACTTAATTCTTTCCTTATTTCTTTTTTTTTTCTTTCTTTCTTTTTCCTTTCCTTTCTTTTTCTTTTTTTCCTATTTTTAAATTTGGTCTGGGAGTGGAAATTTCCCCTCGCCCCCCACCCTTGCACCCTCGTATGTTATAAGGATATCATGTTAAGTATCACTTAATAATTCTTTCGAAATCATCATTGATAAAAAATGAGTGCTCAAATTGAGTTGTAATTTGTAGTGAACCTTGCCTTAGATAAGTTTAGAATCTCATAATATCTATGAAGGAAGAATAAAAAATTACACAGCCACAACCACGCGCACACACACATATAAACTTTAACAACACCTAAGTACTTCCGTTTACAATAGCTTTTTCAAACAAAAGCTAACATTAAGCTAAACACCAATATATACACACCCACACTGACCGTATAAAAAAAACTACTACAGAGACATTAGCTTTCAGTTACTGTTAGAGACACGCATTGATTCTTTTATTTTTTTTTTTGTATAAATCTCTTTATTTGGTATGTTTGTTGGTATGCGAGTTTGAGTTTTTATGTATATGTGTCGTATATAATGTGATGACAATGACCGGAAAACATATAGAAAACTAAGCGTTAATAAACAATGGCCTCATGTAAGTTAGTTGGTTGGTTGTTTGTTTGCATGTATGTGTGTGCACTAAAGGTGTCCTAACGACTAAGGTAATTTTTCAAAATCACTTTTTAATACGTGGTAGGGTCCTAAATTGTAGTTTTGTATCTAAAAATGAGTGAGCCAAAATTTGGAGACAATCGGATAAAAATAACTCGTGCCGAAAATGGATTGAAGTTTTGGGACACTCTTATCTGATGAAAAAACACGTTTTTTCTAGTTTTTTGAAAAATATTGGTATATGCTATTTTTTGTTAATTTTTTTGTTAAGTAATATGAAAATGGTAATAAATTACCTTTTCAAAAAGCTTAAAGAAATTCAAATCGGATGAAAAATAAGCATTTTACGCATACATGCCCCAGACCATTGCATGGTTTTTAAAGCCAAAATTTGAAAATTTTCAAAATTTTTAGGCAAAAAAATAAAAAAAATTAAATTTGACTTTATAATTATATTAAATACATGTTATAGATAAAAACTAACAGATTTGGTAGTCTAACTTTTTTTTTCATTTGGCGTGGGTAGTGATATAATTTCCGCGGATTCCAAAGAAAATCAGTTTTTCTAAAATAATTTAGCAAATATGGGAAACAATTTTCTGTATTGTATTATACGAAGTGAAATACATAAATTCTGTAAATTTTTTGAGAATTCGGGCATCTTTAACCCCTTTTTGTCGAGGTGAAATGACACATTTGAGACGTTATACATTTCTATAATACAAAATATCTGCATATATCCGATTTCTCAAAAGTTACAGAATTTACGTTTTACACTTCGATCCGCACAATAGAGCACAAATTTTCAAAAATTTGCTTAATTATTGTAGAAAAACGCATTTTATTTGGAATCCGCGGAAATTTTATCACTACCCGCGACAAATAAAAAAAAAGCTTGACTACCATATCTGCTATTTTTAATCTTAAACATGTTTTCAATTTGATCATAAAGTAAAATTAAATTTTTACTATTTTTTTGCCTAAAAATTTTGAAAATTTTGAAATTCTGGCTCTAAAAACCATACAATGGTCTGGGGCATGTATGCGTAAAATGCTTATTTTTCATCCGATTTTAATTTTATTAGTCGTTTTGAAAAGGTAATTTAGTACCATTTTCATATTATTTCACAAAAAATTTAACAAAAAATATCAAATACCAATGTTTTTCCAAAAACTAGAAAAAACGAGATTTTCGTTCGTATAAGAATGTCTCAAAACTTCAATCCATTTTCGGCACGAGTTATTTTTAGCCGATTGTCCCCAAATTTTGGCTCACTCATTTTTAGATACTAAAGAACAATATAGGACCCTACCAGGTATAAAAAGGTGATTTTCGTTTTTAAGGACACCTCTAGTGTGCACTCGTTGTAAAGCTTTTATATTCTATGTATGTGTATACAAATACAATGAAACGGTTACAGGCAATTTTTCTTGTTTTATTTTCATTTCAAACAACAGTTGTAGTAGTCGTAGTAGAGTAGTATTTGCTGTATGTATGCGTATTTAATAGGCTTTATTGTGGTGCTAGGAGGCTTTTATGTGTTAACGTTAATGACATTCATTTAGAAAAACACGTTAAGCATAACAATTATGGTCCAGTGATTATTTATGGGCTTAATTTAACAACAAGAAGACAAAAATAAAAAATAAATCACAAAATCCTTAAAACATGTTAAGAAGAGATTTTTATTTAAATGAATTTGCTTTAAAGTTGAGAATCAAAAAACACCTATTAGAGACTAACAAATTGTGGAACAAAAGTTTTAGTTTTTGGAAAAATGAGTGAGAAAGTCATGGTCAATTATGGTAAAATAAGAAAATTTTTATATCACTGTGCCCTGGGAAAGATTTAAATAAATAAAATTTTGTGTTACTCTAAGTTTTAAGCGGATTCTATTTTTAGGCGATAAAAAAAAAATATAATGAGCCAAAAAAAAATGTACTACGCGTTTTTTTTTTTACTTTCTTGCGTTTTAGTTATTTTTGTTGCACTTAAAATAATAACTCTGTAAAATACTCTGTAAAATGACTGGTATCTCGATTCAACAGATATTTGACAGAGTTTTCTGTCAAAATACAGATTTAAAGAAAATACTTTGTATTTTGTTGTGACAAAAAAACAAAGTTTCCTCTGTTATATTACTTTTTACTTTGTAATCTTAATTTTACAGATAATTAACAGAGTTTTCTGCTAAAATACAGATTTAAGCAAAATACTTCGTATTTTTTTTTATATCCAAAAGTGTTTTCTGTTTTGAGTAGTTTTTGTTTTTGTTACCAAACATCAAAATTTTATCTGTAAATTTTTTTTTGAGAAAAAGTTGAAAAAGTAGCAAAAAAAAGTTATAAAAAAAAATCTTTTCAGAAATCTTATAAAAAATTTACAAAATAACATGCCTTTAACTAAAATTTACAGGGTTTTTTCTTTAATTTTTTTTTTGCATCAAATGCATTTTTCAAATATATGTAAATTTAAATAGTTTTCTTCGCTAAATGGTGGTTTATTTGACCAATATTTTACTAGAAACTCTGTAAATTAACAGTTTTTTTGTCCAAATCATTTTACAGAGTTTTAAAGTAAAATTACAGAGTTTGCTCTGTAAAAAATCTTTCATATTTTACCAATATTTTACTATAAATTCTGTTAATTAACAGTTTTTTTCTGTCAAAATCATTTTACATTACTTTAAATTACTACGAAATGTTGTTAGCTGGAAAAGTATGGTGTACTCTGTTAAATTGGCAGAGTTTTTCTGTAATTTAACAGAGTTATTATTTTGAGTGTATATATTCTTTATAACCAAAAAACAAGTTTTTTCTGTATTTTTACTAATTTCTATGTAATCTTAATTACATAATCTTAAATTTACAGAGTTTTTTTCTGTAAAATTTTGGTTGCATCAGCTGTATTTTACAAATATATGGGGCATTCCATGTGAAATCGGACACCTTGAAAAACTTTTTTTTAGATTTTTCCAATTTGTTTACAGTTTTTAGTACACTCAAAATAATTACTCTGTTAAATACTCTGTAAAATGACTGTAATCTCAATTCGACAGATATTTTACAAAGTTATCTGTCGAAATGAAGATTTTTAGAAAATACTTTGTATTTTCTTGTGACCGAAAAACAAAATTTTATCTGTATTTTACTTTTTACTTTGTAATCTCTATTTTACAGATAAAAAAACAGTTTTTTTTTTGTTAAAATACGGATTTTAGAAAAATACTTTGTTTTTTCTCGTAACCAAAATGCTAAATTTCATTTGTAATTTTACTTAATTGCTCTGTAAAAATAAAAATCACTTCAAAAAACGTCAAAATATGACCGATAAACCCCTCTTTAAAGAGTCTCTTAAATTAAAATAAAAACTGGTAAATTTTACGAGGATGACGTTTAAAATTGGATTGACTTGTTAAAAACTCGTAATATTCACAAAAATAAAAAAGTAAATTTACAATTTGGAAGCATTAAAGCGGCAAATTTAACAAAATTTTAATTTTAATTATTTTTTTTAATTTTAATTAATGTTTTTGATGCAGAGAAGTTTTACTCATAAAATGGATTTAACTAAACTTTGTAAATTTACAGTTTTTTTTTTTTTTTAATTTTGAACTCATAAAATGCATTTAACTAAAACTTTGTAAATTTACAGACTTTTTTTGGTAAAATTCTTTTCGGTTTTATCAATATTTTACAGATAATTCTATAAATTTACAGTTTTTTTTATCGAAATTATTTTACAGAGTTTTCTTCGTAAAATAACAAAAAATCTTGCTGGTTGGAAATCTATGGTATTTTCTGCTGGCTCAGCAGAGTATCTTTGTAATTTAACAGAGTGATTATTTTGAGTGTACCCTTCGAAAACTCCTTCGTAGTAAATTTTCAGATTTTTTGATGACCCGTTCAAAAGATATCGAATTTTTAAAAATTGGTAGTTTCTTCCTTTACTCAAACTTCTTTTAATCATAACTTCTTCAATAATGGTAAAATTTAAAATTTTTTTTTTCAAAATTTGTTATTTTACGTACTTTTAAAAAAAAAATCGCAAAAAATTCCTAAAAGCGCTCTAGTATGCGACTTTTAAGTTTTAAAATTTAAATCTCATTTTTGAAAATGTTTGTACTCTTCGATTTTTTTTAAATTTTTTTGTGTAAAACATCTATCAATTCTACAAATTTTTTGCCCAGGAAGATCGTGGGATAACGATTATTACTATTTTTTAAAATTTTTTAAAAAAATTTTATTGTAATTTTCCAATCTTACAATCATTTCCACTGCTCCAATGGTGCGTCATAGAGGGGTCTTTTATAAGGCTGCCCCCATCAATTTTTACGTCTTAACATTTCTTTTGAACAAACTAATACCCTATCTCCAATTTCTAAGGGGGCTCCCACACAAAACTACATTTTTTAAAATCTGCTCCAACCGCTCTAACTGCCCTAATATTGCCCTTAGAGCAACAAAATGTATGACCGACCCACAATATTTTTTTAGTCCAAACATTTTCTCTGAACACCCCTACCCTCTATCTTTAACTGTTAAGGCGGTCCCCATACAATTTTTTTTATTTTTTGTAAATTTGTTTTATTTAATCAGCTTCTACCGGTCCAATGGTGCGTCCGAGAAGGGTCATTAGTGAGACCGACCACCATTTATTTTTACCATACAACATTTTTTTAAAACATACATTACCATACAAATAACAGTTTGAGCAAATTTTATAAAAATGTAATTTTGTATGGGAGCCTACTTAGGGAGTTGAGATAGGGCGTAGGTATATTTTGAAAAAATGTTGCAGGGTAAAAATAAATGGGGGTCGGTCTCACTAATGATCCCTCTCGGACGCACCATTGCACAGTGGTCGGAGCTGTATGGAGACGGCGGCCAAAAATACTTCCAGCATAGGTATCATCGTGAAACTTCGGTCACGGCTTTTTAAATATGTCAGAACTATTTAATGATAAAATGGGAGTTGTTGATGACTCATAACCACACCTCACCCTCTACCGTACCCAAGCACCCACATTCACCCCACGTAAGAAAAACGAAACTTTGTTTTTAATTCATAAATTTTTAACAAGACTAGTTTAAAAAAGAAAAAATATTTACTTATTAAATATGAAATAATATGTAATAAAAAATTGTAAAAAGGTTAAGGGGGGTTGTTACTGAAAAACAGCCTTAATATTGACAATATTTAAACAGCTATAAAAAAATAAATTCACAATAATTTTTAATTCTGTTTTTTTATACTAAAGACAAACATCGTTATATTTTAAAAAGTTTTTACAACTCAAATTTTGGTCAAATAGAATTGCTAATGTGTTGCCCTCATTTTTAGTATAACTTTTTACGATATCCTTTACTTTTCGAGCTTTTTTAGCATTTGTACCTCTTTCTAAGCACTAAATATCAAAAATATGTGAGCGCAAAAGTTTGCAAGTATAATATGTGTCAATTGCAAAAACTCTTGAAATGTTAAAAACTCTTTAAGAGCTGTTTAGACGATACGTATTTTCGGTAAGATTTGTCTTTTCGGAGTATGTTTAATTTTGATCCGCTTGTCAAATCATTTTTTGAATACTTTCAAAAGATGAAGAAAACCATCCGTATGTCGCATTATAACAATTTATTTATTTTAGCTGTGTTAAAGCTGTCAAAACAAGTGTTTTGTGCAAACATTTTTGACAGGTCGTTTTACAAGCCTGCTGGTTTAAACTACCCTTAATAAGGATAAAACTAAGAAAAAAATAAAATAAAAAGTCCGTGAAAAAGAAAATAAACAATCACATTTCTTCACTCATAACAATACCAGAGCAACGCGAAAATAAATCAACAAAACACCACACAAAAATTCAAAGTTTGACATTCAAAACAACGAAGCCGTTTTGATCTGTGGGAGATAACTCAAAGACATGCAAAAATATGCAGCTGATATTAAAAATTTTAGAATCTTGAAATATTAACTAATTAACCAAAAAAAATCCGATTGGAGATTTCAGGGGGGAACACAACTAAAACTCTATTTGAAATTTCAATATATTGACGGACAAACACTAACAATGACACTGGAGAGATATTAATTTTATAAAAACTCCAGAACAAGCTAAACACATTGTAATTATTTGAAAATTTAGTTAATACCTTCTAATTCAATATCCATTTCACTTTTCTTCAACAAAAATTTTTTTATATGGTTTTAGTTAATTGAAAGTTGAACCTAATTTTCCACTTTTTCACACTGCAAAAACCAACTGTTAACTCGCCATCTCTTTTGAAGCCTTTCTTAAAGAGTACAGTTGGTATAAAACAAAAACAGCTCAAAATTTTAAACCGTTGTTTTTATTAGAAATAGAGATGACACATTTGGTGACAAATTTTTGACTTTGATTTTTTTATTTTTGGCCAATGGGATCGACCAGTGTGCATTGGACCGGTAGAAGCTGATTAAATAAAACAAATTTACAAAAAATAAAAAAAAATTGTATGGGGACCGCCTTAAAAATTAGAGATAGAAGGTAGGTGTGTTTAGAAAAAATGTTTGAACTAAAAAAATATTATGGGTCGGTCATACATTCTGTTGCTCTAAGGGCAATATTAGGGCAGTTAGAGCGGTTGGAGCAGATTTTAAAAAATGTCGTTTTGTGTGGGAGCCCACTTAGAAATTGGAGATAGGGTATTAGTTTGTTCCAAAGAAATGTCAAGACGTTAAAATTAATTAAAAATGCCTTATAAAGGTCCCCTCTATGACGCACCATTGGAGCAGTAGAAATGATTTTAAGATTGGAAAATTACAATAAAATTTTTTCAAAAAATTTTAAAAAATAGTAATAATCGTTATCCCACGATCCTCCTGGGCAAAAAATTTGTAGAATTGATAGATGTTTTACACAAAAAAATTAAAAAAAATCGAAGAGTACAAACATTTTCAAAAATGAGATTTAAATTTTAAAACTTAAAAATCGCATACTAGAGCGCTTTTAGGAATTTTTTGCGATTTTTTTTTTAAAACTACGTAAAAAAACAAAGATGTAAAAAAAAAAAAAATTAAATTTGGACCATTATTGAAGAAGTTATGATTAAAAGAAGTTTGAGTAAAGGAACAAACTACCAATTTTTAAAAATTCGATATCTTTTGAACGGGTCATCAAAAAAATCTGAAAATTTACCACGAAGGAGGTTTCGAAGGGTACTAAAAACTGTAAACAAATTGGGAAAATCTAAAAAAAAGTTTTTCAAAGTGTCCGATTTCACATGGAATGCCCCATATGTAAATTTACAGAGTTTTTGTTTGCTAAATGGTGGTTTATTTAACCAATATTTTACTAGAAACTCTGTAAATTAACAGTTTTTTTTTGTCAAAATCATTTTACAGAGTTTTATAGTAAAATTACCAAGAAATGTTGTTAGCTGGTAAAATTACCAAGAAATGTTGTTAGCTCTCTTAAATTAGCAGAGTTTTTCTGTAATTTATCAGAGTTATTATTTTGAGTGTGGGAAGTTTTCCTAAGGGACCCATTACTCCAAACTAAATCAGCCTATGACCATAATAATAGTGCCTAACTTCAGGACTATTATTTTGGACTGTATCGTGCCCTCCACAGATGGACGAACAGACGGACATCGCTTGAATGTATTAGAATCGATCACTGAACCAATAAAATATATATTTTATGGTGTCTTATTGAAAAAAATAATTGTTCGATTAATTGACATAAATTATTCGATTTATTCGAAAATCGTAATTTATAAATTAATCAAACAAGAGTTTTGTCACAGACTATAAACAGACTCGACAGTAGAGTTTTATTAGAAAAAATGGTTAAAAGTTAAGCGATTTTAGGATAAAAAAGAGCGGTTTTTAGTCCGTTTTACGCTAACATGGCAACACTTTCTACGACTTAGGAGTGAGTGAAACAACAAAAACCGATCTGGCATCTATTTTTCTTATGGCGCGTTATATCAGTTTTCTCTTTCTAACCTAATTCGTAGAATAATTTGAAAATATTAAAATATGGTTCAGAACTACTTTTTTGACACCTGTCACTTATGTCGAGTCTGTATTAGTATGTGGTTTGGTTTTCTTTGATCGATTATTCGAATTATTCTTAATCGGTTGACAACTCTAGTTAATATGTTTCAAAAGTTTCAGAATTTATGGGTTACTGTAGAAAAAAATTAATATAAAGCTCTGTCATGAGAACATTGCTTAATTTTACCATGTTTGACTACGCCTATCACTCCCATTTTTTTTTTTTCAAAAATTCAATTCAATTGTCTGTCTAAACAAAATGGCTCCAAAGCTATTGAATCATTAATTTTGAAAATTAAAATTTATTTAAAAAGTTTCATTATTTAACACTTTTATTTCTTAAACCTTAAAAGTTAAAATACCACGAAACACATTATTATGGGTTTAATGTTAATTTATTTAACTTAACATCAAAATTTCAAACTGTTGATTCAACTTGACATACATATTTTCTTTTGAATGTTGCACTGTGGGGAAATTTGACTGAAAATTTAAAAAAAATATTCATTCAATTTTGTCTTGTTAGACGGTATACAATAAATTGTAACATAGACAAAAAATTATGTTGGAGAAAAAAAGCTTTGAAAAACAAAAAACCGCTGAAGTATGCTACAATTTCTTAAAAAAAAACTTAAAGTATACTAATTTTTTTTTTTTTTTTTCATTACGAAAGCTTTTTAAAGTTTTGTATATTTTTCATTTTTGAAACCCCCCTTAGAGTTTTCTAGGATATATAAAAAATTTTTAAAGAACACTCAGCAAGTACACAGAAAATAATATCGCAAATTTTATTTTAATTAAAATTTTATTTGTTTTTTAATTTAATTTCAATTAAATTTTTAATTAATATAATTAATTTTTTAATTAAATTTTTAACTTTATTTTAATTGACATTTTAATTGTTTTTAAATTTAATATTAATTAAATATTTAATTTATTTAATTAATTGTTTAATTACATTTTTAGTTTTACTTATTTTTTTGTATTGTTTTTCGTGTAGCACACACACGCTACTGGGTGTTTTTCTCTCGCATTGTTTTGCAGATAAAACAAAATACAATCTAAACAGTTTGTTGAATTTTTTTTTATTTCTCATATAGTTCTTTGAATTCTCATTTCGTTTATAGTTTTATGTGTATGTATATAAAAGGTTTATAATCAACTTTATAAAATTGTCTCATTGACTATGTCTTTACGGCATAAATATATTTAGTAAAGAAACATTTTTTTAACCCTTTTTATTTAAAAAATGTTTTTTTAAATTATTTATTTTTTAAAAAATTTTTTTTTAAATTATTTATTTTTTAAAAAATGTATTATTTTTAATTAATTTTTTAATTTATACAATTAAAATTTTAATTGATTTCAATTTTTTTTTAATTAAATTTTTAATTTATATAATTAAAATTTTAATTATTTTTTTTTTCAAATTTTAATTAAATTTTTTAATTTATAGAATTAAATTTTTAATTAAATAAATATTCATTTATTTTTAATTAACGACATAAAAATATTTTTAATTTATATGCGCATTTTAGTGATTGGTCCGGATTTAATAAATTTTTTAATTAAATCCACGAATTTTTAAATTAAATTTATTTTTTATTTTTTTCTGTGTATGCTTTAGTTTTTTTTTTATTGGAAAACTTAAAAAAATCAATATTTTTTGTCTTGTGTATGCAAAAAAAATGTAACATAGACGACAAATTATGTTGGGGGGAAAAAACTGTGAAAAACAAAAATAACTTGAAGTATGCTACAATTTCTTAAAAAAAAGTTTCAAAATTTTTTAAAAAAAAAAAACTCGTTTTTCTTTTTTTATTTTTCATTACGAAAGATTTTTAAAGTTTTGTATATTTTTCATTTTTAAAAACTGCCTGAAAGTTTTCTAGGATTTATAAATGTTTTTTAAGGACCATTCAACAATCGGCGATCGAAATTTTACTCGAATGTGCGATTTGTCAATTTTTCTGTATCCCTTAAATTATGCTTTGAAAAATATGTGATTCTTGTATTTTTTTACACTCAAAAAAAAAAATGTAAAGTTAGCAAAAAATTTAGTTAAATTTAAATAAAAAAGCACCTGATTTTGGGCCTACTAAATTTTTAGTTAATTTAACTAAAAATATTTAGCTAACTTTTCGTAGAATGAATGTAGCAAAAAAAACCGTAACTTTAACTAAAAATTTAGCTGAAATTTCGTAACGTTTTTATGTACATATATTAACAAAAAAATTAGTTGAATTCAGCTAAACTTTTTGTTACTTTTCGTAAACTAAAATTTACAAAATATTTTGTAAAAAATTGTAAGTTTATTTTTTCTGTTTTTTCATCAGCTTAAGTAGAACTTATGAGATTCGAATAGGAGGCTACACAAGAAATTTCACTTAACAAATTTGTTACGAAAATTCGTAAACTCAGTTTTGAAGTCAACAAAAAAAGATAATTCAAAATTTGTTCAAAACTAGTATTTTCGTAAATTGAACTTAACTAAAAAAAGTAGTTAAAATGCTGATTTTAACTAAAAATTTGCTAAAAATCCAGTAAACTCGAGTTAACAAAAAAAAATTTGTTAACTTTACAGTTTTATTTTTTTGAGTGTATATTTTAGTTGGTTTTTGTGTAGTAAGAGAAATATATTAAAAGTAATCATAGCATAATTTTAGGCATATAGAAAAATTAAAAAATCCCATGTTTGAAAACTTAAAACCGTTACATTTGCCTGAATGATATCCAAAATTAAGATAAAATCTTCCACGGTGTTATAACAAGTAACCCTAGTTACATTTACAATTTACATTTTGCTGTCATTATCTCTACAACATTATAAATTCTTCTTATAAATGTGCACAAATATGTAAGTAGAAAGTTTTCAATCAAACATCCAGTTTTGTTATAAAAGTAATGGCTATGACATTACGAAAAAGCAAAAAAGGACAATAATGATTTGTACATAAAAACGAAAATAAAGAAAAATTTATTAAATATTAAAAATTTATTTTTAAATTGAATTAAATATAAGAAAAGTTAACAAATAAAGAAATTTATTATGAATTTTTTATATAAAAAAAAAATAAATCTAAAGCATACTTGTTGAGTGGTCTTTTAAAAAGACTATATAAATCCTAGAAACCTTAAAGGGGGGGTTTTCAAAAATGAAAAATATATAAAAACTTTAAAAAGCTTTCGTAATGTAAAAAAAAGAAGAAAAATTAGTATACTTTAAGGATTTTTTTTAAAAAGAATTCTTGAAACTTTTTTTTTTAAAAGAAATTGTAGCATACTTCAAGGGTTTTTTTGTTTTTCACAGTGTTTTTTTTTTCTAACATAATTTTTTGAACCATGTCAACCATGATTATAACTCATATAATGGCTTTGAAATAATGGCAGTTAGTCTGCTTTTATTTATCATATTTTTCATTTTCCTTTCAAAACAAAACCATGCCAAAACATGTTGACAATATACATATGGGGCATTCCATGTCAAATCGGACACTTTGAAAAAAATTTTTTTTTTGATTTTTCTTAATTTGTTAACAGTTTTTAGTACCCTTCGAAACCTGCTTCGTGGTAAATTTTCAGATTTTTTTGATGACCCGTTCAAAAGATATTGAATTTTTCAAAATTGGTAGTTTGTTCCTTTACTCAAACTTCTTTTACTCATTACTTCTTCAATAATGGTCCCAATTAAAAATTTTTTTTTCTCCAAAATTTTTGTTTTTTTACGTACTTTGTAAAAACAAATCCCAAAAAAATTCTTAAAAGCGCTCTAGTATGCGATTTTTAAGTTTTAAAATTTAAATCTCATTTTTGAAAATGTTTGTACTCTTCGATTTTTTTAAATTTTTTGTGTAAAACATCTATCGATTCTGCAAATCTTTTGTCCAGGAGGATCGTGGGATAACGATTACTACTATTTTTTAAAATTTTTTGAAAAAGTTTTATTGTAATTTTCTAATCTTAAAATCATTGCTACTGCTCCAATGGTGTGTCAACGACATTTTTTAAAATTTGCTCCAACCGCTCTAACTGCCCTAATAGTGCCCTTAGAGCAACAAAATGTATGACCGGCCCACAATATTTTTTTAGCCCAAGCATTTCTTCTGAACGCACCTACCCTGGCGGTCGCCATACACTCAAAAAAAAAAAGTGAACTAAAATCTGGGAAAATTAACTCAATTTTGAGAAAAAGAGGGAATGATTTGGCTCCAAAGATTTTTTTTCTTGGTTTTAGTTCATAATTTTCCCAAAAATAAGGAAAACAAAGTTATTTAATTTTAAGCCAATTTTAACTAGAAAATGGGAAAAATTATACTTCACATTTTAGAAATAGATTGGGTATAGATCCTGGACCGATGGATACGGACCCCATTTACTCTAACTTGCTCAGTTTTTGAGATACGGTAAAAAGGGTCCTGATAGGGTCTTGAGAATCTTAAAAACTGGATAACTCAAAAACTATTAATCGGAGGGCTTTCGGGTATTTTGCGGAAGTGTTCTACGAGTCAAGAGCTACAAAAATGCCGTTGGACCTTTTCTCGTGTTGGCAGTATTTACCGAGATATGTGCATATATAAAATCTCGGGAATTTCAAATTTTAGATCTAAAATTAGGGTCTTGAGACCCCGACAGATATGCAGAGTTAGGTTATTCCATTTTTTTCTTTTTAGTCTTTCTTTTGAAAATTTCATCCGTTTCGCTCTATCTCGCTTATTTTTCGAGATATCGCCATTTTGAATTTTTAACTAAATTTTAAGAAGTTATTTACTAAATTCTCAGAAGTCATTAACTAAATTCTAAGAAGTACACTTCCTCAATTCAAAAAAGAGAAATACGATGATGTTTTTTTTGGTAAATTTTAACTTAACTTGAACTAAATTGTTGTTTAGGAAATATGTCTTAAAAATAAAGATACGATTCTTAGATTTGTGGAAAATTTCTTTGGCAGTAAGAATTTTTTTCCTAATATTAAAAAAAATCCATTTAAAGAAAACTATGAACTAATTATAAGTAAATGAACTAAAATTTTTTCCTCATAGTTAAGAAAATTTCTCATTTTTAAGTTAAATTTAACAAAATTTTTAAGAAAATTCATGATGAATTTTCAAAGACATTTTTTCCTAAATTTTAGTTATGTCTTTTTTTTTCAGTGTACATTTTTTTTATTTTTTTTAAATTTGTTTTATTTAATCCGCTTCTACCGGTCCAATGGTGCGTCCGAGAGGGGCCATTAGTAAGACCGACCCCCATTTTTTTTTACCCTACAACATTTTTTTAAAACATACCTACTCCCTATCTCCACTCCCTAAAATGGCTCCCATACAAAATCACATTTTTATAAAATTTGCTCCAACTGTTATTTGTATGGGAGCCTACTAGAGAGTGGACATAGGCGTAGGTATGTTTTAAAAAAATGTTGTAGGGTAGAAATAAATGGGGGTAGGTCTCACTAATGACCCCTCTCGGACGCACCATTGGACCGGTAGAAGCTGATTAAATAAAACAAATTTACAAAAAATAAAAAAAATTGTATGGGGACTACCTTAACAGTTAAAGATAGAGGGTAGGTGTGTTCAGAGAAAATGTTTGAACTAAAAAACTATGGTGGGTCGGTCATACATTTTGTTGCTCTAAGGGCAATATTAGTGCAGTTAGAGCGGTTGGAGCAAATTTTAAAAATGTCGTTTTGTGTGGGAGCCCCCACTGAAAAAAAAGACATAACTAAAATTAAGGAAAAAATGTCTTTGAAAATTTATCATGAATTTTCCTAAAATTTAGTTAAATTTAACTTAAAAATGAGAAATTTTCTTAACTAGGAGGAAAAAATTTTAGTTCATTTACTTATAATTAGTTCATAGATTTCTTTAAATGTATTTTTTTAATATTAGGAAAAAAATTCTTACTGCCAAAGAAATTTTCCACAAATCTAAGAATCGTATCTTTATTTTTAAGACATATTTCTTAAAAAACCATTTAGTTCAAGTTTAGTTAAAATTTACTAAAAAAAACATTATCGTATTTCTCTTCTTTGAATTGAGGAAGTGTACTTCTTAGAATTTAGTTACTGACTTCTGAGAATTTAGTAAATAACTTCTTAGAATTTAGTTAAAAATTCAAAATGACGATATCTCGAAATCTAAGCGAGATAGAGCGAAACGGATGAAATTTTCAAAAGAAAGACTACAAAGAAAAATATGGAATAGCCTAGCTCTGCATATCTGTCAGGGTCTCAAGACCCTAATTTTAGATCTAAAATTTGAAATTCCCGAGATTTCATACATGCACATATCTCGGAAAATACTGCCAACACAAGAAAAAGTCCAACGGAATTTTTGTAGCTCTTGACTCGTAGAACACTTCCGCAAAATACCCGAAAGCCCTCCGATTAATAGTTTTTGAGATATACAGTTTTAAAAGACCCTCAAGACCCTATCAGACCCCTTATTACCGTATCTCAAAAACTAAGCAAGTTAGAGTGAAACGGACACAAATTTTGGGTCAAAATCTATGGGGACTCTTAAAGGACCGGGGTCTTGAGTTAACAAGGGACTGGACCCATGGGTCCAGGGTCTAGACCCAATCTATTTCTAAAATGTGAAGTATAATTTTTCCCATTTTCTAGTTAAAATTGGCTTAAAATTAAATAACTTTGTTTTCCTTATTTTTAGGAAAATTATGAACTAAAACCAAGAAAAAAAATCTTTGGAGCCAAATCATTCCCTCTTTTTCTCAAAATTGAGTTAATTTTCCCAGATTTTAGTTCACTATTTTTTGAGTGCCCTTAGAAATTGGAGATAGGATATTAGTTTGTTCCAAAGAAATGTTTAGAAATTAATGGGGGCCGGTCTCATAAAGGACCCCTCTATGACGCACCATTGCAGCAGTAGAAATGCTTTTAAGATTGGAAAATTACAATAAAATTTTTTCAAAAAATTTTAAAAATAGTACACCCAGAAAAGTTTTACAGTAACTATTTACGGTTATTCAAAAAGTTTTTAGTTAAAGTTGTTTTAAACGTTTTATCGTTTGTTTTTCAATGAATATAAAATATTGAACGATTTTTACAGTTGTTAAAATAATAACCTACAAAAGTTACGGAAAAATATTTTTATCAGTTAAATTACACCGTGCAACACCCAAAATCGGAATGGGATAAAACCAAAAGCAAATGAAAGTTGACATATTCCATAACAAACCCCTCAAGGCTTTTTTCTAGTTCAGAGCTAGATTTTTTTTACACGCATTTGAAGTTTCTGCACTTTTATTATAATTATAATAATAAATGCTTGAAAACTGTATTAGTGGCGAATGATTAATATTGTAATTGCCTTTAAATAACAATCATACGCAACGGTGTCCAATGGTTTATATTAATAATTGCCTTTAAATAACAAGCATACGCAACGGTGTACAGTGTTTTATTTTAATAATTTGGCTTTTCAGTAAATAGGTACTGGACCGATTGCAGCTAAATTCATACCAGTCATAGCTGAAGTAATTTTGAGCTTATGTTTGGAAACTGGACCCTACATGTCCAATAAGGGCACCACCGGGGGCCTTTAAAGTATGACATGTTTAGTACACAAAAACTTTAAATGCTTTAAAATCGCCAACTTTAAATGTGTGTAAAATAAAATCTAGCTCTGACCTAAAAAAAGGCCTTGAGGGTTTTGTTATGGAAAACGTCAGCTTTCATTTGCTTTTGGTTTCATCCCATTCCGATTCAGAAAGTTCGATTTTGTAGCACTGTGTTATTTGTGACTGATTATACCGTATAATTTTACAGAAGTACGGTTTTTGTAGTTTGTTATTCAAAAAATTTAATTTTTACTTCACAAAATGAAAAATTGTAAACAGTTGAAATAACTGAAATATCGTTTGTTTTTACGAAAAGTCTAGTCATTTTTTAACGTTTAAAAATAACTGAAAAAGTCTATTGTTTCAAATGAAATATAAGTAGTCCGTTTTTTAAAAGGAAAAACGATTGTTTTAAACGTTTTTTCAGTTGAATTTACTTACAAAATATTTTTTGTGTAATAATCGTTATCCCACGATCCTCGTGGGCAAAAAATTTGCAGAATCGATAGGAGATTTATTAAAAAAAATTTCAAAAAAATCGAAGAGTACAAACATTTTCAAAAATGAGATTTAAATTTTAAAACTTAAAAATCGCATACAAGAGCGCTTTTAAGAATTTTTTGGGATTTTTTTTTTTTTTTTAAAGTACGTAAAAAAAATTTTTTTGAAAATAAAATTTGAAATTTGGACCATTATTGAAGAAGTTATGAATAAAAGAAGTTTGAGTAAAGGAACAAACTACCAATTTTTAAAAATTCGATATCTTTTGAACGGGTCATCAAAAAAATCTGAAAATTTACCACGAAGGAGATTTCGAAGGGTACTAAAAACTGTAAACAAATTGGGAAAATCAAATTTTTTCAAAGTGTCCGATTTGACATGGAATGCCTCATATATACAGTAAGGTGTCCCGTAAATTTATAATACTCCTGCAACTATGTGTTTAAAACAAAAATTGTCTGAATTTTATTCTCTATAATCAGGGAGCTAACCCTCGGAGTCGATAGCAGTCGAAAGTTTACTCGAACGAGCGATGTGTCAATTTTTCTGCCATCCGAAAATTATGCTGTGATATATATAAGCTTTTTATTATTTTTTGTGCTTATCACAGCATAGTTTTAGGCATACATAAAAATTTATAACATCGCTAGTTCAGGTAGAATTTCATTCGCTATCGACTAGAGATCGAGCCCCCAGGTTTTCGCGTTTGCTAATAAATCTAAATTGTTTTTGTATTCGGGACACTCTAATACACATACAAACAGCATTCGTTTTACGTAAATATAACAATTTTTTTTACATTTTGCTTGTATTATCTACCCGTAATTATTCATTTTGTTTTGTTTAACTAGATTGTTTTGTCTATTTACAAAGGATCATTATATTAAGGTTTGTTGTTTTTCTTTTGGATAATTATTTTGTTACCAATTTAAAAATAAAATAAACGATAAAAAGGGTCAAAGTAAATAAAATTAAACAACATAAAATTATTTAGAGCGAAAAAAAAAATAAAAACAAATAAATTATTTATAACGAGTAAGAGTTTAATAAATATTTGTCTGTTCATAATGATACTTTAAGAAGTGAATAATCTGAGATTACAATACGTTTAAGCGAAATTCGAATGAAAAAGGCTTAAATTTGTTGCCAAGAAACATATTTAGGTTTATATCGGCTGGAATTTTTTTATGGAGACTTTCAAGGAAAATCTCCGATTTTAATGATTTTTTTTCGACTTCTAGGAGTGGAAATGGGTATTGTTTAGTTTTTTTTTTTTTGTTTTTCCAATATTTGATGAAAATTATTATATGCTTTACAGCAAGGCTTCTTACTATATCTTGCTCTGCGACCCCTTTTCAATAATTCAAATTTCTCACGACCCCCCCCCCCATAAAAAACAAGTGAGAAAGGTATAGTCCGTCAATAAAGACCATATAATAGCCTAGTTTTTTTTCGGAGAATGGATCTTAAGTCCAAACATGGACCGATATATATTTGTGATATAATAAATTAGTGTAAAAACTACACAGAAATAAAAATTGAGGGAAATACGTTTTTATACCCACCACTTATTATTAGTGGTAAAGAGTATACTAGAGGTGTCCTTAAAAATGAAAATCAAATTTTTATATCTGGTAGGGTCCTATATTGTTCTTTAGTATCTAAAAATTAGTGAGCCAAAAAAAATGGATTGAAGCTTTGGGACATTCTTTTTCTAGTTTTTGGAAAAATATTGGTATTTGATATTTTTTGTTCAATTTTTTGTGAAATAATATGAAAATGGTTTTAAATTTCCTTTCCAAAAAGACTAATATATTAATATGTCATTCCGTTTGTAACTCATCGAAACATTGGTTTAGGACCTCATAAAGTAAATATGAGGCATTCCATGTCAAATCGGACACTTTGAATATTTTTTTTTTTAGATTTTCCTAATTTGTTGACAGTTTTTAGTACCCTTAGAAAACTCCTTCGTGGTAAATTTTCAGATTTTTTTATGACCCATTCAAAAGATATCGAAATTGGTAGTTTGTTCTTTTACTCAAACTTCTTTTACTCAAAACTTTTTTAATAATGGTCCAAATTGCTAATTTTTTTTTCAAAATTTTTGTTTTTTTACGTACTTTTTAAAGAAAAAATACAAAAAAAAATTTAAAAGTGCTCCAGTATGCGATTTTTGTGTTTTAAATACTCATTTTTGAAAATGTATGCACTCTTTGATTTTATCGACTCTACAAATTGTTTGCCCAGTAAAATCGTGGGATAACGATTATTAAAATTTTTTTAAAATTTTTTTAAAAATTTTATTGTAATTTTCCAATCTTAAAATCATTTCTACTGCTCCAATGCACAGAGGGCCAGACTGATCGATTTCCGGCCAAAAGTCCTTATTTGTAAATTTTCAAAAAAATGTTTACTAGTTTGTTGGGCATATATAGAAGCAGGTTTTCTGAACTTATCTTTATGATCCAATAACACCCTTTCCTTTGACAGGTCTTCAAAGTTAAAAATGTTGGTAAAAAATGTTTAAAAGTTGAGATAATTTTTTAATTTTTTTTCCAAACTTCTATTGCTAATGTTTAACTTTTTGTTTGCGTGGTTCAACCTTATATATAAGCCTGGCAGCAATTCGCGTTTTTTGTGAAAAAAAGTTATAATTTTTTAGTTATTTACCTCACGCCGAAAAAATCCTCAGCGATCCTCAGTTCGATACAATCGGTCTCTATTTTTTTGATATAGAATGGATCCATATCTTTCGAAAAAAGTAGCCCAAACTTGCTCGAAATGATAAATGGCGAAATTACAACTATATATGCAGTGGTTCGAGATTTGTTTTTAAAAAAATAATTTAACCCAAAATAATGTTTTACGGCTTGATTAGTTTTTTATTATCGTAAGAGAGTGCCTTAAGTGTAGGAAAAAAAAAATATCTACATTTCTAGGTTTTTTTGTAGAATTATGGAAAATATCAGTTACACCATTTCCAATTAAATTGAAAATTTTTTTATTGAATTTCCAAAATAAAGAAAATAAAAGTGAATAATTTATCGTCACCATTTCCAAAAGCTTTTCTGAAACTATGTAAGTCATTTACACTATTTCCATATTTATATCAAAAATAAAAAAAATATATATAAAAATTTTGTACATAGATTTATCTTCAGACACTCTTAATACTCTTAAAACTAATTTTTAGTTAGATCAGACAAAGTAAAAAAGTCTAGCCGCCATATTGTTTCCGCCAGATTGAATTTTATCACTTCGATTTTATAATAACGTACCCGGAAATTTACTAGGCTACACTTTCAGTTAGCTTCAACAAAGAAAAGGAATATAACTGTTTTTAATTGCTTGTAACAAACTTTACTAAGCATATTTAGTCCGCCATTTTGTTTTTCAAAATTCACGCCAATAATTCTGATTCAGTAATTCCAATACCCCCTTAAAACAAAATTTGAGTTAAATCGGACAATTATTGAAAAAATTTGTCCGCCATATTGGATGCGCCATTTTGATTTTTTAGTTTTTAGTTAAATTTTGAGATCAGCGACCCCGAAATACTCTAGAAGCACATTTTCAGCCGGATCCAACAACGATAAATACTTTTGGCTGGAGTTGGATCATTCTTTAAACTTTAAGAAGTATATTTAGTCCGCCATTTTGTTTTTCAAAATTCGGAGTAACAATTCTTAATCAGTGACTCCAAGACCTGCATAAAACAAAATTTGAGTTCAATCGGATAATTTAAAAAAAAAATTGTCCGCCATATTGGATCCGCCATTTTGATTTTTTTGGTTTTTAGCTAAATTTTGAAATCAGCGACCTCGAATTCCTTTAGAAGCACATTTTCAGACGGATCCAACAACGATAAAGACTTTTGGCCGGAATTGGATCAGGCTGGCCCTCTGTGCAATGGTGCGTCATAGAGGGGTAATTTCCAAGCCCGCCCCTTATTAATTCTTACGTCTAAACATTTCTTCGGAACAAACTAATGCTCTATTTCCAATTTCTAAGGGGGCTCCCACATGAAATGTAATTTTTTAAAATTTGCTCCAACCGCTCTAACTACTTTAAGAATGCCCTTAGAGCAATAAAATGTTTGACCAACCCACAATATTTTTTTATTCCAAATATTAGGGATAGGGCGTGTGTATGTTTAACAAAAATGTTGAAGGCTTAAATTAAATGGGGGTCGGTCTCACTAATGACCCCTCTCGGACACACATTTGGACATGTAGAAGCTGATTAAATAAAACATATTTACAAAAAATAAAAAAATAAATTGTATGGTAACCGCCTTAAGAGTTAAAAATAAAGGGTAGGTATGTTCAGAAAAAATGGTTGGACTGAAAAAAAATTATGGGTCGGTCATACATTTGATTGCTCTAAGGGCACTCTTAGGGCAGTTAGAGCGGTTGGAGCAAATAAAAAAAAATGCCATTTTGTATGGGAGCCCCCTTAGAAACTGGAGATAGGGTATTAGTTTCTTCCGAAAAAATGTTAAGGCGTAAAAATTAATGGGGGTCGTTCTTTCAAATGACCCCTCTATGAAGCTCCATATGAGCAGTAGAAGTGATTTTAAGATTAGAAAATTACAATAATTTGTTTCCCAAAAATTTATTAAAATAGTAATTATTGTTATCCCACGATTCTATTGGGAAAAAAAATTTGTAGAATCGACAAAAAACCCAAAAAAAAAAATCAAAGAGAACACACATTTTCAAAAATTAGATATAAAACTTAAAAATCGCATAGTAAAGCACTTTTAAGCATTTTTTTTAAGAAGAACGTAAAAAAAAACAAAAATTAAAAACCAAAAATTATTTTCAATTTGAACCATTATTAAAGAAGTTATGAGTAAAAGAAGTTTGAGTAAAGAAACAAACTACCAATTATTAAAAATTCGATATCTTTTGAACGGGTCATCAAAAAAATCAGAAAATTTACCACAAAGGAGCTTTTGAATGGCACTAAAAACTGTAAACAAATTGGGAAAAACAAAAAAAAATAAATTTCAAAGTGTCCTATTTGCACCATAGAACAATGGTCTCCCAGACCCATTTTTTTGGCCAAAACTCAAAACTTTTTTTTCTACCTAAGACAAATAATTATATGTGCACTGTATTATATTGAGCTATAGGAAAGAAAACAAAATATTTTTTCAAGTTTGGTTAATATTTTGTTAAGTTTTTAAGTAATCTTTAAAATCATAAAAACATTAATTTTAAACTTTATTTTTTAATACAGAAAATAAGGAATAAAAATATACTTCATAGAAAATAATTATATGTGCAAAAAGGAAAATTCATATATTTTCTTTATGATATACAATATAATTAGGTTATATGAATATTTAATGAATATTTTTAATTGTTTTAGACTACGAGGCATAAAAGCAATCAAGTTTTTTAATGTGCCAATACCATTTTTCCCTCGATTCGTCAATATCGCAAATTTAAGTCCTTAGCGCGTAGTGTACCGCTTTGACTTTGAAATGACCTTGGCAGAAAGGGTCCTAAGGAAGAATTTAGTTTGGTTTATGTCGGGACTAATGGATGGCCACTTCAATACTGGTATGCTGAGCGCATTAAACAAGTCTTTTGTCAAACCAGTGACATGGATTGGAGCGTTTTCTTGGTGGAATGTCCAATTATCTCCACATAGTTCGGTAGCAAAGTCTTTTAAATGTTCCCGAACAAGTAAAAATATATTATTGCATTATTTTTAGTATGGGCAAATCATATTCGGAACCGTCCTCCTGATCCAAATGCATCCCATACCATAACGGATTCGCTACCGTGATTTTACAATTAGCACGTTTGGCGCGGCTGTCTTAAATCTCTCCAATATTGGTGTTGACGATCATTGCCATCCAAATTAAACTTTTTTTATCACTAAATATGACAAAAAAAGTTAAATTAAGACGGCGCTGAAGGTCAACACTTCTCTTGTAGAGATTTAACACATTTCCGCCAAACGTGCTATTTTCGAAAGCACAGTTTCCAATCCGTCATGGTATAGGATGCATTTGGATCATGCGGAAGGGTTTGAATATGATTTTTTTCCAATAAAAATAATGCAAAAATATATTTTTACTTGTTGGGGACCATTTAATAGACGTTGCTACCGAACTGTATGGAGATAATTGGACATTCTCACAAGATAACGCTGTAATCCATGTCACTCGTTTGACAAAAACTTTCTATATGCGCACAACATACCAGTATTGAAGTGGCCAGTCATTAGTCCGGACCTACACCCAATTAAATTCCTCTTTAGAACCTTTTCTGCCAAGGTCATTTCAAAGTCAAAGCCGTACAAGACCATTAAAGGACTTTAAATTTAAATACTGACAAAACGGGGGACAAGGGGTATTGGTACATTAAAATGCTTGGCGGGTTTAATGCCTCCTAGGCTTAAAAAAGTTTAAATACACAAGGCGAACACAAATTTTTACAAAATGCTCAATTATATTGCAAATCAAAAATAATATATAGGAATTTTCTTTTATGCACATATAATTATTTTCTATAGAAAATTTATGAAGTATTTCCTTTTTCGTTTTTTTCAGTCTTAAAAAATAAGGTATAAAATTGAAATGTTTATGATTTTAATGCTTATATATAAACATAATAAAATATTAACCAAACATGAAAAAATAATTTCTTTTCTTTCCCATAACCCAATATAAAAAAATGCACATATAATTATTTGTCTTAGGTATATTTGTTGTTGGAATATTTTAGCAAACACTTCAGATAAACAAAAAAAAATAATTTGTTTTTGCAAACTTTTATTAACTGTTATTCTATGAAGTGAGAAAGTTTAATGTTGTAAGTGCAGTGGAAAACTGAAACACGTGGTGTAATTTTTTGATTTCTTAGGACACTGGCTAGACGAAAATAAAAAAACTTTTTCAATCTACTAGTTATGAAAATTAATGACGATAGTAAGTATTTGAATTTTCAATATTGAAATATTCAATAAAAATTATGAAAAAAGGAAAATACAGGAAAACTTTCATAACCTCAAAATCAGTGATTTTTGCTTTTTATAAAAGAAAATATAGTATAAAACTTATAAAATTTCAAGCAATTTCAACGACCCAAAAAGACAAAAAATTAAAGTGATATTTGGTGCTTACAAATCATCAATAACTTTTTGCTAGTTGTTGCTTATTTTCAAGAAATCAATTTTTGTTTCAGGAAACTTTTGCTCCAAAAACTGTGATATACTCACAGTTTGGCAGAGTGGAAATAAAAAACAAGAACAAATCCAACGTGTTTCTTGGGGAAAATCGAAGAAACAAAAAGATTTCTTCAGTAAAATTTAATGGCGGTTCTTTTCTGAAAACATATTAACCCTCTATCTCCCATTTTTAGGGGTCATTTTGGCCCTTTTTTTCAAATATCCTCAAAGAACACCAAATATCCTCACTTTGTCAATGGCCAAAAGTTAGTGCGATATAACCAAAATGTTTAAAAAATTAAATTTTGAAATTATCATATTTTGTTTAATTGTGTTTCACTATGATACTTTACAATTTTACTTTTTTAAGCATTCTGAACATTTTGCTCGATCTTTAGCCTTTGACAACCCATAGTGAAATTTAATTCATAAATTTACTTATTTAAGCATTTTGCATTTTTCGCACGAACTTTTGGTATTTTACAACCCCTAGTGAAATTTGATGCAGAAAATTTTTGTATATCATTTTAACACGTTTTAGTGGTGTTTTATGAGAATATTTAAAAAAGAGCCAATATGACTCCTAAAAATGAGAGATAGAGGGTTAACATGTTCCAAGAAAAGAATCGCCATCAAGTTTTACTGCAGACATCTTGTAACATTATTTACCTCAGATTTAGATTTAATACTTTTTTTTACTTATTTTAAACGCCTTTGAAAAAAATTTGAAAACTTCAGTGGGCTATAAAAAATGAACTCGATCTAAGTTTTTAAAACCCTTCGGGCTTTGGTGTACTTAAATTTTTTAGGTCCCTTCTAAGATAAAAAGCGTGCTGCACAGTGGTATAGTAAAAAAATGTAAAAACATGAAGAGAATAATATGTTCCCTCGGCTCTAGATGGGTTCAAAAAAAGATTAAAATTTTTCAAAACTTTATAAAATTTATGTTTTTTGTTGTTAATAGTGTATTTTATTTCAATTCATGTGTATAAGTGATTATTTTAGTTTTGGCCAAAAAATATGGCTTGCCAGACCAATGTGCATAGGTAGGCTGACCATTCGTACTGATTTGATCATGTACTGTTTTTTGATCACATGTACTGACCAAAAAACGTTGTACTGATTTGTTCTGATTTTTTGAAATATGTAATGATTTTTTGAAAAATGTACTGATTTTTGAACATTTTTACACACTCCGATTTGAATCAAAATTAATGAAAATCTTGCATTATATGTATTAAATTTCATTCAGCATATGAAATTTTTCATTGTTGTAATGAAACAACGTTAATGAATTCCATTCATTAGTGATATGAAGCGTTTTTCTATCAGTGTACTTACTCATTTGAAAAAGAATTCAGTTTCCATACTTACATCTTGTGCTAGGTCTTACTATCCTCACACAATTAATTCGCTTTACAGCGTTACAAAAGTAGTTTAAAATCACCAAGTTCTTCTTGAATAAATTTCCCCGAAGCAATAAAAAACATATTTTATTTTGTATTTAACATTCCATGTAAAATGTATCTTTATTTTTCATTTTAATTTATTTTTTTTTAAATTGATTTATTAAATGATTTAATTATTCATTACTATTATTCATATTGGTTTGTTTTATTTATTTTTTTTTTTGTTCTTAAATGAATTTTACATTGTTTTTTGTTTATAATCAGATTTTAAATGTTTAATTATCGTATGTCTGTTATTAATTTTTACCTTTATTTACTACAAATTAATTAAATATTAATTTAATTATTAGTTAATTAATATACTAAAAATTATCATTACATACAAATACAATAATACACTTAATTATATAAATATAATTATTTATAATATATATATTTAGAGCTAAAAATATAAAAAAATGACAATTTTTTTTATTTTTTTTTTTGTTTAAATACATTCTTAATTCATTAATATAATAATTTTCATTTTTTAATTTAAATGTGATGAGTGGTTTTGTTATTATTATTTCATTTATTCATTTTATTATTTATTTTTTTTTATGGCTTATTGAATAATACACAAAATTATGCAATAATTGTTTTCAATTATTTTTTTTTTTGTTCTCACATATGGAATTGTATTAATAATTTTTAGTAATACATTTTTGTTATTATCAATATATGTTTTTTTTTTTAAATAAATAATTATTTTTGTATTATTTTTACAATGCTAACTTTAAAAACAAAACAAATTGATTACACAGTGATACAAAATCGAACTTTCGGAATCGGAATGGGATGAAACCAAAAGCAAATGAAAGCTGACGTTTTCCATAACAAAACCCTCAAGGCCTTTTTTTAGGTCAGAGCTAGATTTTATTTTACACGCATTTAAAGTTGGTGATTTTAAAGCATTTAAAGTTTTTGTGTACTAAACATGTCCTACTTTAAAGGCCCCTAGTCGTGCCATTATTGGACATGTAGGGTCCAGTTTCCAAACTTAAGCTCAAAATTACTTCAGCTATGACTGATATGAATTTTGCTGCAATCGGTCCAGTACCTATTTACTGAATAGCCAAATTATTAATATAAACAACTGTACACCGTTGCGTATGATTGTTATTTAAAGGCAATTATTAATATAAATCACTGGACACCGTTGCGTATGATTGTTATTTATTAATATTAATCATTCGCCACTGAAGTGCACTAACTTCAAATGCGTGTCAAACAAAATCTAGAAAAACTAGAAAAAGGCCTTGAGGGTTTTGTTATGGAATATGTCAACTTTCATTTACTTTTGGTTTCATTCCGATTTTGGGTGTTGCACTGTGTTATTATCAAAAACAAACAAAAAATACTTAAAAAATTGCTTAATTATTTTTGTATTGATATTATTTTAATTATTCCTTTTTTTATGTTATTAATAATATTTAACATATGTTTTAAATGCACCAGTTTATTTATTAGTAATTTTTACAAAAATTAAATTAAAAACTAAAAAAAATAAATTTATTTAAAATAGAACATTGAATATGGCCTTAAAACAAACAACAGTCTATATTTTGCAAAAATATTATTATTATTAAAGTAATGGTTTTTTGTTTTAACTTTAATATTTAATAGGAAAATTATTTAAAAAAATGGAGAAGGAGCTTATATTAGTTAATTAGATTTAAGTAATTTATTTTTTTTTTTATTTTTAACTACTTAAAAGCTAAACCTAAAACTTCTATTTACAAAGAGAGTGAAATGATATTTGAAAAAACTAACAAAATGGTGATCAAATTATATAAATTTTAACCGAAAGACCTTTTATTTTTGAGAATAAAAAACAGTTAAAAATTTTTTGGGTTTAAAAAAAAAATATTTTTGCACTTGTTTCGGTACCCAATTCAGTTTACATAAGTCGACTAGCAGACGAAGCAAAGCATTTTGTATTTTTAGGTTATGTGGAATGTACCAACATTATCGAGGTGTCATTACATTTTAGTTCATAATTTTTGAACCGCTGCACTATGGGCCAGGATTTCCATTTTTTGGCCAATAAGGTCTGTAAGACAACACATATTTAAAAATATTTTTTCGGAATGTCGACATCTTGAATTTTGTCCATCTTTAATATCTTTTTATTATAGCTTGAAGTTTTTTTTTTGCATGAGGTTAAAGTCAAAGTTTGAGATTTTTTTTATATTTTTTATTTATGAAACAAATAATTTTTTTTTGTACTTCGACACAATATTTTTTCAAATTTTCGGCGAAGTTCTCCTAACGACATACCTCTTTGTCCAACACATGAGATAAACTGCCAAAAAGTAAGCTATAAGTTTATTTTTTTTAAATTAATTATGCAAATTCATACTTTTGTTGAAATCCGCCTTTTTTCAACACCAAAGTCCAAAAAAGTTCAACCGATATTGACAAACCTCGAATTACGATCTGTTTCTGACAATGTATTCTATTCACATTTTTGCGACCCTGTGCGACCGTTCATAAACTTTTGATCTAGAGGCAATAAACCAAAATATGACGTTTAGAAATGCCCTAAAATGGAATTTCAACATTTTTTTGATATTTTTGTTTCTATTGATTTCTAATAAAAAATGTCCCACTTTGACAACATTGGCGTGATAACTGGTGTTGGGCACGTGAGTGTGTTTTGACTCACGTTGTCTCACGCTCACGCAAAAAAAACATAATTTACTCAATCGTTTTTTTCCCTGACACTTACTCACTATTTACGTGAGTAACCAAAACGCCACTCACGTGTGACGCTAAACATTTAAAACACAAAAAAAATTGTAAAAACTGAATCAATACAATTAAATAATTTTGACTCACGCAAATCACTCACGCAAAAAATTGTCTCGATCAAAAAATTTTAATAACGCTCACTTTCGATTACGCGTAATCCACGTGACCAGCGTCCATTTTTAGTGCTAAATATTAAAGCTGGTAACACATTTAAGCGGGCATATTTTGGCAATAGCATTTTCAATATTTTTTACGAAATTGTAAGCCAGTAGCCTTATTTGTACATTTAGGATGGCAAATGCTAATTGGAAATAAAAAAGTTCTCTCTTAAATGAGGCACTGAATATATGAACTTTTTGACGCATTTAAAAGAGGAACATTTTATTAAAATCTTCTGATAAAAGCAAAAAGACAATTTATAAAAACTTAGAAATGCAAAAATCTTACATTTTATTAAAAAGCTATGTCCTAAATTTTGGATCCGCCATTATGATTTAAAAAAATCTGAGTTCGTATTCGTGTTGCGCAATCATTTCCGAGTGATATTTTGAAACATTAATCAATAATTTAAATATCTTGTCCGCCATATTGGATCCGCTTTTTTGAATATTTGATTCTAAAATCAGATTTGGCATTCCAAAAACCATCAAAATCAGACAACATAGAAAAAAACTTAATATTTTATTTGACGCCATATTGGATCTGCCATTTTGAATTTAAAAAATCGGAGCTCATATTCGTATTTACTGACCCTAAATACATCAAAAATGACCAATTTAAGTACAATTAGCTAAGAATTACAAAAGCATATTCGCCATATTGGATCCGCCATTTTGAATTTCAAATCTTTAATTCCAAAATCAGTTTTAACATCCGAAAAACCATTAAAATCGAAGTTTTTGGCCAAAAGAGACAACATATAAAAAAATCTTCAATTTAAATTTGTCGCCATATTGGATCCGCCATTTTGAATTTTAAAAGTCTGAGCTCATATTCGTTATTAATGACCCCAAATACATCGATACATCCGTCTGTCCGTCTGTAGTTAACACGATGCAGTCCAAACTAAAAGAAGCTAAAAGAGCTAGACTCCCGACATTTGGCACAAAAATGTCTTATGTTAATAGGCAGGTTAAGTTCGTAAATGAGCAAAATCAGACCAGGGAGAAAAAAGTTCCCCCTTGAAGAACTAAACCAACCTCTGAAAAATAAAATTTTTTTACGTGATTTTTTGTGTTTTTTTTAACAAATTCAACATTTTTATGCTACAAGAAGTTCAAAGTCCTGCACTTGGACACAGAGAATTAGAAAATGTCGTTTTTTCTATCCTACCCCCTCCCCCCCCCCAATGGGCGTGGAATAAAATATTTTTTTAAAACATGATAAACTTGTATTTCTTTTGTGCAAAAAGCATCTTATTTTTTAATCACATATTCGTGAGGAAATTTGCACCCCCCCACCCCCCCAATTTCAAATACCGACCCCCCCCCCCAAAAAAAACAAGAAAACGCCCCTGGATTTTATTTTTATTTTTATGCATGTTGGAGGGTATAAAAGATTCGGCACAGCCGAATTTAACGCTCTTACTTGTTTCTACTGTTATTGTTATATACTCTTTGCAAACCCCTTTCCGGAAAATTTTCAGAATTTTTTGATGACCCATCCACAAGATATAAAATTTTCAAAAATTCGGTGTTGTTTCCTTACTCAATCTTTGGTTACTCATAACTTCTTCACAAATTGTTCAAATTAATTTTTTTTTTCAAATTTTCTTTTTTTTCGCCTTTAAAAAAAAAAACGATTTTAAAATTTTGAAATTTAAATCTCATTTTCGAAAATGTTTGAACTCTATAATTTTTTGCATTTTTTGTGAAAAACTTTTATGAATTCTACAAATTAACAGTTAGATCGTTTCGGCAATTTATTTTTGCATTTTGTACAAAAAAAAAAAAAAAAATAAAAATGCATTTAGAAAAACAAAATAATATTCCACAACGTGTTTATTAAAATTTTTTTTTTTTTCATTTTTTTGCATAAAACACCAAACACAAATTTGTTATTGTTTTGTATGCGATTGTTGCTTTATGTCTACATAATTATGTTAGATGTAGCCATGGAGCTAAATTGAAATAAGCGACAATTCGTCATATGTGGGGCATTGCAGCTTTGGACGACTAAACAAACATTTTTTTTGCTAAGTCACTTGTGATAGTCACTGGCATATTCTTTAATTTACGTGATTGTAGTAAACAAGATAGAAAAATACACTTTCACTTTTTTTTAAGGTTTGCACAAATTTTTATTTACAATTCGTCACATGTGGGGCATTGCAGCTTTGGACGACTAAACCAACATTTTTTTGCTAAGTCACTTGTCATAGTCACTAGTATATTCTTTAATTTACGTGATTGTAGTAAACAAGATAGAAAAATACACTTTCACTTTTATTTTTTAAGGTTTACACAAATTTGTTATTGTTTTGTATGCGATTGTTGCTTTATGTCTACATAATTATGTTAGGTGTAGCCAGGGAGTTAAAATGTGTGAAATTGTAACTTTGGGCGACCAAACCAAATTTTTGCCTTTAAAGCACGTGTACCACATTTTTTGGAAACTCACGTGTAACCATCACTGGCGTTTTCTTAAATTTACGTGATTGTAGTTAACAAGGTAGAAAAATGCTCTTTCACATTTTTTATTTACATTTTGCACTTTCACACCGATTTTTTCTTTTAACTCACTTTATTTCCAAAAAAGGTAGCAGCAAAACTTTTTAATCTCTTAAAAGTCTTTCGTTTAATCATTAAATAAAAAAATTTCGTTAAAATATAAAAAAAAAATCTACAAAAGCTGCCTTATTTTTTTTTGGTTTTTATAATTTTATATTAAAAATTTGTTTGTTTAATAATTTTCATTCCTTAAATCTAAATTATCTACTCTCTAAAAATCTATCATATGTTTCGTTTTTCTGTTTTTTGTGAAAATTAAATTCATATTTAAGTGAAAACAGAAAAAAAATCATGAAATGTTAAAAAAATCGAGAATTTAAAAAATTAAAAACAATAATATAATGAAATATGTACACTCAAAAAATTATGTCATTAACTGTTTGTAGTTTATTTAAAAAGTTTTCCGTTTAGTCGTTTTTAAAAGAAAAAACATTTGTTTGATGTTCAGTTTTTATTAACGACTACTTCAGTCCTTTGTTTCAAAAATAACACACTAAAAAATAAAGACTTTCATTAACATTTAATTTTTAAAGTCATTTATTTTTGTTCTGTACGTAAAAACTACTGATTATTCTTTAAATTTTTAATGATTTGTGTAAGTCATTTTTTTTTAAATTGTTGGTATTTTTTAATGAAATATCATTAGTTTTTACCTACACAAGTCAGTAAATTTTTTGTAGAAAAAAAATCAAAAAATTATTTATAGAAATATAAAAACATGTTTGTATCAAGTGACTTTGGCACGATGGGTAGAGTGTCTGGCCAGAATGTAGTTGGTTGCGGGATCGATTCCCCAAAATTTTATTAAAAATTTTTAAAAAAATATTTCAATAGAAAATTGTATAAAATAACCTACGAAATCATTAATTTTAAATGTTTTCGTAGGTTATTTTTTTGGAATTTGTTGGTAAAAATAACAGAACTATCATTAATTTTTAATGTTTTCGTAGGTTATTTTTTTTGAATATGTTAGTAAAAAAGAGTGAAAAAACCGTAATTTTTTAATGTTTAATTTTATTTATTTTAGAAAATTTTTTCAACAGTAAAAAATAAATGTTGCTGTTTGTTAAAATAAATGAATAATTACTGGGATGGTTTTCAATTGTTTATTCACTTGTTTTAAGTGTGTTTTTCTTTTGTTTTTGCCTACAAAATATTTTGAGTGTATATCACAGGTACATTTTTTTAGTTTTCTAGTAATAAATTGTTAAATAATATAAAAAAAAAGTTAAGTTATTTTTTTTTGTAGTTAACTCAACTGTCAAATACAGAGTTTAAAAAAATGACAATAAGTAGTATGAGTTTATTTATTTAAGAGCCACTAACCATGTTTGAATTTGTTTTGCTTTAATATTTATTTTATTTTTATGTTTTGCTAAAAATATTTTTAAATTTTGAATTTGTTTTAATTATTACGTATTTTAGTTACATTTTGTATGTCTTATTTACTTTAAAGCAAGGATTCTATAGAGCCAACTTAAAGGATAAACAAATTAAATACGGGATAATATTCTTGGCCTTACCCAATAATTAAAGTTTTACCGTTATGATAACGAGTCAATATCACTTAATTATCACATATTATACGAAAACAATTGTGCTTTCGTTATTAATGTACTTTTTCTTATGATATCGTTTTTGCTATCGTTAATTCCAGTCATTTCGATAGTAAAATTGCAATTTTTCCAGAATTTATCGAAAAATTATCATTATTCTAGGCGATAACGATATCATTTCGATTTGAATAAGTGATATGACGATTATAAATAACGATAGCAAAATCGCCTGAAATTCGAAGATGGTATCATTATTTTAATTTAAGGTGATACCGTAATCGGTATTATACAGGTGATACTATTTTCGCTATCACTTATCGTTATCTGTTTTATTGGGAAGTATCCTTGCTTTAAATATGCCCTTATTATAATTTTCAGGTGGAAAAAAAATTTATTCAAATTTTATTTTGAAAAAAATTTTGTTTTAATTTTGTTAATAACTTGGTTTTTACATTTTTTGAGTTACCCTGTCTTTAAGTTGTATATTTTTTTACATATTTTTTATCCAAGACTCTTAAGTATTTTAAGTAGCATTTTTTTCATTTAAATTTAGATGTTTAAAACACAGTTAATTTTTGTTGAGTTTTTTTGCATTTAAATTTACAGGATTATTTTTAGGGATTTTTTTTTATTTTTGTTTAAAAAAAATGGCAGTTTTAATTGGTAATTTTTGTGTGTGGTTAGTTTAAATACTTGTATACATTTATGGCACAATTTCTTAAAATTTGTTTTTATCAACATTAAAAATAATTAACCCTAGTAAAAAAAGAAAAAAAGTTCATGACTAATTATATCCCAAATATGGCGGATACAATTACTTTAATAATTATCTACGGGTATATTTTATGATCTAGCGTGATAATCTTATATATAATGTGATACGTGAATTGGGTCTATATAATTATATCAGTTGGAGAAAACTGATACGATTAAATATAATTTAAAACCATTATGACTTATCATATATTGCTCTTTATAACGTCATATAAGTTGGATAACATTATATATAATCATATGCACTTTATATAATGTTATATACAAAAATATGTTCTTTATGTTGAGCAATATCTAACCATATATATTTATGTCTTATAGTCTCAATTTATTTTATATTGTATCAATCCGGATCAAACTGATAAAACCAGATAGACCCATTTTACGCATCATATTATATATAAGACTATCTGTTTAGATCTTGCAGGATAACCGAAGATAATATTTGAAACAATTGTGTCCACCAAATTTGGGATCTAATTTGTCACGGCTATATAAAACTCTTTTTTACTCGGGAAATTAAAGTCTTTTATAAAGGACAATTATGATTTTTGTAAAGGAATTTAAGAGTTTTTTTTTTCATATAAAAATTACAACAATTTCATTTAAAGGGTAAAAATGTTATTGTCTGTACAATTTTCGTCGTTCACCTTAAATAATACTGAAAGAAGGTAAAAATTTCATAAACTTTCGTTCATAGTAACTTTTTTATGAAGTTTTCTTATCCGTGTTAAATCGATTTTATTTTATTTGATCTACTTTAATCTGATTATATATGATTGCAACTGATTGTATATAATTATATCTGATCAGATAAATTTTAATGTCAAATTTGTGTTGACGAAATACGAGTTATAACTAGGGTGACCATTTTTTTCTGAGCTTAAATCAGTACGCCCAAGTTTTAATGTTTTTTTTTTAGAAATAACTATAAAATTTTGTTCTATGAGAAAACACTGATGTTTTTTTTAACACTCAGAAAATGTCGGTTAAACTTACTTGACCCCAAGTATTTTGAGTAAAAACAACTGAAAAAAATAACTGCATAAAAACGACTGTTAAAAAAACAACTACAAGAAAACAACTGTTGTCGCTATTTTGCAGAAAATTTAGTTTAATTTAAACAACTTCATTTGAATGTTTTGATCGTTTCAGTGCAGAAAATATAACAAAATTTCACAGGTTTTGAGAATAAGAAAATCTCTCAGATTTTGAAGACTTTTTCCGTAAGTTTTGAGAACTTTTCCTGTGAGAAAACTTCACAGCTAATAAGCACGTGTTATTTTTTATTAGCTGTGAGCACTTTTTCGAATAAGCTCTGATGACATTAGCTAATCTAAGATCACAGAATCATTTGGATTCATGCAATTTACATCATATTTCTAAAAATATAAAAAATCCATCGGCCCATTGAACTTTTCGTCATAGAAGACCTCAAAGATTCTGTGCGCATTTTCATGTAAATTTAGGAAGATCAAATGTAAATTTAGGAAGATCGTGCTCAGATTCAATTTTGCGTTAAGGAACCTCTTGACACACGAAATCTTATCTCCTTAGAATAAATTAGCTCATTTTCAGACTTAAGTTATAAAAAACAACTCTGAAGACTTATATTATGTAAATTCAAGTGTTTGTACAAAATTTTCGAATAAAATTATTTTTTATGTTGAAATGTTCAAAAATCAGTACAATCAGTACATATTTAAAAAATCAGTGCAACGTCTTTTGATCAGTACACGTGATCAAAAATCAGTACATGTACTGATCAAATCAGTACGAATGGTCAGCCTAGTTATAACACTGTAAGTAAAATTTAAATTTTTGAAATGACACACAACTTATTTTTGGGTCATACACTCAAAATAATCACTCTGTTAAATTACTGAGATACTCTGCTGAGCCAGCAGAAAATACCATGGATTTCCAACCAGCAAGATTTTTTGTTATTTTACGAAAAAAACTCTGTAAAATGATTTCGATAATTAAAACTGTAAATTTACAGAATTATCTGTAAAATATTGATAAAACAAAAAAGAATTTTACCAAAAAAACTCTGTAAATTTACAAAGTTTTAGTTAAATGCATTTTATGAGTTCAAAATTTTACAAAAAAAACTTTGTAAATTTACAAAGTTTTAGTTAAATCCATTTTATGAGTAAAACTTCTCTGCATCAAAAACATTAATTAAAATTAAAAAGAAAAAATATTTAAAATTAAAATTTTAATGCTTCCAAATTGTAAATTTACTTTTTAATTTTTGTGAATATTACAAGTTTATAACGAGTAACTCCAATTTTACACGTCATCTTCGTAAAATTTACCAGTTTTTATTGTAATTTAAGACACTTTTTAAAGAGCGGTTTATCGGTCATATTTGGAAGTTTTTTGAAGTGATCTTTATTTAAAAACTGTATTACAGAGCAATAAGTAAAATTACAAATGAAATTTAGTATTTTGGTTACGAGAATAAAACAAAGTATTTTTCTAAAATCCGTATTTTAACAAAAAAAACTCTGCTTATTATCTATAAAATAGAGATTACAAAGTAAAAAGTAAAATTACAGATAAAATTTTGTTTTTCGGTCACAAGAAAACAAAGTATTTTCTTAAAATCTGTATTTCGACAGATAACTTTGTAAAATATCTGTCGAATTGAGATTACAGTCATTTTACAGAGTATTTAACAGAGTAATTATTTTGAGTGTAGAATTCAGTGGTATACTCCATTTTAAAAGCTCAAAATAACGAGATATTTCGATTTTAAATTTACAAATGTAGAGTAAAAATTTAATAAATCCAAAAAAAAAATTATAAAATTCATCAAAATAAGAGCAGGTATTGTTCCATATCCGCTTGAAATTTTTTTTTTTTATTTATTTTAGTTAACGTGTCTTACAATATTTATAAGAACGCTACTCCAAGTGGAGCTTCTAGCTTAAAAATGGACGTCCATTATTTCTAGATAAATAGTTTGACAAATAACAAGTTTTTAACAAGTTTTTAAAGTTTTTTCATTCAAATATACAAATTAAAATCGAAATATCTCGGGATTTTGAGCAAACTTTTCAAAACGGGGCACACCACTAGATTCTACGACCCAAATTTAGGTTGACGTGTCTCGGCGTTTTGGTGTGTCATTTTCACCTACTTACAGTGTAATTATTCCGAATTTCGTAATTTCAAATATAATTATTTGCAATCAGATAAAATTATATATAAATAGATACAAAGAGATCAGATACGTTCTAATCTATTTTTATACGCGAAATATTGTTAAGCTTTCATCATATTATTAAAAAATTTTCTCTCAGTTCAAGTAGTAAAAGAATTGTATCTTTGCACTATTTAGAGAAAAATCACTGCAGGGAAAAAATAACTATTAATGTTTTCCCATCAAAGTTTCTTCGAAACTCTCTCTATCACAACGGTCTTGAAACATATAAACAAAAAATCTTTATCTATTCCGACAGTCATTTGTGATGCAATTTTATGTTCTCGCTGGGGTAAAATTAGTTTGTCCAGGATCGGTAAAGGTTTGCTTCCTTTGAATGAGTAAAAGTGCTATGAAAAGCGATCTGAAATAGTACACACTATGTAGGAGAATGAATTAAATAACACCATCTCACAAAAGAGACAAAAAGTCGTTAAACACGAACTGGATAACAGATGATTACAACTAGAGACTAAATGAAGTAAAACTGCATTTAAAGTTTTAATTTTCGTGATTAACGGACGGTGTAATTAAAATTCATAAATTTCGAAGTAGGTTAGGTTAGGATGACGCCAATCCCAAAAACAAAATGTTTTGGAAATGACATCCATAGAGGCCAGTGTTTGGCCCATTATGATTTCTGCTATTGTTTTCCTACCTTCTTTCCATTCAATTTTGTGTTACAATAAAAAAAAAATACCTTTATACGTTTCCCACTTCGACCTTTTGATGACTGACCATACTATCCAAGGGTTTATACCTCGTAGGTCCAGAAGATTCCGAAAGACATAAGAACCAATGGCGAAGTATTAAAAAGACTGCGTACGAATTAATAAAAAGATTTTGTGCCTTAAGTATAAACGAAGTAATCAAAAGACTTCATACGAAATTTGTATCCATTCCGAATGTCAAGCTGCAGTAAAGTCCATAAAGTCAATGCTGCTGAAAAGAACCTGCCCTAACTGCCGCACATCTATAAAGGAGATGACAGTTTAACATACGACTCAGGGTCAAAGAAATTACAGAAAATTGCAAAGCCGTTAAGTTTGCAAGACATGGGAACTATCTTACAGGTTCAAACGAAATTGAAATATGTTTGAAATCCTCGACAGACTTGCAAGCTTTGTTCCGCGACTTATCAGTTATCCGCAAATGGATGGACGTGTAAGGCTACACGACATATTTGGCCTTCTGTAAAGCAGAAGCGCACAAATAAGCTGCTATCGCTTGCCAGAGAAAGGATTTCGAAGATGGTTGCTGTAATTACCAGAAACTGCCTCGTAAGAAAACACGCAGAGCGGTTAAATGTGTCGACAAATGAAATTTGCAGGAGTTTCATGGATGAGGAGAATTGGGAAACTATAGAATAATTTATCTGCCAATGCCCGATACTTTCTTGTCAAAGACTTGCTTCACTAGGATATAGGGAGCTTCACGACCTTGCTGATTTGCTGAATTTCAAATTTCAATGCTTTAGGAGTTTCATAAGGACCTTAAATTAAGATTAAATTACCGTCCCATGGTATTACAACGGATTTCAGAGTTTATGTGTGTTGAAGTAAGGCGTCAGGAGAGTACTGCCAAATCTTAAAATTTTATAAAAAAAACCGAAAAAAGAATTAATATTAAAAAAATGCAATTCAGGGTCAACTTTTTTGTTAACGACTAAACTAAAAACGTGAAAAGTATAAGAGCCCCAAGTTGGGCGCCATTTGAAACATAGCGAATTGAATTCTTTTGTAGATGGCTTCAACTTTATTGCACTTCTTATCCTATTAAGTTTTTTATTTATCACTTCTTATCTTATTTAGTTCTTTTATGACCAGTTGCTTTAATATTCTTATAATCCTGTTACTATTCAGCATTTCTGAACGTTTCAATTAGCGTGTAAAAATCTATTTTTCATAAAAATTGTTATTAAATAACAATAAATTTATTCGTGGTCTTTTGCTTGCTATTAAAATTATATTAAATAAATAATCATAAATCATTACCACACATTATATAAGTAAAAGAGAATTCAGTAGCTCACTTAATCTATGTTTACCACAAGAGAAGGGAACAGGAGCGTAATCATTTGGCAAATTCACTCGGAAGCCACAAGTCCCACTATGATAATAATCACTGTTAGCGATTCCCATAAGCATGGACATTTAGCCTTTTACACAATAACTTGTCAATAATCGCAACAATAGACTAACCGTCCGTTTACCAAATGTAAGAAGACTTTCTGTCCTCTTAGAATTTGGTAGTGACCATAGTACGCTCGTAGTCAATAATATCGACATGTCTTTCATCCTGTTCATAAACTAGAAAAACTGAGATGTAATTTTCTACTCGCACCACCACCGCCTCAGAGCCCTTCCTTGTGCACTTCCTCTCACTATGTTCAGGGACCCAGATAAGCTTGACTGTATGCTGTCGGATTTAAATTGCAGGAACTTCTACCTAGAAAACACTTAAGTCTCATTGAGAACATAAAGTCAAGGCGTTAGAATACCCTCCCGAACACGAAACCATGAATATCTTCAATTAATCCATAAAAATAGAGATAACATTATAACTGAGTTTTCCGTCCAGTTTTCCATCGTTGCACACAGAAAACAAATTTGCTAATTTCCAACTGAAATTCAGTTACTGCAACAAAAATTCAGTAGATGCATTTATATTAAGGTTGTATCGACAGAATATCGGTAGTTACAACTGAATTTTGTTGATACAACTGTATTTTAATTGAAACAACTACAAAATTCGTATTCCACAGCAAAATGTAGTAGCAGCAACCGAATTTTGAGTTGATACAACTGAAAAATTCAGTTGGAAATTTATTTTTCTCTGTGTGGTCAGAAAAGAATACAGGGAAATGAAAAGGCAGACAAACTCCCGAAACTTGCAGCTGATGGTGTAGATACCATGGTGCCAGTTTTACCACCACGTCCAAACTTTAAACTTAAACAAAATTCCATCAATGTTGCAAAGGCAAATATGAAGTGGAGAGAACTACCAACATGGAAAATCAGCAGAACTTTGAGGCCATCTCACTAACGAGATAGAGTGTCGAGTTCTGACTGGGATAGTAACAGGTCATTGTTTTATCGGCTTTCATGCCAAGAATATTAAGCTTATTTTAGACGCTAGTTGTGAAAGATTTGCTTCACAAGGGGTAGATGAAACCATGGAACACATACTTTGTCACTGCCCTGCGGTGGAAAGGAATCTCAAATCCATTACCGGTCAAATAAGTTTCCGTACTTTGGAGAATATAACGCGAATGTATTTCGGATATTGAAAGCTTCGCAGTGAATTTTAACGTGTTACAAGAGGAAAAGGTTTTGAACTTAGAGGTATATCGGAGGTGTCAATTGGACACAGCCTAACCTATCCTACCCTTCCATAGTTGGTACTCGGATTTCGTAGGTTCTCTCGAAGTACGTCTGTGGTGAGATATTGTCAGTATTCTGTTTTAGTTCCATACCGCTCTCCGTACTTCACATGGTCGAGTGTCTCCAAGAGCATTGTATAAGTATTTGCGACTCTCTTAACCTGACAGCCGATTTTGCTGCTATCCTTTTGATGTCCACGGGTTGAATGTTGAGTTTTATTGCCTGAGGTAACAATCTTATAGCACCAGTTATATTCACACCACGACAGTCGTTGTTCCTTCTGTCGATTCAACTGCTCTCCACCACACTAGGGAAGCATAGTGGTATATTAGTCTTATTATTTCAGAATACAACAAGTGTATGATTTACGATTTTAGATCTCGTCTTCTTCCAAATGTCCTCTTGCATAAACCGAACTTTTCATCATTTCCTCTGATCTACTTTTCTACATTAAAAAAAAAAAAAAACCTTGAAAAATTACAAGAAAAACTTGTAACTTTTTTTTATTTGCTACCTGCTATTTGAGAAAAATTCCTAGTAATTTGACAAGCTTTTAACCAAAAATTTTGTAATTTTACAATGTTTTTACCAAAAAATTGTAAATTTACAATTTTTCTTACACGATAAAATTTACAAGGAGGTTTCGTAATTTTAGTAGATTTTTTGCTACCTCCTATTTTACGAGAATTTTATAAGCTTTTTACCAATAATTTTGTAATTTTACAAACTTTTTACCAGTAAAATTGTAAATTTACAGTTTTTGGCGCAATTAAAATTACAAGGAATTCTCGGAATTTACTAGATTTTTTTTTTTTGTAAAATTATCTTGGAAATTTGTAAAATTACAAAAAAAAAATGCAAAACTACAAATAAAATGTAAATTTCAATCCAAATTTGTTTGTTAAAAAACAAGGAAAACTGTTAAATATTGGTAAAATGGGATAACGAGACTTTTCCTAGTAATTTGACAAAGTTTTTTTTGTATGCAAGAAAGCTTTAAGTTTGGTTTTAGCATGATTAACTCCCAAACCGTTCTAATTTGCCCATGTTGAGAGTATCTTTAGTGCTGATATAATAACTTTTTGTATGTTAAGAATTTTGATTACCCTCTTTCAAACTGCACCTCTGTTCACAGACATTTTAAAATGCAAAGACTTTAAATTGTTAATGCTAGTTAAGTGCAATTGTTAGCAGGAGCCTAACGTAAATGTGGTAATTTTTCAAAAAAAAAAAAAAAAAATTATAAACTTCCAGTCAAAGTCATAGAAGGTACAACATTAAATGCCTTCTGTAGCCCAGTATCCTGCAAACAGTAAAAATAACCGTTAAATAAAATGGCGTCGCTGGCAAAAAAAGAAAAAATAAACTGCAAACATTTTTATTGTATTTGAAAAAGAAAAATTTCTCTTAAACACGCAATAAAAAGGAATTTAGTTTTTGTGCCCCACAGTTAGCATATGAAGAAATTGTTGTAATTTTTATTGAAATTTTATTTTTTCTTTTCCTAGTTTTTTTTTTTCAATAGAGAACATATTTTGAAGTCCATTATTTTCTATTTGAAGTTGTTGGTTGTTTTTTTCATTGTTTTTGGAATCCTTACAATACTAAAAATAATTTAACTATTCGATGGCTACGAAAAAATCTCAATGCTTTTCAATGTACATGATTATGTTTGTGTAATGTTTTTTGTTTATGTGTTTGTATTTTAAGCTTTTTTTTTTGTAATAAATTATAATTTTTTATATATAAAATGGATTAAATGCTAATTTTTCAAATTTACACTTACTGTACATGTTGATTTAGTTTAAGGTTTTGACGTCGAATGGCATTCCAGAGTAGCCGGGGGGTCACTAAAAATATATAACAACATCGGTGACCATACCGGCTGCAGTAGCACCACTGACCGTACCATAGGTTGCATATCAATTATTTTGTGTTATTATTTTAGGTCCTCCCGTCAAGGCAGACGATGTCAAGTGTGGTGGCATACCAGGCTCTCCGGCTTCAGCATATAGACAAGAACCTTCACTGCAGGAGCAGGTATCACCTTCTCTAGAGCTACCACAACATTCGCTGCAATTACGTGGTTCATCCAGAACTTCATAAGTACAGGAAGATGCTGCTAAACTTTTTTGATCATGTTCTATTATTTCTGGAAATCTATTTGGTTTATGACATCTATGATTTGTAGATGATTTACCAGTTTCTTGGCTACTTTCGGAACGCAAAGAATCAGTACCCGTTAAAGGATTACCATGACCTCCTTGGTTATTGAGATGATGCTGCTGGTGATGATGATGTATGTGAGGATTATGAGAATGTTGATGATGTGTAGGCTGGTTGTGGGGATTGGAATGAGATGTCCGTGAATGATCGGAGCACTCAGAGGAACATTGATAGATTTGATGTGCTGAAGAGTTGGGTGGCATATGAGCCGCATGTAGGGGTTGATACCAACCTTCACCGGGTGGTGGTAGTGGTTGGAGAGGTGAAGCTAAAGCATCACAACTATTGCAACCTCTGGAAAGAGAGAAAGAAAGTAAAGAACAATCGCATTAATTATTGAAGGCTAAAAAGTGTTTTTCATCAGCTAAATTTAACAAAGATTTTTATACCCTCCACTCTAGTGATAGAGGGCACATATAAGTTTGTCATTCCGTTTGTAACACATCGACATATTGGTTTACGACACAATACAGTATATATTCATGATCCTCGATCGATTTTAAGTCAATCTAGCGATGTCCGTCCGTCCGTCGATAACACGATAACTTTCGAAAGACAATAATGACCCTGCTGAAACGTGCCACGTATCTTTACCGTTCCCCAGGTCTGTTTGGTATTGAATTTCAGCTTGGGGTCATCTTAAAGTAGTAAACAAGTTTAAAAAGCATTGGTGGTAACTTATCAATGCTTTTCAAACTTGTTTAGTTTTAAAGAAATGCTTTTTAAACTTGTTTAGTTTTAGAAGCATTGGTAACTTAAAAATTACACTCGAAAAAAATTTTACATTCAAAAAAAATTTTACACTCAAAAAAAAATATTTTTTTTTTTAAAAAATAATTTTTACAAAAAATTCAATATTTTGTGTACATATGTACGTACATTCACTCAGAAATATTTTTACAGCAAAAAAAAATTATACTCGAAAAAAGTTTTACACAAAAAAAATTAGTAATTTTTCTTTTTTTTTAAATGACAAAAAAAGAGTTTTTTACTCAAAATAAAATATTTCTTATCAAAATTGTTAAATTTTTTCACATTAAAAATTTACTATCCTTTAAAAAAGGCATTGTGGAGGGTATTTATAGATTCGGCAAAGTTAAATTTAACTTTTCTTGTTTCGTACTCATATGGATATCGTGGGTCTATGTTGTTTGAGAAAGATTACTCCAGCTCGGGGTCACGTTTTCTTACTGATTGATTGATACTGTCATTTTGCAAGACTTAGTCGACACGTTTCGGAATTCATCAAATTCCATTGTCAAGAGAATTTAGCAAATTGACAACCGTTATTGGCAAAACATAAAGTCTAATATACGTATGTAAATAGGCATAATGAGAATTTATGTACTAAATACACAACATAATACAGCTCTTTGTTAAAAAAAATTGCCCAACTGTACCATCATACATATGAGGCATTCCACACCAAATGTCCCGCTACAGAAAAACATGTGTCCCGTAAATTTCTGAATAGGTTGTTTGGATAGACCTATATGTAACTAAGAAAATTGCGTTTTTGGTTTTTCAAATTTTCGAAAACTGGGCTTAGGAGGCGTGGTCAAATATTGGAAAAATGGTAAAATTTGTGGCGAGTTGCCTTGATTAAATACTTATCACATTAATACGGAATGCACCACAATGTCAAAAATTTGCGTTCTTATATAGTTTTGTATGGGCTATCGATTAAAATTTTTTGTTTTGGAAAATTTTCAGAACCCGTTCTGAAATTTTCCATTTTTTAAAAATGTCAATTTATCAAAAATCCGGCCACTTTTTTTTTTCTTTTTTATTTATTTTTTTTAAAAGTTTAGATGTTTGTCCATCCACACAAAAAAAATCAGAAACACGTTCATCTTTTTTTTCGAGAAAATCGCATTTGAACTTTAAATTTCATAACAATTTTGTTATTTGCTTGTATTTCTTTGTTTTAAAGTTGCGAATGAGTAATATTAATTGCATAAATATTCGTCATACGCTCTGTTGACAAAAGAAAATACAAGCAAATTACAAAATTGTTATGAAATTTAAAATTCAAATGCGATTTTCTCGAAAAAAAACGAAAAATACATTTCTGATTTTTTTTGTGTGGATGGACAAACATCTAAACTTTAAAAAAAAAATTTTAAAAAAAGAAAAAAAAGTGGCCGGATTTTTGATAAATTGACTTTTTTAAAACATGGAAAATTTCAGAACGGGTTCTGAAAATTTTTCTTGGAAAAAAATTTTATTGGATAGCCCATACAAAACTATATAAGAATGTAAATTTTTAAGATTGTGGTGCATTTCGTTTTAATGTGATAAATATTTAATCAAGGCAACTCGCCACAAATTTGACCATTTTTCCAATATTTGACCACACCTCCTAAGCCCACTTTTTGAAAAATTGAAAAACCGAAAACGCAATTTTCTAAGTTCCATATAGGGCTATCCATACAAGCTATTCAGAAGTTTATGGTACACATGTTTTTTTTCGCTGGACATTTGGTGTGGAATGCCTCATATGAAGATATGTGTAACATACCGTTCATGCATACAGTAGATTTCTTACGCTAGTAGATGTTCACTGTTTTTGTTGTATTCCATCAAATTCTTAACACTGTGCAACACGATTTTGTATTTTGAATTGGACAAAAAAAAATGAAAGTATACCAACAATAGAGCAAGCCTCCAAAGGGTTTTGAAAACTTAGCTCTTTTTTTTATGACCCACTGAAGTTTTTCAAATTTTTTAAAGGCGTTTTAAATAAGTCAAAAAATAGGTATTAAATCCAATTCTGAGGTAAATAATGTTAGGAAATGTCTTCAGTAAAATAGTGAAATTTGATGCAGAAAATGTTTGTAGAGTATTTTAACCCCGTAGTGGTGTTCTATGCTTTTGATGAAAACCGACCCCTATTAATTTTTACCCCCAAACATTTTTTCGGAACATATTTATACCGTATCTTAACTCGATAATGGGGCTAACATACAAAATGCCATTTTTATAAAATCTGCTTCTACAGCTCTAACTAATCCTAGGGTGCCCCTAGAGATGCGAATGTGTGACCGACCCCCAATATTTTTTCAACCCCATCATTTTGTTAGAATATACGTACCCTCTATCTTTAACCCTTAAGGTGGTCTTCATACAATTTTTTTTTTATTTTTTATAAATTTGTTTTATGAAATTAGCTAATACCGCTCCAATGGTGCGTCTTAAAGTGGTATCCACTAAGACCGACCCTATTAATTTTTACCACCCAACATTTTTTCGGAACATACTTATACTGTATCTCCACTCGATAATGGAGCTCCCATACAAAATGCAATTTTTATAAAATCTGTTCATACAGCTCAAACTGCGTGCCCCTAGAGATGTCAAATGTGTGACCGACCGCCAATATTTTTTCAACCCAAACATTTTCTTAGAATATACCTACCCTCTATCTTTAAGCTTAAGGTGGTCCCCATACATTTTTTTTTTATTTTTTATGGAATCAGTTCCTACCGCTCCATGCGGGCTCCTAGAGGGAGAAATGTAAGATCAACTATCATTATTTTTTGCCCCCAACGATTCTGAACGAGTCTGAATTATGGTCACAACATTTACGTGAACAAACGGATGGACAGACGCCCGTGTAAAAGTTTATTTGCTCTTATCTGATCTGCTTTGATCTAATAATACACAGAAAAAAAACGTCAAATTTAAATCAACAAACATCAATTTTAAATCAACCAAACATGATATCAATCAAATATTTTGTAAAAACTGCCGCCTGTTAGTCCTTAATACAAGAACTTCGATTTTGTTTATAACAAACTCATTCAAGTAATTTTATTTCAATATTCTTTTATTATGTCAAAAAATAGTGTTTGTGTTTGTTAAATTTCTTTGTTATAATCAACATTTGTTAGATCAACACATTGTGTTTGTGTTTGTTGAATTTCTTTGTTGAAAAAAAAAAATTATATTTCTTACTTTTATCAGCTCAACAAATTGTGTTTGTTGAATTTCTTTGTTGAAAAAAAACAAATTCCTTTTTTTAACAATCAAAATTTACAAACGATTGTGGATATTACAATTTTCCGTTTGGGACACTTTCAGTGAAAAAATTTATTGTATTCACAAATATAGGGGTCAATATAACAATTCTTTTTTTTCTGTGTATATGATTGTTTATAATTGTATCTGATCAAACATAATAAATTGTCAAATTTGTGCCAATGTTGAACAAATCCGAGATATCATTTTATCTTAATTTTAAGTATTTCAGATATATTTATATGTAATCAGATACGATCATATATGAATAGATATAAACAAATCTGGTAAGATCTAATTAATATTTACACGGGTCGATGGACATCGCTAAATCGTCTAAAAATTGATTAAAGATCATAGATAAATTAATATGAGAACAGAACTTTATTGGAACCTTAGTCGATATTGGGGTGTTACAAACGTATTGACCCAGCAAAAACATGGTAATGAGTTGTGAAAAGTAATCATTACCAAGTTAATTATTTATAATGAGTACCCATTACCATTACCATTATTTTAAGCCCAAAAGTAACTACTTCTCAGTAATATGTTATAAAAGCACCTCTAAGTAATAATATCTTCTTGCACTTGCAGTTTTTAACCTTTACAATTCAATTAACTTAAAAAGTACTTAAAAACTTAATAAAAATTACGGAATTTTTAAGTTTTAGTAAAAACGAGTTAAATTTTAAAAGTTTTAATAAACTAATTATTTTACTTCTTATTGGTAATGGGTTTTTTACTCCTTATTTGTAATCCGAGGCAGTAACTACTTTTTATCGCCATACTCTTCACTAGTTATTTTTGTCTCACGCCCTTGTTAAAATAATTGGTGTTTCATTCAATAAGTAACTACTTATTAACATCTGTTTCGGATTACAAAACCCATTACTAGTAATGCCAATTTTTGCTGGGGATAAACTTTTTGTAGGTGATTGTAAGTACACTGAAAAAAAATTTTACCATTTTTAAAGCATGTTGAACTTAATTTAAAAAAAGAAGGGTATGCGAGGGCTCCAAAGATATTAATTCTTCTTCCAAGTATATTTTTTCCTAAAACATAGTAATGCATTTACTTAAATATGTCTTAAAAGTAAGTAAAATTGTACTTAATATAAGTTTAATTGTTTTTATCCAGAGGATAAATATTTTTTTAAATAAGTAAAAATTTCCTTAAACTTACGGATTCTGTAGACCCTATGGAGTCCCAATGTGAGGACCCTACGGGCCCCCAATATATGGGGTCCGCCCATGAGTATTTGCGTACACTATTATAGGTTCACTATTGATTTTGATCCAAAATTTTGGTCAGAATCGCTCTATCTTGCTTAGTTTTCGAGATATGGGAATGGGGTCTTGAGAAATTTGATCATGAAATAACTCGAAAACTATAACTCGGAGGGCTTTCGGGTCTTCGGCGGTCTTATTCTACAAGTTAAGGACTACAAAAATGCTTTTAGAATTTTTTTCGTATCTGCAGTATTTGCAGAGTTATAGGCATTTGAAAATTCCGCGAAAATTGAAATTTGGATTTAAAGTTAGGGTCTCATGGGGTCTCCAGATGGGGCCCCCAGATGGGGTCCCCAAAATACCTAAAGTATTTTTTCCTTAAGTTAAGTAAATTCTTTCTTAAACTGATGAAGATATGGATTCAAATAAAGTCAATGAAATCAATAAAATAAAGATTACTTTTTTCTTAAATAAAAACAAAAATTGATTAAATTAAAAAAATGCGTTTTGGAATTAAAGAATAGTACTTATTTGATTTAATGTCTTGAAAATGTCTATACTATTTTTAAGTAAGTTACGTACTTAATTATTTTTTTTGCACACAATTTCAATTTTTTTCTTTTAAGTAAAACAAAATTTTTTAATAAACGCTTCTTTTCTTAAATGCAATCAATTCGCCATAAATGTAAAGAATATTTTACTAAATTTAAAAAAACCAATTAAGGATAACTCTTGTGCTTTTTTAAGTATGTGCATATACTATATTCAAGTATATTTGCTTTGTTTTAAGTAACACCACCTTATATTAAAATGAGTTGAAGTAAATTCAAAAAAATTAGTTTACTTAAATTAATAACAGTGTTTATTTAATTTCAGTATAGTTATTTTTTTCAGTGTAAGGAACATAAAAAGTAGCAAACTTGTCCGACCCCGCCAATTTCCATATGAGGATTAAATTTTCTAACTGCTTTCTCTATTAACTTACCTGCCATTAGAGCACCTTGAATTATGCGTTCCCGTGGGTTGATATTCACTCACAGCATGTCTGGGTGGCGGATAATGGATATGTATATTTCTGGGAGGCAGTTGAGCTGTGCCCACTCCGCCACCAGGTGGAAAATAGGGCGGTAAAGGTGGTGGATGTTGACCTGTCGGTGTAATCTGATAACGATTTTGTGTACCACCAACACAGGGCAAGGGATTATTATAGTAATTCTCCTGGGGTACCGATCTAACACCAGCAGGGGTGCATTGTGGAGCTATGCCCCAAGTGGAAAAGCCACCGGAAGAACTGCTGTGTATAGAGGAATTTAAAGCGCTAGGAAATAAAAGAAAAAAAAATAAAAGAAATTAAAGATGTATTACACAAATTTTTCGAAAATTTTAAAAATACTGATTAATTTTTTAATTGAATCAATTAAAAAATTAATTTAAACATTTATTTATTCACGTTATATTTTCTGAGTAAATAACACTGTGCTACAAAAAACACAAAATCGAATATACTTTTGAAATGGGGTTGTTAAGGTTGTAAGTCTCGTCGAAAAGATCACAAAAATGCCCACTTAACTTGCCAGACACCCTCAAATTTTAAAGTTGTAGTCAAAAAAACGTTTTTTTTGGGACTTTTCTCACTTAACCACGTGTAACTTAAAAAGTTTTCAACCGATTTTCAATTTTGACTGTTTTGGATAGAAGAAGAATAGGGCTTTTTATGTCTGTGAATTGGTCTATACATATAAGAAAGGTATGTATTGATTTTTTTCAAAAATATCAAATTTTTTTGTTATTTTTTTAAAACTTTTTGAGTTTATCGATTTTGTTCTGCTATAGTTCGTTCAACAATATTTATATTTATAAACGCATTCTTAAAGAAAATTTAATTGTGAATACGATGAGCTTTATGTTGGAAAAATCGAATAACAATTGACAAAGTTGTGATAATTTTTCTAAAAAAGAAAATTTAGATTTTGCATGAAATCGTTATTCAAACAACCCAGGCAAAAATAATAAAAAAATAAACGAACATACTGAGGGGTCGCGTATCATTATTTTTAAGGTTTTTGGCCCACTGAATTCGAATTTGACCTTGAAATTGCGCTATCTTATTAAGTTTTTGATATACAAATTTATATTAAATATCTCTAAAACCTGACGCGATAGAGCAATTTAAAGGCCAGATTCGGATTCAGCGCGCCAAAAACTTTTAAAAATATTGTACATGACCTCTTATGATAAATTTTTTTTTTTTTGCAAAATCTTAATTTTCTTTTTTAGAAAAATTATCTCAACTCTGTGAATTCTAATCTGATTTTTTCAGGATAAAGCTCATCGAATTCCGAATTAAATTTTCTTTAAAACTACGTCCATAAATATAAAGGTTGTTTAACAAACTATAGCAAAAAAAAATCGATAAACTAGAAAATTTTTCAAAAAATAACCAAAAAATTAGATATTATAGAAAAAATTAATAGATATCTTTATTATATGTGTAGACCAATTCACACACATGGAAAGCCCAATCCTTACTCTATCCAAAAAAGTTAAAAAAATTTAAATTGGTTGAAAATTTTTTGAATTACACATGGTTTAGTGAACAGAGTTCCAAAAAAAAGTTTTTTGACAATAACTCTAAAATTTTAGGGTGTCTGGCAAGTTTAATGGGCATTTTTGTGATCTACTCGACAAGACCAACCACCTGTACTATGTCACATCAGAAGTATTTTTTCACTGTAGCACAGTGTAATTGGTCTGTTCGTTAATGCTTACCTTTGATGCGTTGAAATGGCTGATCCCCCTGATTTAGAACTTTTTCTTGAGGATTGCGGCGATCCTGGGGCATAACCACATGATGATGGTATTGGCGGTGGATGTTCCGGTGGTGGTGGCAAAAATTCTGACCAATTAATTTGTTCTATTAGTTTATGTTTTACACAACACATACACATAAATAACAATAAATTTTGACGACATCAAGTTGGAGAGGGGGAAAAACGGGTAGTAAATAATATGAAAAAAAGAAAATTAAATATTTTTAACAAATTTAACAAAAAATTGATTAAAACGAAAAATGGTAAATTATAATGTGGCCTTAGGAAAAATAATAATCTTTTTATATCTAAACAGCTCAATTACAGATTAACTTTCGTTTTTTCTATAAGATTGTAAACACAATTGCAGCGTTAGGCGATAGCGGACGTTTTGTGTAAGTGTTATAAACAGTTTTTAAATTTGCAAAATGGGGGGGTCACAGCAATTTAATTTAGTATGTATCTTAAAACTCTAGCATCTAAAAATCTCTACAATAAAAAAGTGATATTAACGCCCTTATTCGCGGATAGTTTTCTTAAGTTTTTTTACTTGAAATTTGAATCAATATTTTTAAAATATATTTATCCTTACTGTAAAATATGTTCCGCATGTTGCTTTAATTCTGTCTAGCTTTGAAATCTGTACAGATTTCCTATGTTTTGGCCTGTGGCAATTCCTGTTTCATAACACGAGTAATAAATCCGTGTATGTAATAACATTCTCTAAATTATCCTTGCAATATTGTTCATATTTATCCATCTACTTGTAAAAGTTATCTCAACTACAGGAAACACTTGAAAATCTAAGTATTGCCTCTAGGAATTGTTTATTTATTTATTTTTTTAAATTAAAAAAATAAATACTTTAAATGCCTGGATTCAAACTAAACTATGTCCTTTCCCACTTCATTGAAGTCTTAAACATCCTAGAGGGGTTGTTTGAAAGTTAAACGCGAAAGTAATCCTTGTATAAAACACAAAACGAGCTGGTAAAGAAAAAAAAACTTGAAATACTGTTCCCTCCATCTACTACCATTTAAGCAGCTGTCAATAGCAATCATTTGTAAGAAATCAAAAGGATATCAAGGATAACGTAACGAAAATACAAGATGAATTTGAGTAAATCTTTTTAAGCTTTAACAACAAATCGAGTGCGAAAACAATTGAAATTTAACAAGAATATTTTTTTTTTTTGGAATGTGAAAGAAAAACAATAAAAATCATGATATGGTTATTAACAAAAGAAATCCGAAAATAAAGAAAGGATATTAAAAAACATCCTCCAGGATAAGAAAAATGAAACATGATAAAACAAGCAAATTTTTATTTTTTTTTTAAATTAAAGTATTAGGTGGGTATAACAAAAACGGCCGCGTGGTTCCTTAATTTATTTGTTTGTGGCAACAATTCGGTTACAACAATCAAACTGTATTATATTGGCAAACAATTTTTGTTGTCACTACGAACCTGGTTTTTCAGAGTATTAATTGGGAAAGGGTTTTGAGACGGTAAGGATTTTATAACTGCAACGGTCTTAGAACCGTTGCAAATTTAAAACGTTTTTAAATACCCAACGTTTTAAAACAATAATTGAAACGGTTTTAAAACTTTAATTTTTGGAATCATTGATTTAGAAATGATTCTGAAATGTTAGAAATTTAAAAATGCAACAGTATCAAAACTTTAACCATTACACTACTAAACATCGAAAATGCGACTTACAAGGAAGGTCTTTCACAGGGCACCAACCGATTGCCCTAAAACTTAAATATAGGAATGAGGGGAAAAAATAAGAGTTACCTGTTTTTTAGCTGCCCAGTCTCAAATTTAAAAAAGAGTTGCCACCGTATGAAAAATGAGAACTTTCGGAAAAATCAGTATAAAAGCCGAACTAGCAGGAATTTTGCCAGACGAAAAAATACGGGTCAGCTTAATTTTGATAGAGATTATTATCTTAATTTTGATAGAGATTATTATGCATATACTACCTCAACGATTATACATTTTTGACAATAACACCGATACACCATTGGATAGGCCTTTAAAAACCCTTTCGGCCTGTATAAAATGTTGATATAGTTTATTTTGAAGAAATGGGAAATCCTCAAAAAACAAAAAAAATCACGTTTTTCCCCCTCCCCTTTTACCCACTAAATGTGAGATTGGGCAGCTATAAAAAAAGGCAACTCTTATTTTGCTCCCCTCTTTCCTATATGCAAGTTTCAGGACAATCGGTGGTTGCCCTGTGAAAAACTTTCCTTGTTAGACGTGACCTTATTATCTTGATTACAATAGTTCAGGTGGTCAAAAATCCAAAACGCGATTTTTCTGTGTGTCAAATTTCTTCAAAGACTAATGTAATGGAATAGTTTAGAGACCGGACTTGTGACCAGGAAAATAATTGCAATAATGAGTATAAGGTGACTTTTCATTCTCATAAAGTTTTTATACCCTCCAACTACAGTATGGGGGTATACTTACTTTGTCATTCCGTGTTTAACGCATCAAAATATCGGTCTTGGACCCCATAAAGAATATATATTTATGATCAGTGATCGATTCTAAGATGTTCTAGCGATGTCCGTCCGTCCGTCCGTCTGTAGTTAACACGATGCAGTCCAAAATAAAAGAGCTATGTAGGTTAATTTAGTAAATGAGCAAAATCGTACCAGGGGGAAAAAGTTCCCCCTTGAAGAACTAAACCCACCTCTGAAAAAAAAAACATTTTATTATATGATTTTTTATGTTTTTGTTTAACAAATGCAACATTTTCATGCTACAAGAAGTTCAAAGTCCTGCATTTGGATCCAAAGAATAAAAAAAGTCGTTTTTTTTAGTCCACTCTCCTTTTATGGGCGTGGAATAAAAAAAAAATTAAATAATGATAAACTTGTATTTCTTTAGTGCAAAGAGCATAAGAATGAATTGTTAAACACATATTCGAGAGGAAATTTGCCTTCCCCCCAATTACCACTACCGACCCCCCACCCCAAAAAAAAAAAGAAAAGATACCTGCAATTTTTTATATATTGTTTTTGCATGTTGGAGGGTATAAAATATTCGGCATAGCCGAATTTAACACTCTTACTTGTTTTTTTTTTCATATGATTAGTAGCGGAAAAAAATTGTTTTTGGCGAATAGGACATAATTGAAAGACAACTGGTGCCCTAAGGGTTAAGGCGACTGAACAAATGAGTTCAGCATACTTAAGAGCAATGTTTAAGTCTAATCCTCGACTATTTAAAGTCGCTATCACATCGGGTTCATCCGCTGCAAGTTGTGAAAAATACTCAAAACAGCGACTTTTTTGAACTTTGACCTCAATTTTTTCAAAAACCTGATGTGATGGAAAAGTTTGGAGACCAGATTTGTGATCACTTAAACAATTGGAATTAACTGTATGAGGTCGGGTCCAAGTCGTGTCAAGTTTTTTTCAAAATGTGCAGAAGTGTTTCTGTATCGGTTTTAAGCCAGAAATTAAAATATTAACGGTTATGACAAAACGGCAACGATTGTTGTTTACGGTTACGATTTTAAAATTAAAAAATGGTTTTTAACGTCAAATAATTTTAAATAAAATTGAAGTTTTCAAGCGGTAACGGTTTAAGAGCAACCACGATTTTATAACGATAACGTTTTAATTTCGATAACGCTTATATTTATATAACGTTATTATTTTGATATTTTTAACGGTTTTAGTCTGAAAACGGATTTTAATTGCATTCGATTTAAAAAAAGTGTTTGTTTGGTAGCAGTTCTTAAACGATATTGGGTTTATAACGGCAACGCTTTTATAACGGTAATAACCTCAAAATATAAAATTTCCTGACAGACACATTTTCTGTTTTATCATTAAGGCTGAATTCACAATGACGGAGTACTCTGTGGCAGAGAGTGTATTTTGTTTTATTCTCTTGCGCACTTACACATTTTATGTAGGATGTTTTCTATAATTTAGAGATGGTACTCTGTAGGACAGAGTACTTCACTGTTGCCAAGTTGGAGGTTTTCCCGCTAAATCTAGCGCTTTTTGTTTCGATTTAGCGGCAGAAAATTGGTTTTACCGGCAACGGTGATTTAGCGGGACAATCTAGCGCTTTTTATTTGGATTTAGTGGGAAAAATTTAGAGGTTTTTTCCAATTTTTTTTTTTTTTTTTTTAATCGAAAACGCCAAGTTTGTCAAATTTCAGCGGTTTTTTTTGTAACTTAGCGGGAGAATTTTATATTTTCCCGCTACATTTTTTTTTCGGCGGTTTCTTGAGCGTTTTTAGTAAAAAGTCAATTTTGGTAGAAAAAATAATTTGGAGGTTTTTTTTTAAATTTTTCTTTTTTGTCAATCAAAAATGCCAAGTTTTTTGTTTTTCAGCGTTTTTTTTTTCGTAAATTAGCGGGATAATTTAAAATTTTTCCCGCTAAATTTTTTTTGGCGGTTTCTAGCGCTTTTTTAGTGAAATTTAGAGGTTTTTGGTGAAAAATAATTGGCAACAGTGGAGTACTTCGACATTGTGCCGAAGCGTCAATAAAAAGTTAAACGGTTCTGAAAAATTATTGAACATCGAACCACGGCTTTATCGTTTATGTTACGATATCGGTTTCCAAAACGATATTTACCATCACTTAGGCAATGCTGCCTATCAGTTACTAAGGTAACCGTGATGCTTCTTTCGAAAAGGGGATAGAAGAGAGATTAAAGATGAACGGCTAGTACTTGTTAACATTTCATTTCCAAACCGGTTTTAAACGCTTGCTGTTAATCACTGCATTGGATTTTGAATGACAAAGTTTTGATAACGATAACGATTTTATAATTAAGGTAGCTATTAACCGTTATGATATATGTATAACGATAAAGGTAGATGTAAATGTAATAAAATGGTAGAAATAGTTTTATAACTGTAACGACTTTTAAACGAGTTGAGTTTTGAGATGTTTGCTATATCGATCATATGAGCGATAACCTTGTCATTCGAAACCGATTACACTTTAAACGGTTTTAAAGTGGTAATGGTTTTGAAACGGACTTAAATTGTCAATTCAAAGCGTGTCTTTTTATAATATTTTTAAAATGTCACGATATTGAAACGGAATTTAATGTGATAAACGAAGGTCGGTTCAAATCGCTTCTGAACGATTGCAAACAATCCCTGTACTTGTTTTACAATGATGATGGTTTAATAACGATAACGATTTTGTAGTAAAGGTGGAAATGAACCGTTAAAATATATGACGATAAAGGTTTTGCAACGGTAACGGTTTTTTAGAGGATTAGGCAATTAAATGGTAATCACTAGGTTTTATAACCGTAACGACTTTTAAACAGTTTTATTTTTAAGATGGTAGCGATATCGAAATGGTATAACGTTTTGAAATGAAACCGTTTACACTTTGAACGTTATTTGTAACGGGCTTGAATTGTGAACAGCAGTCAATTCCAAGCGATTTTTTTGAAAACATTTTTGAAACGTCACGATATTAAAACGGTATATACCGAATGTTTCTCAAACTTTTAAAATGGGTTTTAAATGCATTCTGCTTATAACTGCACTGGTTTTACTGTGATGTTGGTTTTATAACCATAACGGGTTTGTAAAATATATAACGAAAAAGATTTTGCAACGGTAACGGTTTTGTACAGAATTAGGTAATTAAATGGTAATCATTAGGTTTTATAACTGTAGCGACTTTTAAACGGTTTAAATTTTAAGATGGTATCGATATCAAATTGGTATAAACGATAACGTTTTGAAAAAAACCGTTTACACTTCAAACGGTATTAAAGTGGCAGTTTTGTAACTGGCTTGAATTGTGAGCAGAATTCAATTCCAAGTGATTTTTTTAAATAATTTTTGAAACGTCACGATATTGAAACCTTATTTAAAGTGATGACCGAATGATTGATCTAACTTGTGGACATTTTGTCGCTATTTTTGTTTGTTAAATGATGAAATAAATTCGTAAAAACTTATTTATACCCCTAATACTTTTATAATATAAATAAAAAAAATGTAAAATTAAAAGAAAATAAAAATATAAACACTTAAAAAATAATAAAATTTCCTTTTGCATACCTGGTGGATATTGATGATAATTATGTTTTCCCGTAGGAACATTTGGAGGACAATGTGTATTAATACCGTCCGAGTTGGGAGAATGGGTGCCAGAATCTTGATCAGTACTGGAACCTGAAGTCTTCATGCAAGTGGTTTCAGTTGAAGAAGCACCAATAATCATGGTAGTAGCATAAGGAGTAGGATTTTCGGGACTCTAAAAATATTTAAAAAAAAAATATTAATAGTTTTCGTAAATAATTTTTTCCAGTTTTTCACATGACTCAAATTTAAATGTTTAAACATTTAAATTTGTTTTCTGTTGTGTTTGGTTAACTCACCTTTCTACAATTATAGAATGTACTCATATTTCTGGTATCAACTTCTGCATAATCTGTGCCGCCATCGATGGAGGTATTATAATTCGATTGACTGTTAGCATTCGACAGCAATTTGGTTTCACTTAAACCGGAATCTTTATCAGTATCTGTGGTACGCCAGCCTCTATCAATCCATAAACTATCTTTGCCATTGATATTCAAGGCTGTTATTTCATTGGCACTGACTACTAAAAGGCAAATAAAAAAAAAAGATAGAGAAAAAAATATAAGGAATATGAAGAAAAAAGTTTTTAAAGCAATTTCGGCTGAATATTCATCACTACAGTGAAATTTAGAAAAAGCTGACAATGACAACTTGTAAAATTAGTAATTTTATCCTATAGAATGAGATTTTACGGAAATTTGCTTTGGTAGTAATGATATAAAAATTTCCCAGTGCCTAACTCGCATAACTTTCGTAAAATTACACATTGTGAGTAATTTTTATCAATAAATGTGTAATATTACACTTTTTGCGTTTTTTCACAACCATAATGGTTATACGTATTTAATGTATAATATTACATACTTTTGTGTAATGTGTAATTTTACACATACAATGTGTAATTTTACACATACAATGTGTAATTTTACACATATTTCTTATTTTTGGCAATTATGATAGTATAAATTTGATTGTGTATTATTACACTTTTGTTTTGTGTTTTTATGAGCAACCGTTTATTACCATTATGGTGCTAAACTTCATTTTAAATAAGTAGGAGAGTATGAAAACGTCTTTTATTTGTTGATTTCACTGTATACGTACATATGTTTATATAGTATGTATGTTTTAATGTACATGAGAACCATTATTTTTTGTAATCAATACTATCAATTTCTTTTTTGTTCTCTTTTTTTAAAAACTACAAATTTCACTTTTTGTGTTCCTTGTATCGAGTTAATTAAGGATTTTGTGTGACTTTTTTTCTTTTGGCTTAAAATCTTTTATGGCAATAAAGGAAGTCATTAGAGTGTCAAAATGTATAGAGGATTTTTGTTTTTTTTTTAAGTAAAATTAATTACTATCATGACCATGATTGATTTTTGAAAACAAAAAAAAAAAATTGCGAAATAAAAACGGGAATTCAAAGGATAGTTGAAACTAAAAAAGGTCATAAAAACTCTTAACGGAAGAATATGGCGAATAGACAAATTGGCAACAATTAACTATTCAAGTGTGGTTTCAGATACTTGGGAGACTAATTAATGAGATATACATGTTAATGTGAAGGAAGTTAAAACGAAAATTTGACAGCGAAATGACTTTTAAACAAATTTGTCAGAGGCAGGCATTGATAACATAAGACAAATTTGGAAAATGTTTTGTTTTCGATATATGGATAACATATGAGTACAAAAATTTTATAAAGAAGTTGTCTTGGTAACATTTTCTATAGAAAAGTAATTTTAGCAATATTTGCTATAGTAAAGTTTTTTTAGCAACATTTTCTATAGAAAAATTGTCTTAGCAATATTTTCTATAGAAAAGTTGTCTTAGAAACATTTGCTATAGAAAAGTTGTCTTAGCAACATTTTCCATAGAAAGTTTGTTTTAGCAACATTTTCTATAGACAAGTTGTCTTAGCAACATTTTCTATAGAAAAGTTGTCTTAGCAACATTTTCTATAGAAAAGTAGCCTTAGCAACATTTTCTATAGAAAAGTTGTCTTAGCAACATTTTCTATAGAAAAGTTGCCTTAGCAACATTTTCTATAGAAAAGTTGCCTTAGCAACATTTTCTATAGAAAATTTGTCTTAGCAACATTTTCTGTAGAAAAGTTATCTTAGCAACATTTTGTATAGAAAAGTTTTGTTAGCTACATTTTCTATAGAAAAGTTAAGTTATCAACATTTTCAATAGAAAAGTTGTGTTAGAAACATTTTCTATAGAAAATTTGTGTTAGCAACATTTTCCATAGAAAAGTTGTGTAAGCAACATTTTCCATAGAAAAGTTGTGTTAGCAACATTTTCTATAGAAAAGTAGTGTTAGCAACATTTTCTATAGAAAAGTTGTGTTAGCAACATTTGCTATAGAAAAGGTGTGTTAGCAACATTTTCTATAGAAAAAATTTGTTAGCAACATTTTCTGTGGAAAAGTTGTGTTAGCAACATTTTATAGTTTTTTTAGCAACATATATTGCTAAGACAATTTTTCTATAGAAAAGTTGTCTTAGAAACATTTGCTATAGAAAAATTGTCTTAGCAATATTTTCTATAGAAAAGTTGTCTTAGAAACATTTGTTGTCTTAGCAACATTTTCCATAGAAAGGTTGTTTTAGCAACATTTTCTATAGACAAGTTGTCTTAGCAACATTTTCTATAGAAAAGTTGTCTTAGCAACGTTTTCTATAGAAAAGTTTTCTTAGCAACATTTTCTATAGAAAAGTTGTCTTAGCAACATTTGCTATAGAAAAGTTGCCTTAGCAACATTTTCTATAGAAAATTTGTCTTAGCAACATTTTCTGTAGAAAAGTTATCTTAGCAACATTTTGTATAGAAAAGTTTTGTTAGCTACATTTTCTATAGAAAAGTTAAGTTATCAACATTTTCAATAGAAAAGTTGTGTTAGAAACATTTTCTAAAGAAAATTTGTGTTAGCAACATTTTCTATAGAAAAGTTGTGTTAGCAACATTTTCTATAGAAAAGTTGTGTTAGCAACATTTTCTATAGAAAAGTTGTGTTATCAACATTTTCTATAGAAAAGTTGTGTAAGCAACATTTTCTATAGAAAAGTTGTGTTAGCAACATTTTCTATAGAAAAGTTGTGTTAGCAACATTTTCCATAGAAAAGTTGTGTTAGCAACATTTTCTATAGAAAAGTAGTGTTAGCAACATTTTCTATAGAAAAGTTGTGTTAGCAACATTTGCTATAGAAAAGTTGTGTTAGCAACATTTTCTATAGAAAAAATTTGTTAGCAACATTTTCTGTGGAAAAGATGTGTTAGCAACATTTTATATAGAAAAATTGTGTTAGCAACATTTTATATAGAAAAGTTCTCTTAGCAACATTTTATATAGAAAAGTTGTCGTTGAAACATTTTATATAGAAAATTTGTTTTAGCAACATTTTCTTTAGAACAGTTGTCTTAGCAACATTTTATATAGAAAAGTTGTTATATAGCAACATTTTCTATCGAAAAGTTGTGTTAGCAACATTTTCTATAGAAAAGTTGTCTTAGCAACATTTTCTATAGAAAAGTTGTCTTAGCAACATTTTATATAGAAAAGTTGTCTTAGCAACATTTTATATAGAAAAGTTGTCTTAGTAACATTTTATATAGAAAAGTTGTCTTAGCAACATTTTATATAGAAAAGTTGTCTTAGCAACATTTTTTATAAAAAAATTTGTTTTAGCAACATTTTCTTTAGGAAAGTTGCCTTAGCAACATTTTCTATAGAAAAGTTGTGTTAGCTACATTTTCTATAGAAAAGTTGTCTTAGCAACATTTTTTTTAAAAAAGTTGTTTTAGCAACATTTTCTTTAGAAAACTTGCCTAGCAACTATTTTTTTTTTAATTGTCTTTTTTTCTATAAAAAATTGTATTGCAACATCTTCAATTTTCCTATTGAAAATGTTGCAACGACAAGTTTTCTATAGATAATGTTGCTAAGGGAAATTTCTATACAAAATGTTGATAAAACAAGTTTTCTATAGAAAATGTTGCTAAGACAAGTTTTCCAAAAAAAATTTTGCTTAGACAAGTTTTCTGTAAAAAATGTTGGTAGGACCACTTCGTCTTAAAATATTTTTTGTGTTATCGAGACATTGATAACATAACACAATTTTCTATAGAAAATGGTTTGTTATCGATAACATAACACAATTTTCTGTAGAAAACTTTATGTTTTGTATTAAAAATTTTAGTCGATGTAATTTGAATTATGTCTTAAAAAAAATTGTGTTATATTAATATTTAAAATCAATTTAAAATTATCACTTACCACTTAAATGTCCCAGTTCTTTTGTCAACTGATGACGTCTCTTAAAGAATAACATAGCGGCAGCAGCCGAAATTAATATGGCCAATAACATTGTTATCACCAAAGCCATAAACCATGTTTCGTGTACCACAGTTGCTGATTTGCGTTGAGTTGTAGTAGTGGCAGCATCATCCGGCATACCAGCACCATTGGGATGATAGGCAAAATGTCCACCCTCACCAGGGCCTGTATGGCCAGTGATGCTGCTGTGAGAATTACTAGGATGTGCACGAGGAGGATGAACCAAGTGTGTGGGATCCATGAAAAGGGAGGCCTATTTAAAGTAGTAACAAAAAATATTTTAGTTTTTTTGTTAATGAAAACTATAAACTGTAGAATTATTAAAAAAAAAAAAAAAAGTTTCAAATAAAACTTACCGGTTGCGAATAAGGACCTTCTCCCGCCTTTGTAAATGAATTCAATCTAACATTGTATGTAGCTGCAGTTGTCAAATTATTCAACAATACCGAGGTAGTGGTGGCATTTAAAGTCATATTGGCTAAAACTTTCATGGTATTACCGGCAGTTACCTGTAACAACAAGGTAATATTTAAAACAAAAACGAAAAACATTTTCATGTTAACAAAAAAATATCCAGTATAAAAGAAGCGAAATATTTTCAAATTCATATATTATCCTTGCATGTTTTTTTTTTATGTTTTAGCAAACTATTAATTATGTATGCAAGCCAAAATATGCAAAAAAATATATAAAACATACAACATACATATTTAGTAGCCCAACAGCTAGACTGCCAATAGAGAGTTTTTTTCATATAAAAAGCGTGACTTACCTCAATTTTGTAGCCCAACAAGTTGCCATTGTGATGCTGAGGTGGCGGTGGAGACCATCTAACCCAACCAGCCGTTAGATTATACATGCCAATTTGTATGTTGTCAGGTGGTGCTGAGGGTACTAAAAATATATATAAAAAAATATACATAAATATAAACAAAATTAGAAAACACGGTAAAACAAAGCGAAAAAGTTTATATTTTCAGAAAAAAAAAAAAATACATAAACAATGATATAAAATATATAACAGTTAGTGACAAAAAAGAAACACATTACAAAGTTGTCCTAGCAACATTTTCTATAGAAAAGTTGTGTTAGAAAAATTTTCTGTAGAAAAGATGTGTTAGCAACATTTTATGTAGAAAAGATGTGCTTGCAACCTTTTCAATAAAAAAGATGTTTTAGCAACATTTTCTATAGAAAAGTTGTGTTAGCAACATTTTCTATTGAAAAGTTGTGTAAGCAACATTTTTTATCGAAAAGTTGTGTAAGCAACATTTTCTATAGAATATTTAATAAAAGTTGTCTTAGCAACATTTTCTTTATAAAAGTTGTGTTAGCAACATTTTCTTAAGAAAAGTAACTTTTTATAGCAATATTTTCCATAGAAAAGTTGTTATAGCAAGATTTTCTATAGAAAGCGTGTTACAGCAACATTTTCTATAGAAAACGTGTCAAAGCAACATTTTCTATAGACAACGTGTCTCAGCAAGATTTTATGTAGAAAGCTTGTTGTTATGTGTCTCAGCAAGATTTTATGTAGAAAGCTTGTTATGTATTTAGCAACATTTTATATTGAAAAGAAGTCTAAGCAAAATTTTCTATAGAAAAATTATCTTAGCAACATTTTAATAGAAAAGTTGTCTTAGCAACATTTTAATAAAAAAGTTGTCTTAGCAACAGTTTAATAGAAAAGTTGTCTTAGCAACATTTTGATAGAAAAGTTGTTTTAGCCACATTTGCTGTAAAAAGTGGTCTTAACAAAATTTTCTATAGCAAAGTTGTCTTAGCAACATTTTCTATAGAAAAGTTGTCTCAGCAACAATTTCTACAGAAAAGTTGTCTTAGCAACAGTTTCTAAAGAAAATTTGTCTAAGCAACAGTTTCTAAAGAAAAGTTGTCTTAGCAACATTTTCTATAGAAAAGCCGTCTTAGCAGCATTTTCTATAGAATAGTTGTCTTAGCAACATTTTCTACAGAAAAGTTGTTATAGCAACATTTTTATAAAAAATTGTATAAGCAACATTTTCTATAAAAAATTGTATAAGCAACGTTTTCTATAAAAAAGTTGTCTTGGCAACATTTTCTATAGAAATTTTTATTAGACACATTTTCTTTAGAAAAGTTGTTTTAGCAACATTTTCTATAATAAAGTTGTTTTAGCAACATATTCTATAGAAAAGTTGTTTTAGCAACATTTTCTATAGAAAAGTTGTTTTAGCAACATTTTCTATAGAAAAGTTGTTTTAGCAACATTTTCTATAGAAAAGTTGTTTTAGCAACATTTTCTATATAAAATTTGTTTTAGCAACATTTTCTACGGAAAAGTTGTTTTAGCAACATTTTCTATAAAAGTTGTTTTAGCAACATTTTCTATAAAAAAGTTGTTTTAGCAACATTTTCTATAGAAAAGTTGTTTTAGCAACATTTTTTATAGAAATGTAGTTTTGCAACATTTTTTATAAAAAGGTTATTTTAGCAACATTTTCTATAGAAAAGTTAATTTAGCAACATTTTCTATAGAAAAGTTGTTTCAGCAACATTTTCTATACAAAAGTTTTTTTAGCAACATTTTCTATAGAAAATTTGTTATAGCAACATTTTCGTTAGTCATTGCAATATTTTCTATAAATAAATTTTATATATAAAAATTGTTTTATAAATATTTTTGCTAGAAAAGTTGTGAAAGCAAAATTTTTTTGTAATTTTGCAACATTTTCTTCGTTCATCAATCAGTTGGTGCGGTTGGGTAATCAGTTTCCAGCAGAAATGTTATATTTGACTGAAATCGTTTTCGGGTGTAATAAGCAACTGTAGTATCAAGTGGGGTATTTCGCGCATACATATGAAACACAGCCAAACTTAATACTTGCGGTTTTTACATATCCTACGTTTGTGTTACTATGACGTTTTAACGTGTCCTTTGCCAATTAAAAATTTTAATTTAAACTTTTTCTGTGTTTTTGTGTAGGGTAATTGGGTGGCACTTAAGGTTTCACGTCAGCACACATACAGCTTTACCACAAGAAAATAAAATAAATTTAAAATGAGCTTTTAATTCTATTTTCATACAAATTGTTTTTGTTTTTAAAATCGACTTTCAAAAAATGTATTGAAAATTTGAAATTTAAAATAAAACTTTTGCTAAAATAGACTTTTTGTTTTCTTGTGGTAAGGGCCATAGACTCTGAAGTCCGTTGTGATAGTAACGGTAGCGGAAATACTTTACGTTACTTCATTGTATGAAGACAAAGACGATTGATGGGGTATTTTATGAGCATTTCATCTCAGATAATCTATACATTGAGTTCTATATTTTTCAATTGAATAAAAGTTCAAAACACCTGGTAGGCTATTTCAAGATAACAATGGTCAAATTCTTAATTATTTAAATTCGATATTTGTGGATACATATGAACGCCCTTTGCCTTCAAATTAATACAATTAATTGAAAAACTATTTGATAAGTATTTTACACTCTTTTTTGAGTGTAAATACAGATTTAAGAAAATAAATTAAATTGGCGCCCAACTTGGGGCCCTAATGCAACAATAAGAAATTCCTTCATACTAGCAAAATTTGTCTTCAAATACCGGTCTAATGTATAAATTATTCAATTTGATACACTACATACATACATTAGTAATGAATTGTAAAAAAATAAATATTAAAACCTTGAAATTAATTGTAAATCTAAATTTTTTAAAAAAGAGAAAATTGCCGACCGACCAAATTGAGCATTAATAAGACAATGTGGAATTTCAATGCCAATTTAATGACTAAATGTGTTAAAAAATCAAATTTTAAAATTCAATGATTTCAGCATTTAAAAACAAACAAAATTGGCGCCCAACTTGGGGCCCTAGTAAAATAATGTAAAATTCTTTTATCATCTTATTATAACAAAATTTCGTTTCATAAGCAAAGTGCCGCGCTAATGTATATATTCTTTGTATACTATTTTACCGTTACATTTTTTCATTTATCCATAATGTTGTTGTTTTTACTAAATACATTTAAAAACTCCCCGCTTGGAGTTTGTCCTGTCTGTGGGGTTTAGTTTATACCATAATTTTGTTTGTATATTTATGGTGGCTTTTTTTCTAGTGGTTTACATATATATTTCTGCTTTTTTAATTTTTATAAATTTGCCAACAAAAAACTTTATGTGGTTATTGAGGTTTTTAATGGAATTTATTTATATATTCGTTTTTTTTTGCAAAAAATGGGATGGCAACACTTAATTTGAAGTATTAAAATACTAAATTGCTGTTATTGAAATTAATATATTTTTAATGAGTTATTAAAATATGATTTAAAAAAAAAATTGTCAACCAGTTGAAAATAATTAACCAAATGAGGTTAAGTGTTTTAAAATTAAGAGGTCGAATAATGAGGGGTAAAAAAGGTTTATATTGAGTGTAGAGCTTCTTTTTTATGAAAACCTTTATGCGAAGCTTCGAATTCAACGCCCTCAAAACCGAACCAAAAATTTTAAAATTTTCTGCAATATCGGTTTCGAAAGTTCTATTTGAAAATTCTATTTTTTAAGTTGTATGCGTTTTCTGCAAAAATTTTAAAGTTAAGTTTTACAATTTCAGGCAATTGAAAAGTTTTCTTGTTTCATTGTTGCGCTAACATTGGTCACATCAATAAAATGCTGTGCTGAATAAAAAAATTGACACCTCGTTTGTTACTGCCTCTTCTGTTATTTTTGCACCCCCAGATCTAGTAATTAAATTATGCATTTTAATATTATTCCACCTATTGATTTTCAATTAAATACCCGATATCTGATGGTTGAATCGGTACTGAATGTTTACTGGTAATATATTGAATCGTTTTGTTTACTGGCACAAGTTCTGCTTGACTTGCCATTGTCAGAGACTTCTGTCTTGCGATTTGTAATCGGGGCCTTACTTGGGCGCCATTTGAATTAAAATGGTGATAGGGAATTATTTTAAATATGTAATATATTGAATCGGTTTTGTTTACGGGCACGAGTTTTGCTCGACTTGCCATTGGAAGTGTGTTCTGTCCTGCGAATTGTAATCGGTTCCTTCCTTGGGCGCCATTTGAATGAAATTGCAGATAGATTCAGAAATTGCTGATATTTTAAATTTGATTTGTAAATTAGACCACATCCGTTCGTTTTCGACTGTCCAACGTATAGTACAACTTATTACCAAGAAAATTTTTTTCTTAGTCGGACTGGCTGTATGTGGAATAAACTTCCCGCAGTAGCCCTCCCAGTCAGCTACGATTAAAAAAAATTAAAATTAAATATCCCTAATACTACCTATCTTGCATACTCGTCATTTTATTGACTAAACCAATACTCAGGGGATGTCCCCTCTAAATGCAGTGCATTGTGTTGATAATTAGGAAAACAGTTTATGGGAAGAAGGAGCGAGGGGGTAGTGTTTGTGGATATTTGATATGAATTGTAGTTAACAGGAAGACCTCTGCAGGAAGTATGTTCCACCTACAGATAGTTCGACTCTGAAGGCCCTGCTCATATATTGGAGTTGTATTCTACCTGGGACTGGATATAGGTGGTATAAATATTTAGAATATCTGGAGGAGTGAAGTAATTCTTACACCATTTTAATAAATTAAGACACTTTAATACTTTTTCCGACACTTAGAAAAAATATTTATTCCAATGAACATCACACTGTGTGCTCATGACCAGAGCAGCAAGAGTGTCCGACTCGTTACCTACAGATGACAGTTGGTTCCAAACTCGTCTTTGCGTCAACAAACAACATATGGTTCTGCGTGCACTAAAATTGAACTTATTCTCCAGATCCCATTCAGAGATGGTCAAAAGATACTGATTGAGAGTGTCATTCATATTTTGACGCAACCGATCGATCAACTTCTACAAGACTTGGCCTGTGATCGAAGAAACGTGAATGGCAAGTGTTGCTGTCGTCTTCAAAAGAGTTGTGAGTTTGACTAACAAGGAAGGTCTTTCACAAGGCACCCACCGATTGTCCTGAAACTTACATATAGGAAACAGGAGAGCAAAATAAGAGTTACTTGTTTTTTTATAGCTGCAAAATCTCACAAAAAATTGTCTCAGAATCTCAGAATTTTTCTTTTGAAAAAATGTCTCAAAATCTAAGCTTTTTGTAGAAAAAACGCCTTAGAATATGAGACGTTTTCAATAGAAAAAATTTCTGGGAATCTGATACTTTTTTTTTAGAACCTGATGGTTTTTCTTAAAGAAAAATGTATCAGAATCTGATACTTTTTATAGGAATAGGAATGTATTAGAATCTAAGACATTTTTATACGCAAAATGTCTCAAAATCTAAGACCTTTTCTAAAGGATAAATGTCTCAGAATCTGAGAATGTTTCAGAACCTGATATTTTTTCTTTAAAAAAAATATCTCAGAATCTGATACATTTTCTTTAGGAAAAATTCCTGAGAATCTAAGACTTTTTCTATGGGCAAAATATTTCAGAATCTAAAACTTTTCTTATAGGAAAAATGTATCAAAACCTGAGACTTTCTCAATAAAAAAAATGTTTCAGAATCTGAGACTTTTTCTAACGATAAAATGTCTCAGAATCTGGGACATTTTTTCTGTGATAAATATCTTAGAATCTAAGACTATTTCTACTCGCAAAATGTTTCATAATCTGAGAGTTTTTGTGTAAAAAAATGTCTCAGAATCTGAGACTTTTTATAGAAATAATATCTCAGAATCTGAGACTATTTCCATAGGAAAAATTCGTCAGAATCTGGCGCCTGTTCTGTAGGTCAAATGTATCTAAATCTGAGACTTGTTTCATAGGAAAAATGTCCCAGAAACTGTGATTTATTCTATAGGGAAAATGTCTCAGGAGCTGGGACTTTTTTTATTGGAAAAATGTATTGGAATTTGATACTTTTGCTATTGGTAAAATTTCTGAAAATCTGCGACTTTTTTATAGAAAGATTTGTTAAATAGGAAAAATGTCCCAGAAACTGGGATTTATTCTATAGAAAAAATGTCTCAGGAGCTGGAACTTTTTCTATTGGAAAAATGTCTTGTGTTGTGTATTTTATTGTATAAACAAGAGTTTTTATTTAATTCAATTAAGGAAAATTGACATTACATTTTATATAAAAAGAAAACGTGCTAATAAAAAAATTCAAGTGCAGCGTTGTACAAAATGTTAATTGTCATTTATAAAATACTACTATTTCAGGGGTTATACGTAACAATTCTTCCTCCGCATCATGATTATGGTGTGTAACGGATTAAGGGCTTCTTTGTTCTCTGAGACCGCCTTGGGTCCGGTTGTTGTATGGGCTCTACATTGGGTCGAATCATTTGTGATTGGGATGATTCGTTGGTATCACTTGAGTCTGCAGTACCTGGCGAATTCTGTGCTGATGGTGATATATTCAAAGCACTGGATTCCGCACGTGGTGTACCGTAGTTAAATTCATCTTCTGATTGTTGTTCTTGATTCTCGGGACTGTTCTGCATTTCCGTAAGGTAGTCCCTATTCGGATCTTGCTGACTTCTGGAGTCTAAGGTGTAATCGCTAACGTCATTGTTTTCAACATTCTGCGGCTCTATTTGCATACCTCCTCGTTGAGCCGGTTCACGCTTGTTACCACCCTGCGAAGCTAAAGTACTCCGAATTTGGTCAACATGTCTCTTAAACTGTTTTTGATTGTACTTGATCGCATAGTGAAGATCGCCCAATCTGCACGAAATTACTCCTGGTAGCCACTTTGTCATCCTAGGATTTCCAGACAGAAAATTCACCGTTTGGCCTATTCGAAATGTTCGATAGTTCGGATTGTAAAGAAGGAATTGTTTTCCAGTAACCTTGGCTGACGTTTCTTCTGGACGAACTAAATCGAGACGTGTTCTAAGGGAACGACCCATAAAGAGAGTGGCCGGCGACTCACCAGTAGTCGAATGTGGTGCATTCCGGTATTGTCGTAAAAAGGCATTTAGATTCTTTTGGGCTGTTGACTTTGTTGATCCCATCGCCTTTAATGCCCTTTTGACAGTCTGTACACTTCTTTCCGCCTGTCCGTTTGTTGCCGGATGATAGGGGGCGGTTTGCTTATGGTATTTGACACCGCTCATTTTCAAAAATTCACGAAACTCCGCCGATGAAAAGTTTGTCGCATTATCAGATACGACAGTAACTGGCACACCATAAGCTGCAAATATTTCATCTAAAATGGCTGTTGTTGCTGCAGTCGTAGTGGATGATGTAATTCTAACTTCGATCCACTTGCTATATGCGTCAGTTACTATCAGAAACATGTTTCCTAAAAAAGGACCTGCGTAGTCAATGTGCACCCTCTCCCATGGTCCTTTTGGATAGACCCAATGATGTTCACCATATTTAGGAGGTACGTTCGCTTGCATTTCACACTCCTTACACGTTTTGGCACAGTTTTCAATATCTTTATCTATTCCCCGCCAGTAAACAAAGGAGCGAGCTAGACCCTTCATTTTTACTATTCCCAAATGCGCATTGTGAAGGTCATCAAGTACTTTTTTCTGAAGAGATGTAGGTATAACAATTTTGTGGTCATAAGTAAGACAACCTGCAGTAAGTTTATAATTTTGCTCGGGTGCAGTGTAGCCGGCTTTTTTAAGATCTTTTCCCATTTGTAGAAGTTTAAGAATATTACCTAAGTGTTCATCTTTGGCTGTTGCCAGGGCTATTGTAGATGCTCTAAGGGGTAACTGATCGATTTGATTGATTATGAATTGATCAAATTCGTCGAATTCGTCAATAAGAATACTGTTGATTGAGTTCGATTTGTCGTACATAATACGGGAACAAAAGTCCGCGTTTGCATGTTGTTTTGTAGGTTTGCATATGACATCGTAATCAAAGTTACTTAAAAAATCGGCATAATTCGCCATGCGACTTATGCATAGGTTAGGTAATGACTTTGCAGGGTGCAGTATTTGGGCAAGCGGCTTGTGATCCGTAATAAGGGTAAAATGCCGTGCATACAAATATTTAAAAAATTTCTTAACTGCCCACACAATTGCTAGTGCCTCCTTGTCCATCTGGGGGTAGCTTATTTCTGTTTTACTTAAGGCTCTACTAGCATATGCTATCGGTCGTTCGGTCCCATTACTCATTCTGTGTGATAACACTGCACCTAAGCCACACTTACTAGCATCCGTTGCCAAAATTAGGGGTAATTCAGGATTGTATGTAGTCAAAACTTGTGGAGAAACAAGAGCTGATTTAATGTCTTCATATGCCTCTTCCCCATCTTTGGTCCACTTAAATTCTTTTTCTAATAACATATTTCTCAGTGGTCGTGATCTTGTGGCCAAATCCGGTATAAAAGCATTATAATATGTAGCTTTTCCTAGTATAAGTTGCATTTCTTCTGGGGTTGACGGCTTAGGAGCATTCTTCACAGCTTCAATATGTTTATCAGATTTGTGAATGCCATGTTTATCTACCCGATGCCCTAAGAATTCTACAGAAGGTGTGGCAAAAACACACTTTGAACGATTTAATCGCACACCCTGACTCATAAGTTTATTTAAAACTATTTCAAGTGAGGAAATCATGCATTCAAATGTCTCTGCATAGACGAGGATGTCATCAAAGAAACTCATTACGTTTGGTATATCCTTTAACATACCCTCCATACGTCTTTGCCATAATGCAGGGATATTTGCAGCCCCGTAAACAGCTCTAGTGGGCCGAATTAAGCCATGTGTTGGTGTATTTAACGTAAGAATTTGTGCAAACTCTTCATCAACAGGAAGATGAGAATAGGCATCAGTAACATCTAAATGACAGAATATGGTTGAATGTTTCATTTTATTAAGTAGATCTTCAACTTTAGGGATTGGATGCTCATCAATAATTATTTTCTGATTTACTGTAGGTTTATAATTACCTGTTATTCTGATAGCACCGCTCTTCTTCGTTACTATATGTGTAGTTGAAGCCCATTCTGAATAATCCACTTTGTGGTATAGACCCGAAGATATTTTAGAATCGATTTCCCGTATGTAAGCATCTCTGAGTGCTATAGGAATATCCCTGGCTTTAGCAAAAATAGGTGTCGCGTTAGGTTTTAAATGTACTTTAGCCGGAGGACCGACTAACTTGCCAGGTTTACTACTAAAAATGGAATCAAATTGTTTAAGCACTTGCTGCAGCTTTTGTTGTTGTGTATGGTTCATCTCTGGCGGCGCTGTTGAAATATTATTTACCTGATTATTTGTAGCAAAAAGGTTTGCGAAATCAATTTCGTTAACAAATTTTGTAATCCATTCGCGTCCCATTAGAGTGTCAAGGTCTCCATCCACCACATATAAATTGAGCCTAGCTGCTGTTTTTCCCACTTTAGCATTTACAACAACACAGCCCAAACATTTAATTGTATGCCCCGAATAACTAGAAAATTTCTTGTTTGTTGGGTTCAGTTTAATGTACCTTTTAAATGCTCGTAAAGATTTCATACTAATTACAGAGCACGGAGCACCAGTGTCTAATTCCATGTTAAGCAAATGACCATCGACATTAACGTATACCATCTTTTTTGAATTACCTTTCACTGTATTTATTGAAATTACCTGATTCAGCATCTGCACTTGATCAGCAGGTGCTTCTTCTTCTTCTGATATTTGTGATGTTTTGGCTTTACACACTTTACCAATGTGACCTACTTTTCCACATACGAAACATTTAGCCTGTTTGAACTTACATTGATTACGCATATGCTGACCTCCACATCCAAAGCAAGAAGAAGAAGAACTGGTACTACGTTCCTTTTGCAATTTGTTTTTGTTATGTTTTGTTTGAATTGGTGAATAACCTAGTCTGTGTAGCTCTTGGTTTGCTGGTAATGGTTCCTCCTCTTTCATTGCCCCTGTTGTATGACGAGTTAACTCCATTGTATGTGCAATGTCATATGCAGTCGAAAATTTATCTGGTTTTTTAGAAATTATTTCATCACATATGATTCGTGAATGTAAACCATAAAGTAGTTGCTCAATTAGCATACGATCTAAAAAATCTCCATACTCGCAAAAAACTGCTGCTTGTTTAAGACGTAAAACGAAATTCGGAATGCTTTCATCGTTCTCCTGTTGAATTTTACGAAATTTAATACTCTCTGCATATTTGTTCTTTTTTACATCAAAATGGTCTACCAACGTTTTCTTTATTTCATCGTATGACAATGTTTCAGGACTGTTTGGTGAAACAAGTACTTTTAATGAATTATTCAATTCAGACCCCATATGCACACGCGCGTATGTGGCATACTCTTGAGGTGAAATTTTGCTTAGTTGTAGTGCCCAGTCAAAACGAGTGAAGTAATCCTGTACGGTGGTTCCATCAGTAGATTTGTACTCAACCACGCAGAATTGTGGAGCTTTAGATAAATTTGTAGATGACGTGGAATTACTAGAATTTGCCGCCAATGAGGCGTTTGTTGCCTCCACGACTGCTTGTCGTATTGCGCTGGACAGAGAATCAGCCAATTGCTTCATCATGTTCGCATCCATCGTGTTAATTTAAAAACCCCACACCTGACACCAATGTTGTGTATTTTATTGTATAAACAAGAGTTTTTATTTAATTCAATTAAGGAAAATTGACATTACATTTTATATAAAAAGAAAACGTGCTAATAAAAAAATTCAAGTGCAGCGTTGTACAAAATGTTAATTGTCATTTATAAAATACTACTATTTCAGGGGTTATACGTAACATCTTGGAATTTGATACTTTTTCTATTGGTAAAATTTCTGAAAATCTGCGAATTTTTTATAGAAAAAATGTCTTAGAATCTGACACTTTTTCTATAGAAAACTGTCTTTAATTCATATTTTAAAAAATTTAAAATTTTTCAGAATCTGGTTTCTTTTAACCAGTTACATTTTTTATTTCCAGGGATAGACGGCGATAGAAAAGTTTCAGAATTTGTGCAGATATGTAAATAAAGAAATGTTGGGCTCCCTGCGAAATAAAATCCTGGATACGCACCTGGATAACATAATAACTGTTTAGGTACTACCTCTTCTGGATTTATTGATCTTCCGGATAAAGTAAATAAATTCTGCATTTTCAAATTATGAAATTTATTGTTAAATTTCAATTAAATTGCTAGCATAAGTTTGTCTCGACACTCCCCATTTTAAAAAATTTCTGCCTTGCCATTTGTAATCGGGCCCCAGCTTGGGAGCCATTTGGTTAAAATTTATGACATAGAATATTTTTGAGTTGTTCACGATTACTTAGAGAAATTTTCAAACTTTGTAAATATTTTAGAAACCCGAAATCGTGGTTTTCGAATTTGTTGGTTATTGAGATACTGCAATTGAGTTTTATTAACATGAGCTTTGCGATTTGGAATTGGGCCCCAGCTTGGGCGCCATTTTATTGAAAATTCTAATATAGCTGTTTTTGAAATTTGTCATAATTTTGAAAAACTTACGATATTAAGAAGCATAAAGTGAGTGTTGTTAACAAAAAATATTTGGAAATATGATTTAAAAAGTATACTTCAAATTGTCCCGCCAAAATTTCCAAACAAAAAACCCCCACATTTGCTTTTTTCTTATGATTAAATTATTTTTACTATAATTTATTTTTACTTACCATCTTCATATGTTTGTACATTTTTCGAATTACTTGGCTGACCCTCTAGCGTTTGAAAGAATGGTGCCAAAAAGAATTCATATTTTGTATATTCCTTTAAATTGGCCACCACATGAGATTCAATCGAAGGATTTAATACCGTCATTATATTGTATTGCTGTGAATTGGCGCTAATATCACGATAGCGTATATACAGACCCTGTTTTTAAAAGTTATAAAATAAAGAAAGAAAAAAAAAACAAATACCAATCACAAATAAGTTAACAAACAACAAGTTAATTAACACTTTTTTTTATAAAAAAAATGCATTTACACAAAAAAATGCGTATGTAAACATACTTTGTTTTAATAAAAATTCAATTAATTTCAGTAACTTATACACATACCTCAACATATTTCTCGGTTAAACTGACATGCATAATCCAATCCAAACGTACGGCCGTGGAATTGATAGCAGCAGCATCAATTAATTCAACCACCTGCAGGAGAATGAAAATAATAATGTAAAAAAATATTGCAAGTTTAACAATATGAAAAATTAATAAATTTATTTAACAATTAATAATTATTGCCACCATTATACACAATATGAATAAGGACATAAGGATTTATAACCAAAAAAAGAACAATATTCACCCACTTTTCGCTATATAAATATACTCAAAAAACAAATAAAAAAGAATATATTTTCTTTTCACTGGTTTGAGTTTTGAAAATAAAGTCATTCATGTATGTAGTAAGTACTTATTAAATTCTTTATACATTTTTATACCATAAAATACCTTTTAAAATTGCATAAATCTGTTCATATTTACAAAAAAAAAAAAAAATCGTTAAAAAATATTGCAACAGAGAGAAAAAAAGTTCTACCATTATATTCCAAATATTGATTTTATTTCATTTTGTTTTCATTTTGTAAACGTATATATTGCATATATTTATAAATATGCACATCAGGCTGTAAATAAGAAGTTCCAAATCTGCAAAGACTTAAATAATCTGCAAAGACGTCATATCTCGATTTGTCAATAGGGGCACACCACAAGGAGGTGTTCTTTCGCCGCTTCTTTGGAACCTGGCACTGAATTCAATGCTACTATCTCTAGAAGCACGTAGTTGTCATGTTGTCGCATATGCTGACGATGTCGCGATAGCGGTAAAGGGGAAGCATCTGCCAAAATTGCGGGACATTCTTCAGGATTCTCTGAAATATCTGTCTAAATGGGCAAGAGACTGTGGTCTAGGAGTTAATCCTAGTAAAACAGAGCTTAATTTATTTACAAGAAAAAATAAGATTCCTGCTTTTGATCCTATTTCTCTGGACGGCACTGAAATCACCTTCTCAGATGGAGCCAAGTATCTTGGAGTATTTCTAGATAGGAAGCTGTATTTCAGGCGTAATATTGAGGAACGGGTGAGAAAAGCAACGATTGCTTTGTATTCCTATAAAAGGGCCATTGGAAAACGATGGGGTTTTAGCCCTCAAGTCGTTCATTGGATCTATACAGCAGTGGTGCGTCCAATTTTGCTGTATGGAATCATTATCTGGTAGCCTGCTTTAGAAACAAAAGCGAACTGTGTCTTTATCACGAAGGTACAGAGAATGGCGTCAATGTGCATCACTGGTGCTCTTCGTACTACACCTACGGCTGCATTAGAAATCCTCCTTCACCTGATACCCTTGGACATATTGGGTAGGCAGTATGCAGCTGCGTCGGCAATTCGACTTAATAGCACGCTGCAATGGAGGAGCAGCGATTGTGGCCATAGCGCGATCTTGAAAAAGATAACAATACCACAAAATGTGGATTGTGCTCCCTCTTTGAGCCTCTTTGAGCGCCACTTTACCACTATGATACCATCCAGGGAGTCTTGGATGGGGGATACTCCGGGAAGTGGAGCTACCATAAATTTTTACACAGATGGATCGAGGCTGCACGAACAAGTGGGATTTGGGGTCTATTCGGAAGAGCTTGGATTGAGCCTGGCTCGTAGATTGCCAGATCATTGCAGTGTCTACCAGGCAGAGATGCTGGCAATAAAGGAAGTGGCTGACTGGTTGAGCTGCAATGTCTTGACTACAACCGCAGTCAACATCTATACTGACAGTCAAGCCGCGGTCAAGTCCCTGGATTTAATGTTTCTGAAAACAAGATCTGCCCTTAACCGCCGCACGTCTTTAAATGAGATGGCCAAGCAGTTTAACATACGACTCATATGGGTCCTAGGTCACAGAGACATTCCAGGGAATTGCAAAGCCGATGAGCTTGCAAGACTAGGAACTACCTTACAGGTTCCAACAGAATTGGAATGTGTTGGTATGCCTCTAGAAACTTGCAAGCAAAACCTACGGCTTTGTTCTGCGACGGAGACTAATCAAAGATGGGCAAATGGATGGACGTGTGAGACAACACGACTGATTTGGCCTTCTCTTAATCAGGGGCGCACAAGTGAGCTGATATCGCTTCCAAGAGGAGAGATTTCAACGGTGGTTTCTATAATTACCGGACACTGTCTTATAGGGAAGCACGCAGAGTGGTTAAATGTGCCGTCGAATGACTTTTGCCGAAGTTGCATGGACGAAGAGGAGTTGGAAACTATAGAACACTTTATTTGCCATTGCCCGGCACTTTCTGGTCAGCGACTTGCTTCACTGGGATCTAGGGAGCTGTACGATTTTTCAGATTTGTCGGATGTCAAAATTCAACATCTAAGGAGTTTCATAAGAAGCTCAAACTGGTTTAACGACAGGGACTAGTAGGGAAACCTATTACGATCCCGTGGTATCACAATGGACCTCAGAGTCTACGTGTGTTGACGTAAAACGTCAGCAGCCACTTACAACCTAACCTAACCTAACCTAAATAAAAGAAGTAAAAAGTTAATTTCGGCCGTGGCGAATGTTTTGAAAAAAATTGTTTCTGAAGATAGTTTAACTTTTTCTACGGTATTAAAATTGGAATTCCTAAAAGTTAATTTTTTTTAGAATGTCCTATGTTTCAAATTCCAAGTTTTTACGAACATATTTTCAGGAGAAAGAAAAAATTGCCAAAGAAAATTTTTGTGCTCTCTTTGAAAAGAAATTTCTAAAAGTTAATACATTTTAAATTTCAAGTAAATTTAGGAAATATTAAAAGAACCAAAAGAAACTTCTTTTACCCCATTTTACCCCCTTTGAGTTGGAATTTTCAAGATCCGAGCTTTAAAGGATCTATTTTTCGGAAAGTGACTCACATTTCAAATTTCAATTCTATAGATTCAGTGGGTTGGGCTGTGCGATGATGGATCTGTCGGTCATGAATCCCAACTCTTTTTTTATACCCTCCACTTACAACTAGTGGTAGAGAGTATGACAAACTTATATGTCATTCCGTTTGTAACTCATGGAACCCATAAAGTATATATGGGGCATTCCATGTGAAATCGGACACTTTGAAAACTTTTTTTTTAGATTTTCCCAATTTGTTTACAGTTTTTAGTACCCTTCGAAAACTCCTTCGTGGTAAATTTTCAGATTTTTTTGATAACCCGTTCAAAAGATATCGAATTTTTAAAAATTGGTAGTTTGTTCCTTTACTCAAACTTCATTTAATCATAACTTCTTCAATGATGGTCCAAATTTCAAATTTTTTTTTTTCAAAATTTTTGATTTTTTACGTTGTATGGGAGCCCACTTAGGGAGTGGAGATAGGGCGTAGGTATATTTTGAAAAAATGTTGTAGGGTAAAAATAAATGGGGGCCGGTCTCACTAATGACCCCTCTCGGACGCACCATTGGACCGGTAGACGCTGAATAAATAAAACCAATTTACAAAAAAATAAAAAAAATTGTATGGGGACCGCCTTAACAGTTAAAGATAGAGGGTAGGTGTGTTCAGAGAAAATGTTTGGAATAAAAAAATATTGTGGGTCAGTCATACATTTTGTTTCACTAAGGGCACTATTAGGGCAGTTAGAGCGGTTGGAACAAATTTTAAAAAAATGTCGTTTTGTGTGGGAGCCCCCTTAGAAATTGGAGATAGGGTATTAGTTTGTTCCAAAGAAATGTTAAGACGTAAAAATTAATGGGGGTCGGTCTTATAAAGGACCCCTCTATGACGCACCATTGGAGTAGTAGAAACGATTTTAAGATTGGAAAATTGCAATAAAATTTTTTCAAAAAAATGTAAAAAATAGTAATAATCGTTATCCCACGATCTTCCAGGGCAAAAAATTTGTAGTATTGATAGAAGTTTTACACAAAAAAATTTCAAAAAAATCGAAGAGTACAAACATTTTCAAAAACGAGTTTTAAATTTTAAAACTTAAAAATCGCATACTACAGCGGTTTTAAGAATTTTTTGGGATTTTTTTTTAGAAAGTACGTAAAAAAACAAAAATTTTGAAAAAAAAAATTTGAAATTTGGACCATTATTGAAGAAGTTATGATTAAAAGAAGTTTGAGCAAAGGAACAAACTACCAATTTTTAAAAATTCGATATCTTTTCAACGGGTCATCAAAAAAATCTGAAAATTTACCACGAAGTAGTTTTCGAAGGGTACTAAAAACTGTAAACAAATTGGGAAAATCTAAAAAAAAAGTTTTTCAAAGTGTCCGATTTCACATGGAATGCCCCATATAATAACATTTTATTATTAAAAAATAAAATGATTAATAAAACAATAAAAATATTTATTTAAATATAAAATCATTTTTTATTATTCCTCGTTCTTCGAGTTCACTTTCGTAACTAACTAGATTCTTAAAAATAATTATTAAATGACCAGATATTCTTATTCAAATATAATAAATAATGGAAGTAACAGAAACGGAAATATGTAGTAGGAAGTGGAAACAGAGTTTTAGATTATTTATATATGAAAGAATGAGACGGAAATAACAACAGTATATTTAAATAATAAGAGAGTGAGTGTGTGAGAGAATAAATTACTAGGAAAAGGAAATACTCAAAAAAACAGCCGATATTTTAAATAATCAAAAGAGAGTGAGAGTAAGAGAGAAAGAGATTAGTAACTTAGCAAGTTACTAGTTTAAACATATTAATAGGGTAGCACATATTAATATGTAACTCCCCCACCCTTCGATAGCACATTACTCCTGGAATGTGATATACATATTAAGAATATATATAATTAAAAAAATTCTTAATATATAAAACAGTTTAAAAATAATATAACAATTATGTTCATATGGTAATTTTATATAGGTAATTTTAGAGAGAAATAATAGTAAAAAATATAAATGTTAGATAATTTTATATATTGAATTATCTATAATAAAAAAACTTAAAGCCAATAATGTTAAATTATTTTATTCCCTTCCCCACATATTTGTTATAATTTTAACAATTAATTTTAATGTATGCATTTTTATCTTCCATTTCCTAAGTTAAACAATTGATATAGTCTTGTTTTCCGTTTTCCCTTTCCTCATCCTTTACAAATATTTTCCAATATAATAATTTACAAATACTTTTATTAGATTCGTCTTCTTCAATTTTACATTTAAACTATTCTATTTTCTTATTAACCTTATAAACTATAACAAACCCGTATTCTAAATTTTCTTTCTAAATCTTTTAAAATTCTTACAAAAAATATTCCTCCCTAATTTGACATACAATGTTTTGCATCTATAAATCTCCTTAAATATTTGTTTACTCTTCTCTACATCAAAATACATTTCTCCTCTTATATGTTCAATAAGGTTTTGTCCCAAATTCTTAACTTTACAAATTTCCACTTCTTTCCTATAGTAATCTATATAGTTTGTTCCCTTGTCTCCTCTTTTTCCTAAAAATTTCTTCTCATTCGTATAAAAATTTTCAATCCTATAAATTTTTCTCTCAAATTCTCTTTCTTCGAAATATTTTTTTCCATTTTCATAAACATCTTTAGTTTCATCAAATTTACTCTCATTCTTATTTATATTTTCTTCAAATTTATTCTCAAATATATTCTCAAATTTTCTTTCCCTTAAATTCTTTTTCTCATTTCTATAAACATCTACAAATTCATTCTCATAGTCATTTTCATTAAATTTCTTCTCATTTTCAAAATCATCTTTAATCTTATCCAAATTATTCTCTAATTTAATTTCTTCTAAAAATTTCTCCTCATTTACATCAGTATTTATGCATGGTGATTCATTTAATTTAATAAATGAAGCAATGCACTCTTCATTCCCATCTAGCAAATAACTTTCAATACTTTTATTTTCTTTAAAATTTAAGATTTCTTCAGCTTTTCTTCTTTCTACTTCTTCACGAGTATCATTTTCATAAACTGTCTCAGTATCTTTATTATCTAGAACACTACTCTCCTTAATATAAAGCTCAGATTCTGTTTTCTCATAAATACTATCCTCACAAACAGAATTTTGAAATTGAAAAGTACTTAAAACCTGACATCTAAAATTTTCTCCTGAGTTTCGAAATTGTTCATTCCCGTATTCCAAACTACTGAAATTATTATAAAATTTATAAAAATACTCTTTATCTATTAAGTTATTCCTGGCACTTAACAGAGAATGTGGGTTTTTCTTCTCTAAAAATAATTTAGCCTCTCTCGGTAATTTTCTAATAAATTGCTCTAATACAAATTTCTCAATTTTCTGACAGCTACACAGCTCGTTATTGTATTCATCTATACTATTCTTAATATTTACTTGAGTTAAAAGTTGTAGCATGTGCTCATAAAAATTATTTATACTACTGTTGCACTCAGCTTCCTCTATTTTATTTATAATACACTCAATACTGTCCTTAATATTGCAATGAACTCTCAAAATTGGATCTATCTCCTCCCACTTTTTGGGGTTGTTGTTATTCAATAGTACCTCATCAGCCTTACCAATTATCTTATAGCGAATTTTTGAGTCAAAGAGTTCCAACTGCTCAGCTTCTGCATATTTACGCACCTCTTCTACGTGTAGTAAAAATAAGCAGAGTTCCTCTGGTTTGCCATCAAATATTTGAACACCTGTTAGCAGCTCAAACGCATTAAAAATAGCCATGTTGATAATACTTCTCTCTTGGCCTCTTGAGTAAAATTGGAGTGATTGTTGATTTTCTATGTACGTTGATTTATTTGTAGTTTTATTTCTGGTTGTTGAATTTTCAAATCTGTTTTTCTTGTTGTTAAAATGTTTGTAGTTGTTGTTTTTAGAGTTTTAAAATTTTTGTTGTATTGTTTTGTATGCTTATTTTTCCACACATACATTCATATGTATTTTTGTTGTTGTTAATTTTTTTTTTTTTTTTTTTTTTTGTATTTGGTGTTTTTTGAAGTTTCAAAATAATAATTTTTTGTTGAATATAGTGTTGTTGTATATTTCTATTTTGTTGTTGTTGATATTTTATAGTTGTTGTAATTTTTTTCTTTTTGTGTATGTTTCGTTTAACTCGCTTTTTATGGAGTCAATGTCATTTTGTTGCTATGCAAACAAACCATCCGAAATTTGATTTTGGTACAGTTTAACCAATTTTCCTGTAGATAAATTTTAAAGTTTTTTCTATTTTTTTATTATCTTTATATACAAATGTCATAAGATTTTATTTTTTTTTAATATATGTTTTATAATTTTAATTAATTTAAATTAATTTTTTTAGTTCTTAAAAATTTTTCATTTAGTATATTAATGTTTTTGTTTTAAATTTATTTTACATTTGAAATTTTGTTATTATTATTTTTTTTTTTTTCTTTAATATTTTCAATTCTTATAATTTAGTCTTATATTAAGTTTTTCGGTTAACACATCAGAAAATTTTTTCAAAAATTTTCCAACTAAGTGTTTTAGATTTTTTTTTTTTTTTAAGTGACTTTAGCACTGTTCATAACAAAAAGAATTGTACATCTTTTGTTTTTTTTTCACTACACGACGCGAATTTTCACTTTCACTTTACCGTGTTTTTTTTTTTTTTTATTAAAAAAACGATTTAAAGTTTTTAATTACGAAAAATGATTTAAAAATTTTTCTTTTTAAATGATAAACGATTTAAAGTTTATACATATTTTTGCAGGTTGCAAACCGACTGCGCCAATAACATTTTATTATTAAAAAATAAAATGATTAATAAAACAATAAAAATATTTATTTAAATATAAAATCATTTTTTATTATTCCTCGTTCTTCGAGTTCACTTTCGTAACTAACTAGATTCTTAAAAATAATTATTAAATGACCAGATATTCTTATTCAAATATAATAAATAATGGAAGTAACAGAAACGGAAATATGTAGTAGGAAGTGGAAACAGAGTTTTAGATTATTTATATATGAAAGAATGAGACGGAAATAACAACAGTATATTTAAATAATAAGAGAGTGAGTGTGTGAGAGAATAAATTACTAGGAAAAGGAAATACTCAAAAAAACAGCCGATATTTTAAATAATCAAAAGAGAGTGAGAGTAAGAGAGAAAGAGATTAGTAACTTAGCAAGTTACTAGTTTAAACATATTAATAGGGTAGCACATATTAATATGTAACTATATGTTATTGATCAGTGATCGATTTTAAGACATTCTAGCGATGTCCGTCTGTCTGTCCATCTGTCTATCTGTGGAAATGGTGATCACGGCCAAAATATTAAACGGATATGACTAAAGCTGAACATATTTATTTGTTGTTGCCCCGAGAAATTTGGTATTGCATTTAAACGATATCGGTTTAGTGGTTCAAAAGTTATGAACGAAAATGTAAGGACACCTCTGAAATTTTGGTACATTCAACATAACCTAAAAATACAACATGCTTTAATTCGGCTGCTGGTTAACAGAATTGACCACCGAATGGTATTTAAGCAAGTACGAAAATATTTTTTTACAAATAAAGAAAAAATCGCGATTTTTTTTTCACAAAAATTTTTTTTGCGGACATTTTTTTCAATTTTTTTTTTCCTCAAAAGTAATTTCTTTTTAAATAAAGTTTTTTTGCAATAATCATTATTGCATTGTGAAGGGTATGAATACATTCGGCAAGGCCGATCTAAACTTTTTTTCTTATTAAATATAAGGATAGACGAACATTGTCATATGCTAGTTGAGTTCGTAAATGAACAAAATCAGACCGCGGGGAAATAATTTCCACCATGAATATCTAACAAGGGAAGTCTTTCTGGTGTCACCCTCCGATTTTCATGAAAATTAGACATGTTGTTCAGAACGAAAGCTAATTCGACACGTATTTTTCTAAACTAAAAATGAGTTTGGGAGATCGATCTGTGTGGGGGTTGAGATATTTCAGTTTATTTTTTTCAATTTAGGCCGTTTAATCAAAATTAATATGTGCATTAAGGGTGGGATAGTGTTGTATGAGATTTTAAGCAGCTAGATTTGGAAACGCTAGAACCGCTCATTTTATGAGGCTCGTAAAAAAATAGAATAGCCCAAAAATGGGGGAGGTCGGGTAGGATATAGATGTCGATCATCGCAGTCAAAGTTGGGCGTGAAGGGGGGAAAAATCCATTAAAAATCCCATAATTCCCCTGGACTTGCCCAAGGGGTTTTAATGTGAGACCAACCCTCATTTAATTTTACATTTTTCCAAAATATACCTTAGCCCTATTTCCACTCCCTAAGAAAGCTCCCACTTAAGGTTCAATTTTTAAAAAAAATTTGCTCCTACCGCTCTAGTTGTCTTAAAAGTGCCCCTACACTCAAAAAAATAACTTTGTAAAGTTACCAAAAAATCTCGTGATTTTACGAGGCTATTCTCGTAAAATAGGAGGTAGGTAAAATTCTCGTAAAATTACGAGTATTTCATCGTAATTTTGAATGCGCCAAAAATTGGTAAAATAAACAATTGTATTGGTAAAAAAATTGTTTTAAAACCGTAAAATTAAAAAAAAAATGGTAAACTTACATGAAAAAATGGTAAATATGTATAAAAAAATGGTAAATTTACAAACCAAAATGGTAAATTTACAAAAAAAAATTTTTTTTGTTAAACAACATAAATCCCCGTAATAAAATCATTTTTGTAAAATAACAGTTTTTTTTTGTAAATTTACTAAAATCCTAGTAATAAATTTTTAGAAATTGTGTCAACTTTTTTAAGCTATTTTTCAATAAAAAAAAAAATTGTCCGGGACTTGGAAAATTAAAAAAAAAAAAATAGAAAATTTACAAAAAAAAAAAATTTTTTTTTGTTAAACAACATAAATCAACAATAATCCTCGTAATAAAAACTTTGTTGTAAAATTACAGTTTTTTTTGTAAAATAACCCTTCAAAATGGTAGAATATAATTACGAAAATAAATTTGTAAAATTACCAATAAAACTGTAGTTCTCGTTTGAGCAAAGTACAAGATTTTTTGGTAAAAAACAAGGAAAATTGTTAAATATTGGCATAAATGGATTACAAGGCATTTTACCAGGCGTTTTACCAGTTTTTTACCTACCCTATATCTTCAACGCTTAGGGTGGTCCCGACGCATTTTTTTATATTCTCTTAATTTATTTTATGAAATCAGCTCCTACCGTTTCAATGGTGCCTCCTAGAGGGGTCTTGATTAGGACGGACCACCATTAATCCCCCCCCAAACATTTTTCACAAACAAACCTAAGCTGTATCACACCTTTCTAAGGAGGTTAAATTAGGGTGATTTGCATGAATATAAAAAAAGTAGTTTAAATAATAATAAAATGGTAATAATTAGGTAAAAAACCCTTAATGGATCAATTATACAAAATTTTCCGCAAATGGAAATTTGTCATCAAACCCGTTTAGCGATATATCAATGCTTTAAACAGCGTTGCCAAGTACTTTTTTCGATTTCACAAAAATCAGAACGAAATATTACATAAAATATCACAAAATTTTTTTTTTGAAAACCCCAATTTTGGACATAAAAGTCTATCAGCCCTAGCAAAGCATATTTTTTTAACATGATAATGTTTTTTGGCTGGTGTCTAATTTTAAAAAAGTTGCAGGACGCCACCTCAGTTTGACCATATAAGCTAACAATTAACGAAAAAGAAAACAAGAATTACTATTTTCATTTTGTACTTGGATAATAATTCACCTCGTGGTAAATAAAACCGTTTTTCAGCAGCTGGTGAATAAAAAGTAACATAATTATTTTTCAACAATAAATTATTTTTATTCCCTCCACTCTAGTGATAGAGGGTACACTAAGAAAAAAAAAAATTCTCAAATCAAGCTAAAACAATCTCAATTTAAAAATAAAACAGTGACAAAAGTCAACAAACTTTGTTTTTTCTCAATTTGAAAATGTTTATCGTCACTTTTAATATGGCTTGAGTAACAAATAAAATTTTTATAATGAAATGAAACAACGTTGATTTGAGAATTTTTTCATGTTCAAATCAAAAGTGCACATAATCAAATTTAATATTGGAAATTGTTTATATAATTTTTTTTATGTTTCCTTAAATTTTCAATATAAATAAAACAATTAGTTTTTTTTTCTATTTATATACACATTTTATTTATTTTTCTTTACACAGAATAATTATAAAGATGCATTTTTCCTATATATACAAATAAAATAGTATATCGTTGCTGCTCCGAAGAAAATACCCATGTGATTTTCAAAAACTGTTAAAGACGTCTTCGAATTCGATTAATTTTGTCCATTCGCGGTCCTTTAAAGTTACACCTTTTACATACAAATTTAAATAATATTGCCAATCTACTTTTTTCATTAAGTTGACCTTTAACATTCAACGCAAAAGTTCACAAATTAGCTAGTCTCTTCAATAAATATACGTATGCAAGTCAGAGTACCGACTTTTAACTTTTATCACTTATAACACAGATTTCATTGTTCTACTTTAAGAAAATATTTATTGATGTTCTTTTATTTTTTATGGAAGTTGAAAAGTTTTCGCTTATGATACATTACGAGACTTTTCTAAAATAATTGCGTAATTTTTGAGGCGTCGTTGCTAAAGTTGTTGAAAACTCATTTTGATATTGTTTACAATCAAAATGATTATTTTTATCATGGCACCATAATAATATAAAAAGGAGTTTTTGTATATTTAATTCAAAAAATATCATTTTAAAATCAATACCGAAACATATTTAATTTTATAAAATTCCACTTCATTATTAAAATTTGATTAAAAAATTTGAGAATTTTAAAAATGAGTACGAAAATGTTTGATTTGACGATGATTTTTTCTCTCAGTGTATATATAAGTTTGTCATTCCGTTTTTAACACCTCGAAATATTGGTCTAGGACCCCATAAAGTATATATATTCATGATTCTCGATCAATTTTAAGACGATCTAGCCATGTCCGTCCGTCCGTCCGTCCGTCTGTCTTGCTGTCTGTCTGTCTGTTGAAAACACGCTAACTTTTGAAAGACTTAACGGAGGCTCCTGAAGTTTGGCATATATGTTGGGCATTTAACTGGTCAGGTTGGTACTGCAATCCAGCGAAATCGGTCCAGTGGTTCAAAAGTTATGAGCAAAAGACTGAATTTCGGCAAGGGTTTTTCGTGAATTTTTGAGAAAAAAAGCACTATAACTTTCGAAAAGCAATTCTGAGGATGCTGAAGCTTGGCATATATATTTTTCGTTCCTTCAGCGTAGTTCGTGTTGAATTTCACACAAATCGGTCCAGTGGTTCAAAAGTTATTAGCAAAACCGTGAATATCAGATTAGCTTCACCTTAAATTCACGTGGTGAAAACCCGTTAAACCTGTTTTAAAAACATTGGTAAGTCACAAAAATATTTTACAACGTATTTTTGTCACTTAAAAATATTTTTATACCAAAACAAAAAAAAACTACACTCGAAAAAAATTTTACACTCAAAAAAAATTTTACACTCAAAAAAAAAATTAGTAAATTATTTTTTTTTTTTCAAAAATTACTAAAAAAAAATTTTTTTAAACAAAATAAAATATTTCTAATCAAAACTGTTATTTTTTTCACGTAAGAAAATTTATTATCACTTAAAATGGGCATTGTGGAGGGTATTCATAGATTCGGCCAAGTCGAATTTAACTTTTCTACTTGTTTTTTCATCAATTTTTTTTTTATCAAATTTTTTTTCATCCAATTTTTTTTTTTATTAAATTCTTTTTTTTCATCAAAAATTTTTTTTCATCCAATTTTTTTTTTTATCATTTTTTTTAGTTTTTTTATTAATTTTTTTTTTTTTTCATAAATTTTTTATCATATTTTTTCATCAATTTTTTTAGTATCAATTTTTTTCTCACAAAATTTTTTTTTAATTTTTTTTTTCATAAATTTTTTTTACATCAAAAAATGTTTCTTTTCATCAAAAAAACTCATCAAAAACTATTTTTCATCAAATTTTTTTTTCACCAAAAATTTTGGGTTCATTAAATTTTTTTTAACATAATTCTGTTTTTCGTGAAAAAAATATTTTTTTTTACCAAAACTACTTTTTTACAAAGTCTAAGCTTTCCGCATAAAAAAATCTCCATTTTTTTATCAAATGTACACAGAAAAAAATAAAAAAAAAAATTGAGTAAATATTTAATACTATTGAGTAAAAAATTACTCAATTTTGCACCAGTAAACGATTTAATAGTATTGAGTAAATTTTTAATAAAAATTTATTAAATATTAAAAAAAAATTTGAGTAAGTTTTTAATTGACACAATTAAAAATTTACTCAAAATTTATCTATTTATTTTTTTTTAAAGTTTAAAAAAGTTTTAAATTTTTTTACAAAAAAAAAACAAAAAACTTGTTTTTTCAAACTTTACCAAACATATTTATGTCTCAAAAACATAGGAAATTTTTATAAAGACGATTACAAACTTTTATATACATACACAAAAAACTATAAACTAAACGAGAATTCAAAAACCTATGAGAGTTAAAAAAAAAAATAAAAAAACTATTAAATTTTTATTAAATTAAAAAAATTACTCAATTTTTGTTTTTAAATTTAAACAATTGATTACTCAAATTTGTTTCCTTCATATTTTTTTCTGTGTACATAAAACAAGTGAGAGTGGTATATTCTTTGGTGACAAATCTTTTATACTCTCCAAAATGTAAAAACACTTTTTTGCACTTATTTTTGCACTCACTTACGAAATGTACAGCTCTTTTGGTTTTTTAACGGGGTCCTCGACTGATATTTCAATTTGTTTTGCATGGAATAGAAAAGTAATATAACATTATTTTTTCGAAAAAAAACTTTGCTTTGGCAAGTACACCCAAATCTTCCGTAAAACATTATCATGATTTAATATTTTTAGTCCTCTTGGATTTACAACTGACTTACAATCAGTCTTTTCATAACCATGTGCCTGTAAATTTATGTATTTGTATTGGTTACTGTTGCTTTTGCTTATACTGTAAACTATTATTTCATACTTTATTCCCAAAACTTATTGTAAATATTATACATATTAGGGTTATAACTTTTTTTGAAAAAAAAGTCCATCCCACCACGCTATGGACAATGTTGTACAGATAACAAAAATCTATTTTTTCGGTCATTTCGGTGAAAAAAGTTCACGCACCGAATGCAACTTCTAAAACTCCCCCAAGAATGATTTTTTTATTTTTTTGTTTTAAAAATTTTATATTATGACGTCATATCTTAATTATTTGAAAATTATCACAAACTCATGTTTACATATCAGAAGGAAACAACATTTAACTTATTTATAACATCCGCAAAAAAGAAAAGAATTACTGCCTCATAGCACCTATCACTTGACTAAAATTTAGCTAATTTACAAAATCCGCGAAATAGCGTAAAAATATCGCGATTTTTTCGCACCCTCCATTCAACTGATGACATTTTGTTTTTTCATAAATGAAAAGAAAAGAAAATCCTAAATATTTTGCAATTAAATATAATTTGGTTATACTTAAAAGAAAAACTAATATTCAAAACTTCATCGCGTTTGATGCGTGAACTTTTTCAACGATCGCGAAAAAGTAAGACATCATTTCTTAATATTTTTTCATGGCCTATACGACTATGGGATGGACTTTTTGATATTTGCAAAAAATTTAAAAAGTTATAACCCTAATGTATATATGAATCGATCGTATCAAACCAACCGATTCAACCAAGCAACTGCGTGTGAAAATATATGCATATGAAATATATGCATTTCTACAAAAAGTATTTATGATATTGTTTATGCATGATATGTGGAGCAGGGGTGGGTTAACTTACAAGGGAACTCTTTCTAGTGGCACAAACTAATTTTTATGAAATTACAAACACTTTGCGAACGTATTCGAAAATTGTTTTAAGGTACTTTATTTGGCTGTAGGCAAAATAGCCCAAAGAAAAATCGCCTAAAAAATTTTATTAAAAACCGCCCAAATGCAAAATCGCCCAAAAAATATGAAAAATGACCCGAAAAGAAAAATACGAATCTTCGCCCAAAATTAACGAAAAAAAAAACCCAAAAAAGAAATGAAAAATGGCCCAAAATTAAATAAAAAACATTTTTTCTAACACATTTTTACCAAAACACATACTACACAGAAAAGCTTTCTTTTGTGGAGAGGGTGGGTCTAAGGCATGGAGTGTAATCCCTAAGCCCGGCCGAAGGCCGGCTACGCAGAAGAACTTTAAGACAAAAACAAAAACTTTTAAGGATCATTGTTTTGAGAATACAGCCCGTAAAATGCATTAGTAATTGATGTAAAAGTTTTAAGTGTGAAACATAAATTTTAAGAAAATAAAAAAAATTGTAATTAGCACCGATCAAAGACACAAATTTTAACAAAAAATCGCGCGATTTTTTGTTAAAATTTGTTGGTAAAATTTTTCGCCTGCGTAGCTTTCATCGGATTTGCAAGCTGTTTTTAAATTCATTACTTTTGATTTTCTACTGCGCTGCGATAGATTAATATATAGCGTGGTAATCTGCATGTAAGAGCAAGGGTTTGGGTTCGATTCCCACCAGAGCCTTTGTATGTTAGCAACAACGGAACGGTTTTGCTTCAGCTTATTCTTGATTAGTTAAATATAGAATTTATAAAAATAAAAAAACACGATATGCGTTTACTGTTTTTAAAAATGGTAATATGCTGATTTATTGCGACATACATATTTCAGTTTTGACATTTTAAGATTTTGACAAAAGATAAAACCAAAATAAAATTGGGCAATTTTTCATATATAATTTTTGGGTAAGTTTTAGTAATGAAAAATTACCCAATTTTTAATTTCGAAATTTTGCCCAAAAACTATGAAAACTTGCCCAAAAATGTTGGGTAACTTTTCATATGACATATGACCCAAATTTGAATGAAAAATATTTGGGCGAAATTTCGTTTTCTTTTTTGGGCCATTTTTCTTTGGGCGATTTTGCCTACAGCCACTTTATTTACAAAATATATGATGGTTTCAAAACATTATTGGTTTTGAAGCAGTTTTGAAGTCCACTCTGAAAACATTTAAGCAACGATTTTCAAAAGAGTTTTTGCATTACTGGTATAAGAAAATTTATGACTGTTCGAAAAATTAAATGGTTTCAAATTTCTCAGTTTTCTTACCGCCATTTTTGGTGAAAAACTTTTATTAAAAACGAGTTTAGAAAAAAGCTTTTCAAAGTCCGATTTTTTTTTTTTGAAGATTTCCGAAGTTCCGGACATATTATTTTAAATAATAGAGTCTAAAATTCATTATATAAAAAAAAAAAAAAATAATTTCTTAGTTTCGAAAAAATTTTTTTTTTGAATCCCTGAGAAACATGTTGGTTTCGTTCTCTCTATTGCCTTTAAGGTTGGTTATCTCTCCAATATTTATATTTCATATATAAGTGTATTTGTCTACATACAGATGAACAACTGCAATGTATTTATTTACATCTGTATCAATGCATGTGTGTGTGTGTATTCAAATACATACACATATTGTTATCTGTTAACAAATATTTATTTTACACTTGAATAAACGGGTCAATACAATGAATGATACGTTATCGTTGTTCCCGCTGATTCCAATGATTTATAAAAATAAAACATTTCCATAACTACAATATACGCCAAAATATTCAAACAATTTTGCAACAAAATGCAAAAAAAAAAAAAAAACTGAGCCCTGTTGTACAACAAATATTTGTAACGAAAAAAAAAATTTATGTATTTTTTAATGGCATAAATTAGTGTGGAATATAACAAATGGGTTTATTCTTTATAAATATCTAGTATTTGCATTGAAATAATATAATAACTCTATAGAAAAAATATTTTTAATACTTTAAAGGCACAAGTTTTAATTGATTAATGTTTATACATATCTACACTCAAAAAAAAACCTTGTCAAATTACTAGAAAACCCCAGTCGGCAAAAAAAATCACACCTGACATACTGCTGACTCTCCCTTTATAAAATTGCTGATATCTTCATACAATTTTTCAAAATGTCATCAATGACATGTCAGCAGTTGTTTAAACGAATTGTTAGTAACCACCGATACTGGTGGACACTGCTGACCAAATGCTGACATGTCATTGATGACATTTTGAAATATTGTATGAAGCTGTCAGCGATTTCACAAAGGGAGAGTCAGCAGTATGTCAGTTGTGATTTTATTTTGCCAACTGGGAAGTCTTATAATCCCATTTTACCAATATTTGACAGTTTTTCTTGTTTCTTAACAAATAATTTTCGATCGAAATTTAATTTTTTTTTGTTATTTTACAATTTTTCTTGTAATTTTAAAAATGTTCAAGGTTTTTTACAAAAATGCCTGCGCGTTTTGTACTCTTGCCCAAAACATTAAATCATGATAATGTTTTGCGGAAGATTTGGGTGTACTTGCAAAAGCAAAGTTTTTTTTAGAAAAAATAATGTTATATTACTTTGCTATTCCATGCAAAACGAATTGAAATATCAGTAGAGGACCCCATTAAAAAACCAAAAGTGCTGTACATTTCGTAAGTGAGTGCAAAATAAGTGTAAAAAAGTGTTTTTAAATTTTGGAGAGTATAAAAGATTCGACACCAAAGAATATAATACTCTCACTTGTTTTATGTACATTTGATAAACAAATGGAAAATTTTCTTGCGAAAAGCTTAGACTTGGTGAAAAAGTAGTTTTTGTAAAAAAAAAAATGATTTCACGAAAAACAAAATTATGTTAAAAACAAGTAGAAAAGTTAAATTCGACTTTGCCGAATCTATGAATACCCTCCACAATGCATTTTTTTTAAAGGGTAGTACATTTTTTAACGTGAAAAAATTAACAATTTTGATTAGAAATGTTTTATTTTGAGTAAAAAACTATTTTTTTGTCATTTAAAAAAAAAAAAAAAAAATACTAATTTTTTTTTGAGTGTAAAATTTTTTTCGAGTGTAATGTTTTTTTACTGTAAAAATATTTCTGAGTGAATGTACGTACGTATGTACACAAAATATTGTAATTTTTGTAAAAAAAAACTAAATTTTTTTTGTGTAATTTTTTTTGAGTGTAAAATTTTTTTTGAGTGTAAAATTTTTTTTTGAGTGTAAAATTTTTTTCGAGTGTAATTTTTAAGTTACCAATGCTTTTAAAACTAAACAAGTTTAAAAAGCATTGCTTTAAAATTAAACTAGTTTGAAAAGCATTGTTTAGTTACCACCAATGCTTTTAAAACTTGTTAAAACACGTGGCATTTTAGATGAAACAAATTTGAAATTCAGGGTTTTGCTTATTACTTTTAAACCACTGTACTGATTGAGCTGAAATTCAAAATTAAACAGACCCGGGGAACGGCAAAAATACGTGCCAAGCTTCAGTAGTCTCATTATTGTCTTTCGAAAGTTATCGTGTTTTTTATCTCGGAAATTCGCGAAACACCCTTGCCGAAATTTACTCTTTTGCTCATAACTTTTGAACCACTGGACCGATTTGGCTGGATTGCAATACCAACCTGACCAGGTAAATGACAAACATATATGCCAAACTTCAGTAGCTTCTGTAAAGTCTTTCAAAAGTTAGCATGTTTTCTACGGACGGACCGACAGACAGACAGACAGACAGACAGACAGACAGACAGACAGACAGACAGACAGACAGACAGACAGACAGACAGACAGACAGACAGACAGACAGACAGACAGACAGACAGACAGACAGACAGACAGACAGACAGACAGACAGACAGACAGACAGACAGACAGACAGACAGACAGACAGACAGACAGACAGACAGACAGACAGACAGACAGACAGACAGACAGACAGACAGACAGACAGACAGACAGACAGACAGACAGACAGACAGACAGACAGACAGACAGACAGACAGACAGACAGACAGACAGACAGACAGACAGACAGACAGACAGACAGACAGACAGACAGACAGACAGACAGACAGACAGACAGACAGACAGACAGACAGACAGACAGACAGACAGACAGACAGACAGACAGACAGACAGACAGACAGACAGACAGACAGACAGACAGACAGACAGACAGACAGACAGACAGACAGACAGACAGACAGACAGACAGACAGACAGACAGACAGACAGACAGACAGACAGACAGACAGACAGACAGACAGACAGACAGACAGACAGACAGACAGACAGACAGACAGACAGACAGACAGACAGACAGACAGACAGACAGACAGACAGACAGACAGACAGACAGACAGACAGACAGACAGACAGACAGACAGACAGACAGACAGACAGACAGACAGACAGACAGACAGACAGACAGACAGACAGACAGACAGACAGACAGACAGACAGACAGACAGACAGACAGACAGACAGACAGACAGACAGACAGACAGACAGACAGACAGACAGACAGACAGACAGACAGACAGACAGACAGACAGACAGACAGACAGACAGACAGACAGACAGACAGACAGACAGACAGACAGACAGACAGACAGACAGACAGACAGACAGACAGACAGACAGACAGACAGACAGACAGACAGACAGACAGACAGACAGACAGACAGACAGACAGACAGACAGACAGACAGACAGACAGACAGACAGACAGACAGACAGACAGACAGACAGACAGACAGACAGACAGACAGACAGACAGACAGACAGACAGACAGACAGACAGACAGACAGACAGACAGACAGACAGACAGACAGACAGACAGACAGACAGACAGACAGACAGACAGACAGACAGACAGACAGACAGACAGACAGACAGACAGACAGACAGACAGACAGACAGACAGACAGACAGACAGACAGACAGACAGACAGACAGACAGACAGACAGACAGACAGACAGACAGACAGACAGACAGACAGACAGACAGACAGACAGACAGACAGACAGACAGACAGACAGACAGACAGACAGACAGACAGACAGACAGACAGACAGACAGACAGACAGACAGACAGACAGACAGACAGACAGACAGACAGACAGACAGACAGACAGACAGACAGACAGACAGACAGACAGACAGACAGACAGACAGACAGACAGACAGACAGACAGACAGACAGACAGACAGACAGACAGACAGACAGACAGACAGACAGACAGACAGACAGACAGACAGACAGACAGACAGACAGACAGACAGACAGACAGACAGACAGACAGACAGACAGACAGACAGACAGACAGACAGACAGACAGACAGACAGACAGACAGACAGACAGACAGACAGACAGACAGACAGACAGACAGACAGACAGACAGACAGACAGACAGACAGACAGACAGACAGACAGACAGACAGACAGACAGACAGACAGACAGACAGACAGACAGACAGACAGACAGACAGACAGACAGACAGACAGACAGACAGACAGACAGACAGACAGACAGACAGACAGACAGACAGACAGACAGACAGACAGACAGACAGACAGACAGACAGACAGACAGACAGACAGACAGACAGACAGACAGACAGACAGACAGACAGACAGACAGACAGACAGACAGACAGACAGACAGACAGACAGACAGACAGACAGACAGACAGACAGACAGACAGACAGACAGACAGACAGACAGACAGACAGACAGACAGACAGACAGACAGACAGACAGACAGACAGACAGACAGACAGACAGACAGACAGACAGACAGACAGACAGACAGACAGACAGACAGACAGACAGACAGACAGACAGACAGACAGACAGACAGACAGACAGACAGACAGACAGACAGACAGACAGACAGACAGACAGACAGACAGACAGACAGACAGACAGACAGACAGACAGACAGACAGACAGACAGACAGACAGACAGACAGACAGACAGACAGACAGACAGACAGACAGACAGACAGACAGACAGACAGACAGACAGACAGACAGACAGACAGACAGACAGACAGACAGACAGACAGACAGACAGACAGACAGACAGACAGACAGACAGACAGACAGACAGACAGACAGACAGACAGACAGACAGACAGACAGACAGACAGACAGACAGACAGACAGACAGACAGACAGACAGACAGACAGACAGACAGACAGACAGACAGACAGACAGACAGACAGACAGACAGACAGACAGACAGACAGACAGACAGACAGACAGACAGACAGACAGACAGACAGACAGACAGACAGACAGACAGACAGACAGACAGACAGACAGACAGACAGACAGACAGACAGACAGACAGACAGACAGACAGACAGACAGACAGACAGACAGACAGACAGACAGACAGACAGACAGACAGACAGACAGACAGACAGACAGACAGACAGACAGACAGACAGACAGACAGACAGACAGACAGACAGACAGACAGACAGACAGACAGACAGACAGACAGACAGACAGACAGACAGACAGACAGACAGACAGACAGACAGACAGACAGACAGACAGACAGACAGACAGACAGACAGACAGACAGACAGACAGACAGACAGACAGACAGACAGACAGACAGACAGACAGACAGACAGACAGACAGACAGACAGACAGACAGACAGACAGACAGACAGACAGACAGACAGACAGACAGACAGACAGACAGACAGACAGACAGACAGACAGACAGACAGACAGACAGACAGACAGACAGACAGACAGACAGACAGACAGACAGACAGACAGACAGACAGACAGACAGACAGACAGACAGACAGACAGACAGACAGACAGACAGACAGACAGACAGACAGACAGACAGACAGACAGACAGACAGACAGACAGACAGACAGACAGACAGACAGACAGACAGACAGACAGACAGACAGACAGACAGACAGACAGACAGACAGACAGACAGACAGACAGACAGACAGACAGACAGACAGACAGACAGACAGACAGACAGACAGACAGACAGACAGACAGACAGACAGACAGACAGACAGACAGACAGACAGACAGACAGACAGACAGACAGACAGACAGACAGACAGACAGACAGACAGACAGACAGACAGACAGACAGACAGACAGACAGACAGACAGACAGACAGACAGACAGACAGACAGACAGACAGACAGACAGACAGACAGACAGACAGACAGACAGACAGACAGACAGACAGACAGACAGACAGACAGACAGACAGACAGACAGACAGACAGACAGACAGACAGACAGACAGACAGACAGACAGACAGACAGACAGACAGACAGACAGACAGACAGACAGACAGACAGACAGACAGACAGACAGACAGACAGACAGACAGACAGACAGACAGACAGACAGACAGACAGACAGACAGACAGACAGACAGACAGACAGACAGACAGACAGACAGACAGACAGACAGACAGACAGACAGACAGACAGACAGACAGACAGACAGACAGACAGACAGACAGACAGACAGACAGACAGACAGACAGACAGACAGACAGACAGACAGACAGACAGACAGACAGACAGACAGACAGACAGACAGACAGACAGACAGACAGACAGACAGACAGACAGACAGACAGACAGACAGACAGACAGACAGACAGACAGACAGACAGACAGACAGACAGACAGACAGACAGACAGACAGACAGACAGACAGACAGACAGACAGACAGACAGACAGACAGACAGACAGACAGACAGACAGACAGACAGACAGACAGACAGACAGACAGACAGACAGACAGACAGACAGACAGACAGACAGACAGACAGACAGACAGACAGACAGACAGACAGACAGACAGACAGACAGACAGACAGACAGACAGACAGACAGACAGACAGACAGACAGACAGACAGACAGACAGACAGACAGACAGACAGACAGACAGACAGACAGACAGACAGACAGACAGACAGACAGACAGACAGACAGACAGACAGACAGACAGACAGACAGACAGACAGACAGACAGACAGACAGACAGACAGACAGACAGACAGACAGACAGACAGACAGACAGACAGACAGACAGACAGACAGACAGACAGACAGACAGACAGACAGACAGACAGACAGACAGACAGACAGACAGACAGACAGACAGACAGACAGACAGACAGACAGACAGACAGACAGACAGACAGACAGACAGACAGACAGACAGACAGACAGACAGACAGACAGACAGACAGACAGACAGACAGACAGACAGACAGACAGACAGACAGACAGACAGACAGACAGACAGACAGACAGACAGACAGACAGACAGACAGACAGACAGACAGACAGACAGACAGACAGACAGACAGACAGACAGACAGACAGACAGACAGACAGACAGACAGACAGACAGACAGACAGACAGACAGACAGACAGACAGACAGACAGACAGACAGACAGACAGACAGACAGACAGACAGACAGACAGACAGACAGACAGACAGACAGACAGACAGACAGACAGACAGACAGACAGACAGACAGACAGACAGACAGACAGACAGACAGACAGACAGACAGACAGACAGACAGACAGACAGACAGACAGACAGACAGACAGACAGACAGACAGACAGACAGACAGACAGACAGACAGACAGACAGACAGACAGACAGACAGACAGACAGACAGACAGACAGACAGACAGACAGACAGACAGACAGACAGACAGACAGACAGACAGACAGACAGACAGACAGACAGACAGACAGACAGACAGACAGACAGACAGACAGACAGACAGACAGACAGACAGACAGACAGACAGACAGACAGACAGACAGACAGACAGACAGACAGACAGACAGACAGACAGACAGACAGACAGACAGACAGACAGACAGACAGACAGACAGACAGACAGACAGACAGACAGACAGACAGACAGACAGACAGACAGACAGACAGACAGACAGACAGACAGACAGACAGACAGACAGACAGACAGACAGACAGACAGACAGACAGACAGACAGACAGACAGACAGACAGACAGACAGACAGACAGACAGACAGACAGACAGACAGACAGACAGACAGACAGACAGACAGACAGACAGACAGACAGACAGACAGACAGACAGACAGACAGACAGACAGACAGACAGACAGACAGACAGACAGACAGACAGACAGACAGACAGACAGACAGACAGACAGACAGACAGACAGACAGACAGACAGACAGACAGACAGACAGACAGACAGACAGACAGACAGACAGACAGACAGACAGACAGACAGACAGACAGACAGACAGACAGACAGACAGACAGACAGACAGACAGACAGACAGACAGACAGACAGACAGACAGACAGACAGACAGACAGACAGACAGACAGACAGACAGACAGACAGACAGACAGACAGACAGACAGACAGACAGACAGACAGACAGACAGACAGACAGACAGACAGACAGACAGACAGACAGACAGACAGACAGACAGACAGACAGACAGACAGACAGACAGACAGACAGACAGACAGACAGACAGACAGACAGACAGACAGACAGACAGACAGACAGACAGACAGACAGACAGACAGACAGACAGACAGACAGACAGACAGACAGACAGACAGACAGACAGACAGACAGACAGACAGACAGACAGACAGACAGACAGACAGACAGACAGACAGACAGACAGACAGACAGACAGACAGACAGACAGACAGACAGACAGACAGACAGACAGACAGACAGACAGACAGACAGACAGACAGACAGACAGACAGACAGACAGACAGACAGACAGACAGACAGACAGACAGACAGACAGACAGACAGACAGACAGACAGACAGACAGACAGACAGACAGACAGACAGACAGACAGACAGACAGACAGACAGACAGACAGACAGACAGACAGACAGACAGACAGACAGACAGACAGACAGACAGACAGACAGACAGACAGACAGACAGACAGACAGACAGACAGACAGACAGACAGACAGACAGACAGACAGACAGACAGACAGACAGACAGACAGACAGACAGACAGACAGACAGACAGACAGACAGACAGACAGACAGACAGACAGACAGACAGACAGACAGACAGACAGACAGACAGACAGACAGACAGACAGACAGACAGACAGACAGACAGACAGACAGACAGACAGACAGACAGACAGACAGACAGACAGACAGACAGACAGACAGACAGACAGACAGACAGACAGACAGACAGACAGACAGACAGACAGACAGACAGACAGACAGACAGACAGACAGACAGACAGACAGACAGACAGACAGACAGACAGACAGACAGACAGACAGACAGACAGACAGACAGACAGACAGACAGACAGACAGACAGACAGACAGACAGACAGACAGACAGACAGACAGACAGACAGACAGACAGACAGACAGACAGACAGACAGACAGACAGACAGACAGACAGACAGACAGACAGACAGACAGACAGACAGACAGACAGACAGACAGACAGACAGACAGACAGACAGACAGACAGACAGACAGACAGACAGACAGACAGACAGACAGACAGACAGACAGACAGACAGACAGACAGACAGACAGACAGACAGACAGACAGACAGACAGACAGACAGACAGACAGACAGACAGACAGACAGACAGACAGACAGACAGACAGACAGACAGACAGACAGACAGACAGACAGACAGACAGACAGACAGACAGACAGACAGACAGACAGACAGACAGACAGACAGACAGACAGACAGACAGACAGACAGACAGACAGACAGACAGACAGACAGACAGACAGACAGACAGACAGACAGACAGACAGACAGACAGACAGACAGACAGACAGACAGACAGACAGACAGACAGACAGACAGACAGACAGACAGACAGACAGACAGACAGACAGACAGACAGACAGACAGACAGACAGACAGACAGACAGACAGACAGACAGACAGACAGACAGACAGACAGACAGACAGACAGACAGACAGACAGACAGACAGACAGACAGACAGACAGACAGACAGACAGACAGACAGACAGACAGACAGACAGACAGACAGACAGACAGACAGACAGACAGACAGACAGACAGACAGACAGACAGACAGACAGACAGACAGACAGACAGACAGACAGACAGACAGACAGACAGACAGACAGACAGACAGACAGACAGACAGACAGACAGACAGACAGACAGACAGACAGACAGACAGACAGACAGACAGACAGACAGACAGACAGACAGACAGACAGACAGACAGACAGACAGACAGACAGACAGACAGACAGACAGACAGACAGACAGACAGACAGACAGACAGACAGACAGACAGACAGACAGACAGACAGACAGACAGACAGACAGACAGACAGACAGACAGACAGACAGACAGACAGACAGACAGACAGACAGACAGACAGACAGACAGACAGACAGACAGACAGACAGACAGACAGACAGACAGACAGACAGACAGACAGACAGACAGACAGACAGACAGACAGACAGACAGACAGACAGACAGACAGACAGACAGACAGACAGACAGACAGACAGACAGACAGACAGACAGACAGACAGACAGACAGACAGACAGACAGACAGACAGACAGACAGACAGACAGACAGACAGACAGACAGACAGACAGACGGACGGACGGACGGACATCGCTAGATCGACTTAAAATCGATCGAGGATCATAAATATATATACTTTATGGGGTCCTAGACCAATATTTCGAGGTGTTACAAACGGAATGACAAACTTATATATACCCTCTATCACTAGAGTGGAGGGTATAAAAAATGTAATGAACCCAAAATTTTTGGTGAACAAAAATTACGATGAAAAAAAGTTTTTGATGAATTTTTTTGATGAAAAGAAAAATTTTTTGATGTAAAAAAAATTGATGAAAAAAATATGAAAAAATTTTTTTTTTTTGTGAGAAAAAAATTATAATAAAAAATTACATAAAAAAATTTAATGAAAAAATATGATAAAAAAAATTACAAAAAAAAAAATTTTTGATGAAAAAAAAAATTTGATGAAAAAAAATTGATGAAAAACAAATTGATGAAAAAAAAAATAAAAATTTGAAGAAAAAACAATAAAATTGATGGAAAAAACAATTTTGATGAAAAAGAAAAAAATTTGATGAAAAAGAAAAAATTTTGATGAAAAAGAAAATTAATGAAAAAAATTGATGAAAAAAAAAATTTTGTAAAAAAAAAATTTTATGAAAAAAAAAAAAATTGATGAAAAAAAAAGTTTGATGAAAAATTTTTTTTTTTTTTGGTGAAAAAAAATTATGTTACTTTTTATTCACCAGCTGGTGAAAAACGGGTTTATTCACCACGAGGTGAATTATTATCCAAGTTACAAATCCAAGTTATTGAAATTTTTGGTTTCAAGAAAATGAAAATAGTAATTCTTGTTTTCATTTTCGTAAATTGTTAGCTTATATAGTCAAACTGAGGTGGCGTCCTGTCCTGCAACTCTTTTAAAATTAGACACCAGCCTAAAAACATTATCATGTTAAAAATCCAGTAAATTTTCGTGAATTCATTGTAAGTTTTATTTCGCCAAAAAATTTGTAAATTTACAATTTTATTGGTAAAAATTTTGTAAAATTTCGAAAAACCTGGTAATTTTTACTTGGAGTTCTTGTAAATTAGGAGGCAGCAAAAAATCTAGTTAAGTCACGAATCCTCCTTGTAAGTTTTATCGCGTCAAAAAAATTGTAAATTTTCAATTTTATTGGTAAAAAGCTTGTAAAATTATAAAATTATTGGTAAAAAACTTATAAAATAACAAAATTATTGGAAAAAATCTTGTTAAATAACAAGGACTTCTTGTCAAATAGGAGGTAGCAAAAAAAAAGTTACAAACTTTTCTAGTAATTTAACATGTTTAACATGTAAGGCCCAATTGTCAGAATACTACTGAATCAATCAATTTTTAAAGTTTTGTGTAAACAATTAAAACACATTCAAAGCATACTTTTAACAAATAATTACACCAAAAAAAAATTGTAAAATTACAAGAAAAACTTGTAACTTTTTTTGTTTGCTACCTTCTAGTTGACAAAAATTTCTAATAATTTTACAAACTTTGTACCAATAATTTTGTAATTTTACAAGCTTTTAACCAATAGAATTGTAAATTTATAAATTTTTTGACACGATAAAATTTATAAGGAGGTTTCGTAACTTTACTAGATTTTTTGCTTCCACCTCTAATTTTACGAGAATTCCGAGTAATTTTACTAGCTTTTTACTAATAATTTTGTAATTTTACAAGCTTTTTACCATTAAAATTGAAAATTTACAGTTTTTTGGCGCAATAAAAATTACAAGGATTTTTTTTTTAAATTTTCTTGGAAATTTGTAAAATTACAAAAAAAAAAATTGTAAAATTACAAAAAAAATTTTCCTTATTAAAAAACAAGGAAAAAGTGTCAAATATTGTTAAAATGGGACTACGAGAATTTTCCTACACTCAAAAAAATTAACTGGTAAAACGCCTGGTAAAATGCCTTGTAATCCCGTTCTACCAATATTTAACAATTTTCCTTGTTTTTTAACAAAAAATCTTGTACTTTGCTCAAACGAGAACTACAGTTTTATTGGTAATTTTACAAGTTTATTTTCGTAATTGTATTCTACCATTTTGAAAGGTTATTTTACAAAAAAAAACTGTAATTTTACAACAAAGTTTTTATTACGAGGATTCTAGTTGAATTACAAAAAAAAACTGTTATGTTACAAAAATTTTGTTATACGAGGATTTATATTGTTGTATTTTTTTTTAATTGAAAAATATTAAAAAAAAAATTTACAATATTTTGAAAAATTTATTACGAGGATTCTAGTTAATTTACAAAAATAAACAGTTATTTTACAAAAATGATTTTATTTCGAGGATTTATGTTGTTTAACAATTTTTTTTGTAAACTTACCATTTTGGTTTGTAAATTTACCATTTTTTTAAACATAATTACCATTTTTTCTTGTAAGTTTACCATTTTTTTTTTCCGGTTTTAAACCAATATTTTTACCAATAAAATTGGTTATTTTACCAAATTTTGGCGCATTCAAAATTACGAGGAAATCCTCGTAATTTTACGAGAATTTTACCTACGTCATATTTTACGAGAATAGCCTTGTAAAATCACGAGATTTTTTGGTAACTTTACAAGGTTTTTTCTTTGAGTGTAGTAATTTGACAAAATTTTTATTATGTGTGTAAACGAAAGCTTGTGGAAAAGATTGGTAAACGAAATTTTAAGGAAAAAACTTCGAAAAAAAAATTTGTCAAAAAAATTTCTAAAAAAAAAGTGTTAAAGAAATTAATTTTGGGGGGAAAAAATCCGCGAATTTTTTTTTTTGGCAAAAACAAAAAATTGTATTTTCATTCATTACTTTTGAACCTCTGAACCTAAATTGCTGAAATGCAATATCCAGTTTTTTTCCACAGTGAAATTCAATATATTTAATCAGTGTTGCTATTGAGGGTTAAAGTAATACCAACAAATTTATTTATTTGTATATGATTGAACAAATAAAAAGGATATAAATGTAATTGTAAATGTAATATGTATTATAGGGCGTCCCGTCAAATTTAAATTTTTGAATTTCATGTCGTAAAACCTGCACTAAGAGAAGAGATATGATTATGCCCGCCATAATTTAAGAGCGTCATATTATGATTGAAAATTGTATCATAATATGTTTATAGTAATCATAAAATTTTTACTGTAATCATATTATAGTTCTAATTTATAATTTTTCGAATACTTAGGATCATAACATGATTGCTACAAACAAGTTATGATAAAATTTCCAATCATAGTATGACGCTCTTAAATTATGGCTGCCACAATCATATCTATTCTCTGCGTGTGCCGAAAGATGGCCACGTTAGAGCTGATTGTGAGAAAATTTTTGAAAAAATTTTGTACGGTCATCTCCAGTCAGCAACCAGTGGTCAAAGTTGGAAAAAATTACTTAATTCGACCAAAATTCGTGTCCGAATTTTTTGACAACATCCGGGTCAAAAATTCGGAAATTTTTGCTTTATTGGAAAAATATTTAAAAAATTCCAAAACTACGACTTTAGGTTACAGATGCTGATTTTTAAACTTAAAAATTATTTTTAATCCAACTTGGTCTCAAAAGTTGGAAAATGTTAAGTGTGTTGTCTAAAAAGTTTAAAAATCCAATTTTGGTCCGAAAACATCGATCAGGATCAGTGAACCAAAATTGCAGATCAGCTTTTTTGGACCAAAATCACGATTTTATATATTTTTTTTTATATTTTTTTAGATAATACACTTAACATTTTCTAACTATTGAGACAAATTTGGATAAAAAAAAAAAATATTTTTAAAAATCAACATCTATGAACCAAAATCGGTGTTGAATTTTTTAAGTATTTTTCCAATAAAGTACGCAAAATTTCAGAATTTTTAAAACGGTCTTGGTCAAAAAATACAGACATGAGTTTTGGTCGAAATATGAAATTTTTTCCAACTTTGACAGCTCGTTTCCGTCTGAAGATGACCGTGCCAAATTTTTTTCACAAAATTTCTCACAATCAGCTCTAACGTGGCCATCATTTAGCAGATATAACGACATGAAATTCGAAAATTTAAATATGACGAGACGCCCTTATGTATAATACACACATTCATGTGTGTTGGTAAATTGTGTAAGTATTTGTAAGGCCATATATGTATATGTGCGGTCTATGTGGGTGTATAATATACATTGTATATATCATCATTTGGTGTTCCATTTAGGGCATATAAAAGTGTCGCTCTTTACTCTTGTTCTGTGTAAATAATTGAAGATGGATTGCTCTTTGTATATTCCTTCATGTGTGTGTGTTTGTATCATTGTAAATGTATTATTTGCCTGCGGTTCAGTTGTTTTCCTGTGGATGGGGGATTTTTGTATCATTGGGGTTTTACTCTGTTTTTTGTGTCATCTATATATATAAAAGAGTAATGTGACTGACTGACTGACTGACTGACATACTCATTCATCATCGCCCAGCCCAAACCGCTGAAGCTAGAGTCTTGAAATTTGGACTGTAGGTCCACCTCCCGGAATATAGATCCACTAAGGCTGGATTTTTGCCAATGTTGATTCTAAGGGGGTAAAAAGGGTAAAAAACTGTACTTTTGGTACTTTTTATATCTCCTGAAATAATGGTCATAGAGACTTGAAATTTGGACTGTATGTTCACCTCTCGGAATATAGATCAAGTAAGGCCGGATTTTTGTCAATGTTGATCCTAAGGGGACAAAAAGGGTAAAAAACTGTACTTTTGGTACTTTTTATATCTCCTGAAATAATGGTCACAGAGACTTGAAATTTTGAATGTAGGTTCAGCTCCCGGAATATAAATCTACTAAGGCTGGATTTTGCCAATGTTGATTCTTAGGGGTAAAAAGGGTAAAAAACTGTACTTTTGGTACCTTTTTTTATTTTATTAAATAATGGTCCTAAAAGCTTAAAATTTGCAATGTAGGTTCACCTTGCGGAAAAAATATTCACCAAGGCTGGGTTTTTGCCGATGTTGACTCTACGGGGTTAAAATGGAAAAAAAGTTTGCTTTTGGTACTTTTTTTAATTTACTGAAATAATGGTACTTTTCATAAAAAGCACCTTTTATAAAAAGTACCTTTTATAAAAAGTACCTTTTATAAAAAGTACCTTTTATAAAAAGTACCTTTTATAAAAAGTACCTTTTATAAAAATACCTTTTATAAAAAGTACCTTTTATAAAAAGTACCTTTTATAAAAAGTACCTTTTATAAAAAGTACCTTTTATAAAAAGTACCTTTTATAAAAAGTACCTTTTATAAAAAGTACCTTTTATAAAAATACCTTTTATAAAAAGTACCTTTTTTAAAAAGTACCTTTTATAAAAGGTTCCTTTTACAAAGTACGTTTCATAAAAAGTACCCTTTATAAAAAGTACCTTTAATAAAAAGTACCTTTTATAAAAAGTACCTTTTATAAAAAGTACCTTTTATAAAAAGTACCTTTTATAAAAAGTACCTTTTATAAAAAGTACCTTTTATAAAAAGTACCTTTTATAAAAAGTACCTTTTATAAAAAGTACCTTTTATAAAAAGTACCTTTTATAAAAAGTACCTTTTATAAAAAGTACCTTTTATTTAAAATACCTTTTATAAAAAGTACCTTTTATAAAAATTACCTTTTATAAAAAGTACCTTTTATAAAAAGTACCTTTTATAAAAAGTACCTTTTATAAAAAGTACCTTTTATAAAAAGTACCTTTTATAAAAAGTACCTTTTATAAAAAGTACCTTTTATAAAAAATACCTTTTATAAAAAGTACCTTTTATATAAAGTACCTTTTATAAAAAATACATTTTATAAAAAGTACCTTTTATAAAAAGTACCTTATATAAAAAGTACCTTTTATAAAAAGTACATTTTATAAAAAGTTCCTTTTATAAAAATTACCTTTTATAAAAAGTACCTTTTATAAAAAGTACCTTTTATAAAAAGTACCTTTTATAAAAAGTAACTTTTATAAAAAGTACCTTTTATAAAAAGTACCTTTTATAAAAAGTACCTTTTATAAAAAATACCTTTTATAAAAAGTACCTTTTATAAAAAGTATCTTTTATAAAAAGTACCTTTTATCAAAAACACCTTTTATAAAAAGTACCTTTTAGAAAAAGTACCTTGCATAAAAAGTACGTTTGTTAAATATGCCGAAAGTACACTTTTTGGTACTTTTTTATTTCCTGAAATAATAAACATAGAAACTTGAAATTGGAAAAAGTTCGCCTCTCGGAAAATAATGGGGTTAAAAGGAATAAAAAAGTGTACTTATTTATTTCCTGATATAATGGCCCCAGAAAGTTAAAGTTTGGAATGTAAAATCCTTCGGTGAAAAAAGAGATTGGGAAAAGTTTTTTTTTGGAAATTCCGTTTCTTAACGGGGATAAAAAGTACTTTTAATATTTGCTGAAACAATGATCCTAGATAATTGAAATATGGATTGTAGGATCCTTCGGTGAAGAAAAAACATTCTGAAAGAGGTACTTTTTTTAAATTCCGTTTCTAATGGGGGTAATAAAGTGTACTTTTGGTACTTTTTCTGTGCCTATAATAATGACCTTAGAAGATGGAGATGGAATTGGAAATGAAATGGAGTAGAACGGGGAACAATATGGAATAGAGCAGGGAACAATATGGAATGATATTTTTAACTTAAATTTTTGGTGTTAGCTTTTTTTTACTCCATATTTTTTTTTTATTCCAATTTCTTTTTTCACTGAAATATTTATTCACTCAAAATCCAATATCCCGACATAAGGGCTCAAAAATTGTCATTATATTTTTCCCTCGGAACGAACATGATAACGTACCAGCAAAGTTATTAAAATTTTATTGTTTATATTATTCATTGAAATATTTTTTATGGAAGACTTAAACGTCCACAAGTAAATAAAACAAAGACTACGTAGGGGAATTTTTTGAAAATCAATAGAGTAATTCTGATCCTTCTATTATCCGGTATTCAATACAACCGGTAACGAAGTACCGGGATTGTAAGCTAGTACACTCATATGAGGGCTATTAAATATAGTCATCACGTTTTTTGTGGGAGAAATATATTATACATTTTTTTTTTTAAATTTTTAACATTTATATAAGTATAATGAATTTTAAAAAAAAATTGTTTTTATTTTTTCGTTACAGATTTTGCAGGCATGCTTTTGGGGATAAGTAGATTTCCCAGCAAAATTTTCGGTTGCAAAGAACCGATTGTGGAACAACTTATACTTCCCTAGAACCTGTTCTAATTCTTGTGCAACACCGATTCTTTTTACAAAGGGATTGTCCCAAAAGCAACAGGTGTTTGTAAGCAAAATTAGAACATATTTTTGTTCCTCGGAATCGGTTCTAGAAGTAAAATTTGGAACAGAAATGAGAATTCAAGAAATATTTTGAATTGCATTAATTTATTAAACAAAGATAAAGACAATCATATATAGCATGGAATATTAACATTTTTTTACAAACATTTATCATGTTTTTCCTCTAAAGTTGCATTTTGGGCCTTACGACAATAACATACCAGAATAACAATAACATTTTTGCAAACAAAAACGAAAAACATTAGTATTTGACCCGACCCATATAATGCAAATTTAATTTACTCACCTTTGTTTCAACAATTTTCACGATTATATCCAACTATTTAAATATAGAATTTCGTGATTTTTTCTTGGTTATCAAAAATAAATTGATATTATTTTTTTAATTTTTTTGACACATGATTTTTTTTTTAATTCCTGAAAACCAAAATGTTATGAAACTTTGATTGCAGAGAACAAGCTTCACAATAATTTTCACTTATCTTGTTCTGAATAATAAAAGTGTAATAGTGTATCGTTACCGAAGAACCAGTTCTAGAACAAGTGTTGTCAGAATCGGTTCTGAAAAATTTTCCTGGGTTTGAGTTATTTTAAATGAATTAAAAACAATTAAAAAAAAAAAATAAATTCGGAATTTCCGAAAAAAACTTTATTTGAAAAAAAAAACAAAAATGTTGAAAAAAAGATTTTGTCACAAAATGTTGTCAAAAAACTAAAATAAAAAAAAATCCGCGAAAAAGGGAAAAAAATTTTTGGTGAAAAAAAATCCGCGAAAATATTTGTTTTTGTAAAAACAAATTTGTTTTTGTAAAAACAAATTTGTTTTTGTAAAAAAAAAATGTTTTTGTAACATAAACTAATTTTGTTTGTACTTATTGAAATACCATTCGATATGCAATTCTGTTTACCTATATTAACCGGTACCCTCAAAAAAATAACTTGTAAATTTACCAATAAATCTCGTGATTTTACGAGGCTATTCTCGTAAAATAGGAGGTAGGTAAAATTCTCGTAAATTAACGAGGATTTCCTCGTAATTTTAATGCGCCAAAAATTGGTAAAACAACCAATTTTATTGGTAAAAATATTGTTTTAAAACCGGAAAAATAAAAAAGATTGTAAACTTACAAGAAAAAATGGGAAATATGTTTAAAAAAAATGGTAAATTTACAAACCAAAATGGTAAATTTACAAAAAAAAAATTTTTTGTTAAACAACATAAATCCTCGTTATAAAATAATTTTTGTAAAGAACTGCTTTTTTTGTAAATTAACTAGAATCCTCGTAAAAATTTTTTCAAAATTTTGTCAACTTTTTTTTTAAATATTTTTCAATAAAAAAAAAGTTTTGTCCGGGACTTGGAAAATTTTTTAAAAAAAATAGAAAATTTACAAAAAAAAAAATGTTTTTTTTGTTAAACAACATAAACCCTCGTATAACATAATTTTTGAAAAATAACAGGTTTTTTGTAAATCAACTAGAATCCTCGTAATAAAAACTTTGTTGTAAAATTAGAGTTTTTTTTTTTTGGTAAAATAACCTTTCAAAATGGTAGAATACAATTACGAAAATAAATTTGTAAAATTACCAATAAAACTGTAGTTATCGTTTGAGCAAAGTACAAGATTTTTTGTTAAAAAACAAGAAAAATTGGTAAATATTGGTAGAACGGTATTACAAGGCCTTTTACCGGGGGCTTTACAGTTTTTTTTTTTAGTGTAGCCGAATTGTATAACTTTTAAGGTTATGTAAAATGTAAGGAAATATTCAAGGTGTCCTTGCATTTTCGATTACAACTTTTGAATTGCGAAGCCGATATAGCTCAAATGCTATACCAAACGACTAGGGAGAACAATAAGTAAACATGCTAAGTTTCAAACATTTCTGTGCAATATTTTGACTGTGATCGAGATTTTAACAGACAGAAAGAAGAACAGTCGTTTATACAGTCTACTAGAGATGGGCACATGAACAGATTAATGCTTGATTCACGTGACTCACGAGTAAGTGTGACTGAAATTTAATTTTACTCACAAGATTGTCAATAAGTGTAAGTTGAAAAAAAAAAATTCGTAAGTAAGCGTGCGTGAGTAAGATTTTTGCGTGAGTGAGTGTGCGTGAATAATTTTTTTTGCTTGAGTTTGCATGATTAATTTTGTCTTTTAATTTCCTGTCCTCACAAAAAAAAACACAGGTGAGAGTGTTTAATTCAGCTGTGTCGAATATTTTATACCCTCCAATATCTCTTGCCCAAAACATTAAATCATGATAATGTTTTGTAGAAGATTTGGGTGTACTTGCCAAAGCAAAGTTTTTTTTAGAAAAAATAATGTTATATTACTTTGCTATTCCATGCAAAACGAATTGAAATATCAGTCGATGACCCCATTAAAAACCAAAAGAGCTGTACATTTCGTAAGTGAGTGCAAAAATATGTGCAAAAAAGTGTTTTTACACTTTAGAGAGTATAAAAAATTCGGCACCAAAGAATATACCACTCTTACTTGTTTTATGTACATTTGATAAACAAATGAAAAATTTTTATGCGAAAAGCTTAGACTTGGTGAAAAAGTAGTTTTGGTAAAAAAAAAATATTTTTTTTAACGAAAAACAAAATTATGTTCAAAAAAATTTTGATGAAAAAACTATTTGATGAATTTTTTTGATGAAAAGAAAAATTTTTTGATGTAAAAAAAATTTATGAAAAAAAAAATATGAAAAAAAAAAAAATTTGGTGAGAAAAAAATTGATAATAAAAAATTTGATAAAAAAATTTGATGAAAAAGATTGATGAAAAAAATATGATAAAAAAAAATTATGAAAAAAAAATGTGATGAAAAAACAAATTTGAAAAAAAAAAATTATGAAAAAATTGATGAAAAAAAAATTGGTGAAAAAAAAAATTTATAAAAAAAATTTTGATGAAAAAAAAATTGATGAAAAAAAAAAATTATGAAAAAAAAAAAATTGATGAAAAAACAAGTGAGAGTGTTACATTCGGCTGTGCCGAATCTTTTATACACTCCAATATGTAAAAAAACAATATAAAAAAAATCCAGGGGCGTCTTATTTTTTTTGGGGGGGGAGGGGTTGGTGGATGACGTTAGGGCACACCTTCCCCTTGCGATTTTGAACTTCTTCTGAGATAAGAATATGGCATTTGCTTAGCAAAAGTACAAAAAACTATAAAAAACAGTGCGTTATTTCTTAGGTTGGTTTAGTTCTCCAAGGGGGAACTTTTTTCCCCTTGGTCCGATTTTGCCCCTTTCCGAACTTAACCTGCCTAGAAATATAAGAAATATTAGTGCTAAGCTTCAGAAGTCTAGCTCTTTTATTTTGGGCTGTATTGTGTCCTCTACAGACAGACGGACAGACGGACGGACGGACGAACGGACACCGCTAGAATGTCTCAGAATCGATCAATGATCAATAATATATATACTTTATGGGGTCCCAGACCGATATTTCGATGCGTTACACACGGAATGACAAAGTGAGTATACCTCCATACTGTGGTTGGAGGGTATAATAAGTGCAAAAAAGTGTTTTTACATTTTGGAGAATATAAAAGATTCGGCACCAAAGAATACTACACTCTCACTTGTTTTATGTACATTTGATAAACAAATGGAAAATTTTTATGCGAAAAGCTTAGACTTGGTGAAAAAGTAGTTTTATTAAAAACAAATGTTTTTTTTTCACGAAAAACAAAATTATGTTAAAAAAATTTAATGAACCCAAAATTTTTGGTGAAAAAAATTTTGATGAAGTTTTTGATGAATTTTTTTGATGAAAAGAAAAATTTTTTGATGTAAAAAAATTTATGAAATAAAAAATATGAAAAAAAAAATTTTTTGGTGAGAAAAAAATTTATAATAAAAAATATGATAAATAAATTTGATGAAAAATAAAATATGATAAAAAATTTATGAAAAAAAAATTTTTGATGAAAAAAAAGTTTGATGAAAAAAAAAAATTAATGAAAAAAAAATTGATGAAAAAAAAATTGATGACAAAAAAAATTTATGAAAAAAAAATTAGATGAAATTGATGAAAAAAAAATTTGAAAAAAAAAATGATGAAAAACAAAAATTTTATGCAAGAAAAGTTATGAAAAAAAAAATTGATGAAAAAAAAGTGTGATGAAAAAAAAAAATTAATGAAAAAAATAATGAAAAAAAAAATTTGAGGAAAAAAAATTTGATAAAAAAAAAAAATTTGAAGAAAAAAAAAATTGATGAAAAAAAAAATATTAAAAAAAAAATTTTGGAGAAAAAAAAATTGATGAAAAAATGTTATGAAAAAAAACTTGATAAATAAAAAAAGTTTGAAAAAAAAAAAATTATGAAAAAAAAATTTGATGAAAAAAATTTTTTTTTGTTGACAAATAATTATGTTACTTTTTATTCACCAGCTGGTGAAAAACAGTTTTATTCACCACGAGGTGAATTATTATCCAAGTTACGAACCCAAGTTATTAAAATTTTTGGTTTTAAGAAAATGAAAATAGTAATTCTGATTTTCTTTTCCGTTAATTGCTAGCTTATATAGTGAAACTAACGTGGCGTCCTGCAACTTTTTTAAAATTAGACACCAGCCTAAAAATATTATCATGTTAAAAAAAATAAAACAGGGCGTTTTTTAACGGCGCACAGTGGGTTGAAACATATGTAAACTGGGGATTAATTCAGAAAAGCCCTTTATTATAAATATTTATATTTTTTTAGACTAACTATACATTATTTAGTAAAAACAAAATGTTTTACAGAAAAAAAAAAATTATAGAAAATATTTTTTTATTAAAATCGAAGATATAACCTTTTTATAAAAATTGGCTCCTACCGCTCTATCTGCTCCAATTATGCCCCAAGAGATGTCAAATGTGTGACCGACCCCAAATATATTTTAAATCCCAACATTTTCTTAGAATATAACTACCCTCTATCTTTAACCCTTAAGGTGGTCCCCATACAATTGTTTTTTATTTTTTTTTAAATTTATTTTATGAAATCAGCTCCTGCCGCTCCCAGGGTGCGTCTTAGAGTATTAGTCAATAAGACCGACCACCATAAATTTTTACCCCCCCCCAACATTTTTTGGAACATACTTATACCGTATCTCCACTCGATAATGGGGCTCCCATATAAAATGCCATTTTTATAAAATCTGCTCCTACAGCTCTAACTGCTCCAAGGGTGCCCCTAGAAATGCAAATGTGTGACCGACCCCCAAATTTTTTTTAACCCCAACATTTTCTTAGAATATACGTACCCTCTATCATTAACCCTTAAGGTGGTCCCCACCAAATTTGTTTTTATTTTTTATAAATTTGTTTTATGAAATTAGCTCCTACCACTCCCATGGTGCGTCTTAGAGTGGTATCCATTAAGACCGACCCCCAATAATTTTTACCCCCCGATATTTTTTTGGAACATACTTATACCGTATCTCCACTCGATAATGGGGCTCCCATACAAAATGACATTTTTATAAAATCTGCTCATACAGCTCTAACTGCCCCAAGGGTGCCCCTAGAGATGTCGAATATGTTTTTTTAACCCAAACATTTTCTTAGAATATACCTACCCTGTATATCCAACCCTTAAGGTGGTCCCCATACACATTTTTTTTTTAATGAAATCAATTGCTGCCGCTCCATGCTGGCTCCTAGAGGGTGAAATGTGAGATCAACTATCATTATTTTTTCATCCCCAACTCTTTTTTCAACGTACGCACCCCGTATCTCCTCTAACTAAGGGGTCTCCCTTACACTTTCGTATATGTTTTTCAGCTTTTTTTTTTTTAGCAACTGGAGTTCTTTCACACAAATTTTAATAAGTAAAAAAACGCGGTGCCTCTGCAAAAGTTTGGTATGGAATATATAAGCTTAAATACTATATTAAAATATCACTTAATAAAATTTGCTGGATCGCAACAAGAAATTTGTTGAAACTCTGTGTATATATCGAAAATACCCCAAATATGGAGCACTTTTTAAAAAAATATTTTTAGATAAATGCAAAACATTTATCTAAAAAACATTAATGCAATTATGTAGCCAAATACCGGAAGTTGATGGTTCCGTTTTAATAAAATTACTTTTAGAACGCTTAATAAGAATTATCAGCGCCCAAAATATCTCAATTTTCAGTTTTAGGCACGGCACGAAAAATTTTGAAAAGTTATTTGACTTTGACAGCTCACAGTCGATAGAGTAATTTACTTAAAACAAAAGTTTTTGGCAAATAGTGATGTAGAATTTAATTACCTTTCACCCAGTACCACACACGAATGTGTAGGATAAAGTTCAGCTTTTGAATTAATCCTCACTTTTGGTACATTTCAACCCTCTGTGCGGCGGTGATTTTGGGAGACTCCTTTTGGCCTCGCGGTATATGTTAAATTTATTCTACTTTGTGGACTAAAGTATTATAGTTTTGTTATTGTTTATCCACGCCCTCAAAAAGGGGCGTTTACTAAATTTTAGAAAAATTTCAAATATTCCTGATATCGTACTCTTATTTGATTTCCACATTACCCTGCCAAACTTCATCTCTCTTCTTTTTTTTTTTGTAAAACCCAACATTGTTTATTTTAATTTTTAAATTTGAAAGTATGCGCCAGTCAGCCTGTCTGCCTACCAGCCTTCCTTTATTTATGAACTAGGTTAACAGCAGCCCACTTGCAAATACTTGTTGGCCAAAAATGAAAATATTTACAAAATGTTGTCTTTATTATTTAAGTAATATGTAAAATAACATTTTACAGGCTTATTTGAGGACAAAAAAAAATAAAAACATAAAAAAAACGGTAACAAAATTCTTAATGATAAGAAATGTATTTTTAACTTGTTGTTACTATTTTATTTCTTTTTTTAACACGTTTTTTGAGTGTATAATGAACTAAATTTTTATCTTAAATAAAAACACTGTTGCCCACGCTTTTGTTTTAATTTTTGTCTAGATATGCTACAAATAAACATTAAATATGTTTAATAAACAGCTTAAACATGCAAGCCATGTTTTTATTTTTTTTTGTTTTTTGGGCATGTAGATTTTTTTTGGTATTTGGTTTGTTATTTTTTTTTTGTTGTTAATGTTAAAATGTGTTTTTTGTTGGTCATAGAAATATGTGAGGGAACAGTGGTTGCTGAAGCAGGTAATATGAAATTTAAAAATATAAAAAATAAAATATATTGTTTTAAAGGATATGCAATTACTGTGTTAATATTCCAATAATTGGTTCTTTGAACCGGGTAATAATATAATTTAAATGAAATTACACTGTGTAGTTTATTTAAAAAGTTTTCCGTTTAGTCGTTTTTAAAAGAAAAAACATTTGTTTGATATTCAGGTTTTATTAATGACTACTTCAGTCCTTTGTTTCAAAAATAACACACTAAAAAATAATGACTTTCATTAACTTTTAATCTTTAAAGTCATTTATTTTTGTTCTGTAAGTAAAAACTACTGATTATTCTTTTGATTTTTAATGATTTGTGTAAGTTATTTTTTTTAAATTGTTGGTATTTTTTAATGAAATATCATTAGTTTTTATTTACACAAGTCAGTTATTTTTTTGTAGAAAAAAAAAAAAATCAAAAAATTATATATAGAAATATTAAAGCATGTTTGTATCAAGTGACTTTGGCACGATGGGTAGAGTGTCTGGCCAGAATGTAGTTGATTGCGGGATCGATTCCCCAAAAATTTTATTAAAAATTTTTAAAAAAATATTTCAATAAAAAATTGTAAATCATTACGAAGTCATTAATTTTTATTGTTTTCGTAGGTTATTTTTTTGAAATTTGTTGGTAAAAAAGCAGAACTATCATTAATTTTTAATGTTTTCGTTGGTTATTTTAACATGATAATGTTTTTAGGCTGGTGTCTAATTTTAAAAAATTTGCAGGACGCCACCTCAGTTTGACTACATAAGCTAACAATTAACGAAAAAGAAAACAAGAACTACTATTTTTATTTTCTTAAAACCAAAAATTTTAATAACTTGGGTTTGTAACTTGGATAATAATTCACTTCGTGGTGAATAAAACCGTTTTTCACCAGCTGGTGAATAAAAGTAACATAATTATTTTTCACCAAAAAAATTTTTTTTTTTCATCAATTTTTTTTTCATCAAATTTTTTGTTTTTTCATAAATTTTTTTCATCATTTTTTATATCATCAATTTTTTTTTCCATGAAATTTTTTTCTTATTTCATCAATTTTTTTTTTTCATCAAAATTTTTTTTTCATAAATTTTTTTGTTTTTTCATTAAATTTTTTTTTCGTAAATTTTTTTTATCATATTTTTTTGCATCAAATTTTTTTATCTAATTTTTTATTATCAATTTTTTTCTCACCAAAAAATTTTTTTTCATCAATTTTTTTACACGAAAAAATTTTTCTTTTCATCAAAAAAATTCATTAAATTTTTTTTACATAATTTTGTTTTTCGTGAAAAAAAATCATTTTTTTTTTTACAAAAAACTACTTTTTCACCAAGTCTAAGCTTTTCGCATAAAAATTTTCCATTTGTTTATTAAATGTACATAAAACAAGTGAGAGTGTTATATTCATTGGTGCCGAATCTTTTATACTCTCAAAAATGTAAAAACACTTTTTTGCACTCACTTACGAAATGTACAGCTCTTTTGGTTTTTTAATGGGGTCCTCGACTGATATTTCAATTCGTTTTGCATGGATTAGCAAAGTAATATAACATTATTTTTTCTAAAAAAACTTTGCTTTGGCAAGTACACCCAAATCTTCCGCAAAACATAATCATGATTTAACGTTTTGGGCAAGAGTACAAAATTCGCACGCGTTTTTAAATTTGGCGTGGGTAGTGATATAATTTCCGCGGATTTCAAAGAAAATGTGTTTTTCTATGATAATTTAGCAAATATGGAAAAAAAAATTCTGTGTTGTACTATACCAAGTGTAAAACATAAATTCTGTAAATTTTTGAGAGATATAGGGCATCTTTAATTAACCCCTTTTCATTGTGGTGAAATGACAAATTTGGGACATTACATCAACGGCGTATCCAGAAATTTGGAAACGGCGGGGCAGAATTCCCAAAATTTTTTTCGTCATCGCCTATTAATATTTATTTTTAACTTTACAGAAAATGTGTCTTACATTGGAAATGTGTCTTACATTGGAAATATCTCAACCATTATGGACCGATTTGCATGAAACTTAAAATATATATGAGGGCTTCTTCACCAACCGGGCCACCCTTTTGTCCAAAATTGGTATGGGTTTAAAAGTTTTTTAAAAAATTGCGAAATTACTTGAAAATATTTGGTTTCTAATAGCGAGTGGCGGTTTTGAATTTCAATATGGTGGATCCAATATGGAGACCAAAATTCTTCATGCACGGGTTGTTGGAATCGCTTAAGAAGAACTTCCAGTTGAATTTTTAAAATTCAAATTTTCGGATCCAACATGGCGATAATTTTTTTTTAACAACAGATTCACTCAAAACTCTTTACGCACCGGTTTGTTGGGTTGCTAAATTATAATCTGCCATTCGAAAATCTAACTTTAGATTCTTATTTAGCGACCCCAAAAACTCGGGTATAAAAAATTTCAAGCAAATCGGTTAATTTTTTAAAAATATTTGTTGCCATGTTGGATCCGCCATTTTGATTTTTAAAACTCCAACTTCAGATTCTTCTTAAGCGACCACAAAAACCTGTGTTAAAAGAGTTGACGAAGAAACCCTCATATACACGAAACAATTCTAAGGTTGTGGTGTCTCGAGTCATCTGGGATTTTGAGGTTAAAAAAATGGGTAAAAAAATGGGGATTTTTTTTATTTTTCAGACATTTCTTTCTAAGAAACTATATGATGTTTTCATACGAGAATAATTTTTTTTAATGCCTATCCAACAGGGACATAACCTTGTAAAAATTTGGCTTCGTATTTTCATATTATTCTACAAAAAAATCTATAGAAATGTTAAAAATATTTCGGGACGGAGGTAGTAAGAAATACCAATATCTTTCCAAAAACTAGAAAAAAGGGTTTTTCTTTCATATAAGAATGCCCCAAAACTTTAATCCATTTTCGGCACGAGTTAGTTTTAGCGGATTGTCCCCAAATTTTAGCTCAATCATTTTTAGATACTAAAGAACAATTTAGGACCCTACCAGGTATAAAAAGATGATTTTCGTTTTTAAGGATACCTCTAGTGCCACATATTTGTGGTCCTTCGAAACGCTTACATGTTTTCTCTGATATTTTTCTGAATTTTATTTGCATAATTCAACTGTTTTTTTTGTTGTAAATTCCCCCTTATTTTAACCCACTGTTCTCCGTTATGTTAATATTGTCACATACCATATAAAATACAGAGGAGACTGGCGCTTGTGTTAGCTGCCATAACATGCATTTACATTTTTAACAGTTTTTTTTTTTTTTGTTTGGGCCTTGTGTAAATGTTTAGTTTAGCATAGTATTATATATGTTTGTCCACACACACACACACATGGTTGTATGTGTTTTTTTTTCTCTTAATGGTTGTTTAAATAGCTTTAGAAAATGCATATAATAATATTTGCAAATACAATTTACATACATATAGTGGCTTATCATGAACAAAAATCTTTATGTGACACTTTTGTGCTAAAATGAGCTGAACAAATACAACATGTAGCAAACAAACAAATAAAAAAATGAATTAATTTTCGAAAGTTAACAGAAAAAACTTTATTAATTAATTTAAGGCTTTTAAAGAAACTTGTTGTTATCAGGAAAAAAATATATGTGAGGCATTCCACACCAAATGTCCAGCGAAAAAAACATGTGTACCGTAAACTTCTGAATAGGTGGTATGGATAGCCCCATATGGAACTTAGAAAATTGCGTTTTTGGTTTTTCAATTTTTCAAAATCTGGGCTTAGGAGGCGTGGTCAAATATTGGAGAAATGGTCAAATTTGTGGCGAGTTGCCTTGATTAAATATTTATCACATTAAAACGGAATGCACCACAATCTCAAAAATTTACAGTCTTATATCGTTTTGTATGGGCTATCGATTAAAATTTTTTTTTTGGAAAATTTTCAGAACCCGTTCTGAAATTTTCCATTTTTTAAAAAAAAGTCAATTTATCAAAAATCCGGCCACTTTTTTTTTTCTTTTTTATTTATTTTTTTAAAAGTTTAGATGTTTGTCCATCCACACAAAAAAAATCAGAAACACGTTCATCTTTTTTTCGAGAAAATCGCATTTGAACTTTAAATTTCATCACAATTTAGTAATTTGCTTGTATTTTTTTGTGGCAACAGAGCGTATGACAAATATTTATGCAATTAATATTACTCATTCGCAACTTTAAAACAAAGAAATACAAGCAAATAACAAAATTGTTATGAAATTTAAAGTTCAAATGCAATTTTCTCGAAAAAAAGATGAACGTGTTTCTGATTTTTTTTGTGTGGATGGACAAACATCTACACTTTTAAAAAAATAAATAAAAAAGAAAAAAAAAGTGGCCGGATTTTTGATAAATTTACTTTTTTAAAAAATGTGAAAATTTCAGAACGGGTTCTGAAAATTTTCCAAAAAAAAAAAAATTAACCGATAGCCCATACAAAACTATATAAGAACGAAAATTTTTGACATTGTGGTGCATTCCGTTTTAATGTGATAAATATTTAATCAAGGTAACTCGCCACAAATTTGACCATTTTTCAAATATTTGACCACGCCTCCTAAGCCCAGTTTTTGAAAAATTGAAAAACCAAAAACGCAATTTTCTTAGTTACATATAGGGCTATCCAAAGAACCTATTCAGAAATTTACGGGACACATGTTTTTCTGTAGCGGGACATTTGGTGTGGAATGCCTCATGTATATTAAGGGGGTAGACCATTTTGGTTTAAATTTTTTGGATTGTTTTGGATTTTTTTTTAACAAAATGCATTTGTCAAAAGAGCACAAAGTTTTTTTATATTGCAGATTTATATTGTGTTAAAAGTTTGTCATGTTAACAATCAATTTAATTGTATTGACAAACTTTGTTGTTAAAAAGGCAAACATATTATTCCACAACAGCAAAGAAGGTAGATTTAGAAGACAAATATTTTGAGAAATTTTAATTAATTATACGTTTCCAAAAAAGCACAAAAAAATTGTTTGTATTATTGATTTTCTTACACTCAAAATATTTTGTAGGCAAAATCAAATGAAAAACACTCTTAAAACCAGTGAATAAACAATTGAAAACCATTCCAGTAATTATTCATTTGTTTTAACAAACATCAACATTTATTTTTTACTGTTGACAAAATGTTCTAAAATAAATAACATTAAACATTAAAAAATTACGGTTTTTTCATTCTTTTTTACCAACAAATTCGAAAAAATTAACCTACGAAAACATTAAAAATTAATGACAGTTCTGTTATTTTTACCAACAAATTTCAAAAAAATAACCTACGAAAACATTAAAAATTAATGATTTCGTAGGTTATTTTTTACAATTTTCTATTAAAATATTTTTTTTTTAATTTTTAATAAAATTTTTGGGGAATCGATCCCGCAATCAACTACATTCTGGCCAGACACTCTACCCATCGTGCCAAAGTCACTTGATACAAACATGTTTTTATATTTCTATAAATAATTTTTTTTCTACAAAAAAATAACTGACTTGTGTAGGTAAAAACTAATGATATTTCATTATTTTTTTTTTACTTACAGAACAAAAATAAATGACTTGAAAAATTGAATGCCAATGAAAGTCTTTATTTTTTAGTGTGTTATTTTTGAAACAAAGGACTGAAGTAGTCATTAATAAAAACTGAACATCAAACAAATGTTTTTTCTTTTAAAAACGACTAAACGGAAAACTTTTTAAATAATCTACAAACAGTTAATGACATAATTTTTTGAGTGTAAAAAGTTTGTAATTTTAACAAACAATTTAATTGTATTGACAAATTGTGTTGTTAAGAACACCAACGATTTATTCTACATCCATACTCCTCTAATCAATGCAGTTGCCAAAAGAAACAGAAATAACTTATTTTATTGGTGGCTCACAAAAAGTTTGTCATTTTAACAACCAATATAATTGTATTGACAAATTGTGTTGTTAAAAAGAAAAACAAGTATTTGCCTTTTTCAATACAATTATTTTTTTTTGTCAATTTGACAATATTTTAATTAAAAATAATCCAACAATGCAAATTATTTTTTGTGTGCGTTCATTAGGTTGCCGCACCCGGTTAAATGGCAGTCAAATATTTGCTTTAATTTTTAAGAATTAAAATCCAAATATTGATTAATAAACAAACTGCATAAAGCTATTTAAAAAATCTAAATAATGCACCCTTCCCCTTAGATAACAAAACATTAATGCAATTATATATATGGGGCATTCCATGTCAAATCGGACACTTTGAAATTTTTTTTTTTTTAGATTTTCCTAATTTGTTAACAGTTTTTAGTACCCTTCGAAAACTCCTTTGTGGTAAATTTTCAGATTTTTTTGATGACCCGTTCAAAAGATATCGAATTTTTAAAAATTGGTAGTTTGTCCATTACTCAAACTTCTTTTAACCATAACTTCTTCAATAATGGTCCAAATTTCAAATTTTTTTTTTCAAAAAATTTTTTTTACGTACTTTAAAAAAAAAAAAATCCCAAAAAATTCTTTAAAGCGCTCTAGTATGCGATTTTTAAGTTTTAAAATTTAAATCTCATTTTTAAAAGTGTTTTTACTCTTCAATTTTTTTTTTTAATTTTTTTGTGTAAAACTCCTATCAATTCTACAAATTTTTTGCCCAGGAGGATCGTGGGATAACGATTATTACTATTTTTTAAAATTTTTTGAAAAAATTTTATTGTAATTTTCCAATCTTAAAATCATTTCTACTGCTCCAATGGTGCGTCATAGAGGGATCCTTTATAAGACCGACCCCCATTAATTTTTACGTCTTAACATTTCTTTGGAACCAACTAATACCCTATCCCCAATTTCTAAGGTGGCTCCCACACAAAACGACATTTTTTAAAATTTGTTCCAACCGCTCTAACTGCCCTAATAGTGCCCTTAGAGCAACAAAATGTATAACCGACCCACAATATTTTTTTAGTTCAAACATTTTCTCTGAACGCACGTACTCTCTATCTTTAACTGTTAAGGCGGTCCCCATACAATTTTTTTTATTTTTTGTAAATTTGTTTTATTTAATCAGCTTCTACCGGCCCAATGGTGCGTCCGAGAGGGGTCATTGGTGCGACCGACCCCCATTTATTTTTACCATACAACATTTTTTCAAAATATACCAACGCCCTATCTCCACTCCCTAAGTAGGCTCCCATACAAAATTACATTTTTATAAAATTTGCTCCAACTGTTATTTGTATGGGAGCCTACTTAGGGAGTGGAGATAGGGCGTAGGTATGTTTTAAAAAAATGTTGTAGGGTAAAAATAAATGGGGGTCGGTCTCACTAATAACCCCTCTCGGACGCACCATTGGACCGGTAGAAGCTGATTAAATAAAACAAATTTACAAAATGGAAGTTTTACACAACAACAAATTTACAAAAAAAAATCCTGGGCAAAAAATTTGGAGAATCGATAGAAGTTTTACACAAAAAAATTTCAAAAAAATCGAAGAGTACAAACATTTTCAAAAATGAGATTTAAATTTCAAAACTTAAAAATCGCATTCTAGAGCGCTTTTAAGAATTTTTTGGGATTTTTATACCCTCCACTCTAGTGATAGAGGGTATATATAAGTTTGTCATTCCGTTTGTAACACCTCGAAATATTGGTCTTGGACCCCATAAAGTATATATATTCATGATCCTCGATCGATTTTAAGACGATCTAGCGATGTCCGTCCGTCCGTCTGTCCGTCTGTCTGTCTGTTGAAAACACGCTTACTTTTGAAAGACTTTGCGGAGTCTCCTGAAGTTTGGCATATATGTTGGACATTTACCTGGTCAGGTTGGTATTGCAATCCAGCGAAATTGGTCCAGTGGTTCAAAAGTTATAAGCAAATGAATGAATTTCGGCAAGGGTTTTTCTGGAATTTACGAGATAAAACACACGGTAACTTTCGAACGGCAATTCTGAGGGTGCTGAAGCGTGGCATATATATTTGCCGTTCCTCTGGTCCAGTTCGTATTAAATTTCAGCCAAATCGGTCCAGTGGTTCAAAAGTTATTAGCAAAACCGTAAATTTCAGATTAGTTTCACCTTAAATTCACGTGTTGAAACCCCGTTAAACATGTTTTAACAACATTTGTAAGTCAGGAAAATATTTTACAAGGTATTTTTGTCACACAAAAATTTTTTTACACTAAAACATAAAAAAATACACTCAAAAAAAAATTTACACTCAAAAAAAATTTTACACTCAAAAAAAATTAGTAAATTATTTTTTTTTTTAAATTAATAAAAAAAAGTTTTTTTTACAGAAAATAAAATATTAAAATATAAAATTTTACACTCAAAAAAAATTAGTAAATTATTATTTATTTTAATTAATAAAAAAAAGTTTTTTTACAGAAAATAAAATATTTCTAACCAAAAATGTTATTTTTTTCACGTTAGAAAATTTACTATCACTTAAAAAGGGCATTGTGGGGGGTATTCATAGATTCGGCCAAGTCGAATTTAACTTTTCTACTTGTTTTTTTTTAAAGTCGTAAAAAAACAAAAATTTTTTTAAAAAAAATTGAAATTTGGACCATTATTGAAGAAGTTATGAGTAAAAGAAGTTTGAGTAAAGGAACAAACTACCAATTTTTAAAAATTCGATATCTTTTGAACGGGTCATCAAAAAAATCTGAAAATTTACCACAAAGGAGTTTTCGAAGGGTACTAAAAATGGTAAACAAATTGTGAAAATCTAAAAAAAAAAAATTTCAAAGTGTCCGATTTGACATGGAATGCCCCATATATATTACATTTGGCCAAAAAAAAAAAAACAAAGTGTAATAAATTAAATTAAATAATTATGATAATAATAAAACAAAACTCTTAACGGTATAATTAATTTAATGTGTTTTTGAATGAATATAAAGGAATGAATGAATATAAAGGCTGACCATTCGTACTGATTTGATCAGTACATGTACTGATTTTTGATCACGTGTACTGATCAAAAAACGTTGTACTGATTTGTACTGATTTTTTAAAATATGTACTGATTGTACTGATTTTTGAACATTTCAACATAAAATTTAATTTTATTCGAAAATTCTTTACAAAAACTTGAATTTCCATAATATAAGTCGTCAGAGTTGTTTTTTATAACTTAAGTCTGAAAATGAGATAATTTATAATAAATTTATTCTAAAGAGATTAGAGTTCGTGAATCAAGAGGTTCCTTAACGCAAAAATAAATCTGAGCATGAGGTTATTTTGATCTTCCTAAATTTATATGAAAATGCGCACAGAATCTTTGAGGTTTTCTATAACGAAAAGTTCAATGGGCCGATGGATTTTTTATATTTTTAGAAAGATGAAGTAAATTGCATGAATCCAAATGATTCTGAGATATTAGATGAGGTAATGTCATCAGAGCTTATTCGAAAAAGCGCTCAGAAAATCAGGGCCTTTAAAAAAAACACGTGATTATTAGCTGTGAAGTTTTCTTACAGGAAAAGTTGTCAAAACTTACGGAAAAAGTTTTCAAAATTTCTTATTCGCAAAACCTGTGGAATTTTTTTATATTTTCTGCACTGAAACGATCAAAACATTCAAATGAAGCCGTTAGAGTCAACTAAATTTTCTGCAAAATAACGACAACAGTTGCTTTTTGCAGTTGTTTTTTAATTTGTTTTTTGCAGTTGTTTTTAACAGTTGTTTTTACTCAAAATACTTGGGGTCAAGTTAGTTTAACCGACATTTTTTTAGTGTTGAAAAAACATCAGTGTTTCTCATAGAAAAAAATTTTAGAGAGTTATTTCTAGAAAAAAAACTTGGGCGTACACTCATAGAAATCCTACAGTAAAAAATACAGTAAATGTGTTATAACTTTAAATTTACTACATTTTTACTAATTTACAGTATAATTTTAGTTTTTAGTAAGTTTTTTTTATAAGTGACCATTACTAAATACTGATTTTTTACCGGTTTTCTACAAATTTTTGTTATTAAAAATTGAGAAAAAAAATATATATACAATTTTGTTTAAAAATCTAAGAAAAGACCATTTTGGTACAAAATTTATCAAAAAATGAAAAGATTTAAAAAAAAATTGGGTTATAAAAAGCTTAGGTTGAGACCATTATTTTATTGATTTTTTTCGCAAGAATTTTTATATCTAAATAAATTTCTTTAAAATTGTATTATTTTTTTAAAATTAAAACGAGACCTTAAAATGTTTTCTTTAATATAATATTCTTATTCCACAATGTAGAATCTACATCAGTGGTCGGCAGAAAGAGGCATATGGAAGTATTTGTGTTTTAATAAAAATATGCATGTGTTGGTGTATTTCTTCAACAAAGCGACATCAACCTGCTTTGAAGAAAGTAAGCTTGCTACTGAATAAAATATTTGTTCTTTTTATGCTCTTTGTTGATTTTTTGTTGACATTCGTGTTGTATACATGTGAATAACCGATTGTGTTCGGCTCCAGCGTGCAATGGGTGCCGACCACTGATCTACATCATCTTAGAAAGACCATTTGTATAACAATAAAATAATACGATCATAAAATATCCTTGTGTTGTAAAATACATGTGTTTGAGAATATGGATTTTCCGTTTTTTAAAACCAAAAAAAAGGGAGAAAAAGAGAGAGTAGGAGAGTATTTATATTGAGATTTTCCGTTTTTTAAAACCAAAAAAAAGGAGAAAAAGAGAGAGTAGGAGAGTACACACATTTTTAAAGACTGTTGTCAACAAAGAGTTTTCTTGCTAAAAGTAGCGATTTTAGTTACGTATGTAGCAAGCAATAGAGCGGATTTTATCTAAGTCACACACATTTATTACCAACTTGTTATTTTAAATGCCAATTTTAATCTTCTCAAATGAAGAGCTTATTGTAAAAACTCGATAAGCAACATTTCATTTATGTTGGTCTTTGCCTTAAAACTTTTAAAATAATGTAGAAAATACTACCTCCGTCCCAAAATAATCTTAACATTTCTATATTTTGGCTGGGATTATGGAGGATTTTTTGCAAAAGCTTTGTTTTTTTTGTTAATACATATCGGGACATATCAATAATTTAAAAATTCTTTATAGCTTTGCAATTTTTCAATTCACGTGCAAAATGGATGCAATAAACTGCATCCAGATAAATGAGACAATTTGTTTTCGACGTTACAAACAGGCATAGTGTCCACAATGGTCGAAAAGATGAAAATTATTACAAAATGCGGCGTATGAAATAAGAAATTTTACGCTAGAGGCCCTTTTAACGGTTTTTAATAAATGCATTATGGATGCAATAGGGACATCTTGCAAATATTTTTAATTAATTTTGTTACAGTTTTAGTACACGAGATTAGTATAAGATTATTTTTTTAACTTTATCTTGTATTATTTCAACTAAAACACTGCTTAATAAAATGTTAAGTTTATTTTGGGACAAAAAAATCTATAGAAATGTTAAAAATATTTCGGGACGGAGGTAGTATAACTTTTGCAGAACTTTTATTCTCAATATACTTATACGAAGGGTTAAAGCAAGACTTCTGCAAAAAATCTGTCAATAGAACATCAGCAGAAGGCGAAAAACAGGAAAAAATAAAATGTTGCTTATCAAGTTCTTGCAGTAAGCCCTTCAAATGTAAAAATTTCAATGTCAACGGTACATATTACAAAGTAGAATAAAATCGCATTTTACAAGATTAAAATTCCAATGTAAACGCACTATTAGTCAATTTTCAAAACAAAAAAAAAATGTCAATCAATTTTTATGTCCGAAAATTAAAAAAAAATGTATGAAAAATTTTCTTAAATCATTTTTAATGAATTTTTTTACTATAAAACTCAAAAAAATGTAAATGGGACTAGGAAAGTTTTTATATTTTGTAAAAGTTTGGAAATTTGGTTTTGTCCTATTGTCCCGGCTTAGGGATAGTTTTTTTTGAGACAGTTTAATTATAAGTCCAATTTTTATCTGTCACGTAATAGGCATTTTAGTGATATGTGCTGTTTTCATCAGTCACGGGATAAATGATTTCGGATCGAGAAACACCCTTTTCCTGCAGGAAAATTCAATCAAAATTAATAATTCAATTAAAATTAAAAAAAAATGTGTAAACAACAAAGTAGTGTTTTTAAGCAATTAATAAAAAAACAATATATTTTATGTGTCTAATACTGCATACAGACTAGCGTGATTTTAAAATCACCATGTGATTTTCCTTTTGATTGAATTTGAGAGTTTTTTAGTAGATTCTGATAGATTCTGATTGAATTTTCAAATTGAATTCAAGATATTTTTCTACACAAAGAGGAATTCATTAAAAAATCTCCATGAAAATATTTTTCCAGTAGTTTCATCCACTTTCCCTTATCATACGTCTTCTGTGGTAATCTTTGATATTGTATTTATTTCAATACAATTTATTGATCTCTATCATAAAAAATTCGAGTTTTTTTTTTGTAATTGACTCAATTTCATGAATCACCGTTTCCTTGTTAAACAATTTAAAGCCAAAGCCTTTATTGTGATTACTCTAAAAAAAATCGCTATTTTTTGCGGAAAACCAACAAATTAATAACATTGTTATTCTCAAGGCTCTCTTTATTTAGTTACAAAAAAAATCTTCAATCATGTAAACGTGAAGCGGAATTGTTTTTTTTTCCAAATACAAAAAAAAAAATAGAAAAATAATCGTGAAAACTCTAATACTTTTATTATAATTAAACAAATTCGAATACAGCACTGATGTAACATCAGGTAATACACAAAGTTCTTTAAATACTGCTATATTTATAACACAACAAATATATTTTTTTTTCATTTATAACATTAGGTAAAAAATCTGGAAATATATTTTAAATTTACAACAACAGCGCAACACAATCATAAAACCTTTTAAATGGCGTCATCATGTGTGCAATTTTTGTTTAGCAAGCGTAAGTTTTTTGCATTTTCTTACCCACGTATACACATTTTATATGTACATTTTTTTTCAATTTGTTTTCAGATGCAAGCGGTGTCTAAATAATTGAAGAACTCAACAATAAACAAACACTCATCTCAAAATTATTATTTTTAAGCTGAGTGTGTTCTTCAAGTGAATTTTGTGTTCAATTTGATATTTTTATTAATTTATTTATACAATAAAAATAAAATTTTTATTTATTTTAAATTTCATTTGGAAATTTATTTCACCACAATACTAACAATTTTACTGTAAAACTGAAAATTTTCTAATTTTTTCAGTTACTCTAACTTTACCATTTTTTTTTTAACCGCGTTAGTAAAATTTGACTAACGCGTTGTAGGGCCCTTTAATACTAACGTGTCAGCATTAATAACAGACTTTTTAGTAAGGAATACTGTAGGATTTCTATGAGTGTACTGATTTAAGCTCAGAAAAAGATGGTCACCCTATATGTATGTATTACACCGTCCGACAACCAATATTAAATATGAAAGTAGAGATCAAATGGAGTTAAACTCCATTTACAGTTTTTCATTTTGTGATCCTGTTTCCTTTTAAAAGGACTTAAAAGTTTTAAAGGACACATTTTGTAAAATATTTTTAAAATATTTTTAAAATATTTGTTATTCTCTTAGGATGACACTGGTGATCCATATCAGTATAAAAGGATGTGAATAAAGTCATTTCCAAACTTTATCAAAATATTTTGTTGAAAATTTTAAATGATATTGAAGGACACATTTTTGAATGGAATATATAAAAATAATAAAATAGTAAAATTAGGGGAGATCCTCCTCTTTCATTTGCCATCAATATTGGCATCTTGTCCTAGGATGTTAAAAAAATAATTAATAAAATTTAATCCTCCAAAACTTTGAAGTCCTTTTAAAAGGAAACAGGATCACGAAATGAAAAACTGTAAAAGCAGTTTTACTACGTTTAGTTTTATGTTTCAAAGGTCAGATAGGTGGCGCTAGGGAGAAGCTATTTATATATTCATATCTAAGTCGACCTGGAAAACGCTAAAAGCTTCAGCTAGTTTACTATAAAATTTGTTGGTGCCAAGGTAAAAATGGAAATACAGAAAGTATTGAATTGGAATTTTTAGAAATCTTCAAACGCAAATATCTTCTAAACGGTGTACGATAGAAAAATTAGGAAAGCAGATTTGGAATACAGGAGGTCAAGCTCTATTTAGGACTTACATTGAATTTTACAAAATGATTTATTCAGTTTTTGTAATTAAAACGCGATTTTTGCAAAAAGAGCTAGATCGAAAATTTTGATTTTTAATGCTGAATTTTTCTTAGACAGAAATTTATGGTGGTCACACATTAAGGTCACCGCTGGTTAAGACCAGCTGTGTGCCTTTAACTTATTTTACCCCAAACATTTGTAGAAGTCTAGAGCCGGAAAAAAGTCTTTTGAGAATCACTGCTTAAAACTGTCGATTTTTAATTTTCATTTCTTTTCAATTTTTTTTTTACATTTCCACTCTCATAATTTTTTGCAATCATTAAATATTTTTTTTTTCTTCCCCTGCAGTTGAAGACAAAAATATAAAAAATTGTATTCTCTTGACTGTCTGGTGTTGATAGAATAGTACTAAGGGTTGTAAGGCAAGAAGATACAACAAAACATACAACACTTGAATTGTTGAGCCGAGAACAAAATAATAACGAGCTGTCTGAACAGGGAACAAATATTAACGGAAGGCAAAAAAAAAATATAATAAAAAAAAAAAAATTAAAAAACATGAACGGAAAACAACAACACTTCATAAGACATAAACAAGACTCTTGACTTGCATTTACAAGGAGAAATGCTCGACCAACAAAACAAAAAACTACATCCTTAAAAATGAATTTTTACACATTTTCCAAACGGAAGCACCACAAAAAAAAATATACAAGACAACAACTTTAATGTATTGAAGAAGATTTTATAACAAAAAAACGTTGCTAAAAAAATTGATTTTTAATCAAAAACAATTTCAGTTTTAAAATTCATCTTGAAAGTAAATTTCTTCTTTAGCTGGAAACATAAAAATTTAATAGATTGGATTGAAAGTAAAATTTGCAAGAAAAGTTTTTTAAAGACAAGCAGATAGAAAGGCTGAATGCCTGTCAGACGGACAACGATGGATGTATAGACAAAGTCTGGCCATAGACATGCAACGTTAGATAGACAGTAGAATGTCTTGTATAAGTCGACAAACCTTCATTATACCCTACAAAAACAAAAAATGAAAGAGGTATGCCGTTGTATGCCGTTCGTAACAAACGTGCAGCCTGATTTAATTGTTAATATTTAAGTTTTTCTTTCCGATAGAAAACATGAAATTCTTCTCTGAGATTTCTAGAATTTATAATTTTTTTAGAGTTTTCCAAAAAATTTCTCAAATTTTCTAATTGATTTTTTAAAAATTTCTCAGAGTTTTCTAATGATTTTTAGGAATTTTTCAATACATTTTGCATTATTCAGAGTTTTTAAATTATTTCCTAATTTTATTAAATCTTATTTATTTTGCTGTTCTTCAATTTTTTTTTTAAATTTCTTGAAATTATGAAAAACCCACCATTTTATACAAATTTCTAATGGCCATATTTCAAGAACAGTTCGACCGATTTTATGTTATTATTAGTTTGGTACTCAACCGATTTAAAAGGCAACAAAAATTGTAACAACTTTAAATGAAACTAAAACAAGTGAGAGAGTTAAATTCGGCTGTGCCAAATCTTTTATACCCTCCAAAATGATAAAAAAATTACAGGGGCTTTTTTTGTTGGGGGGGGGGGGGGGGTAGAAGGGGGGGACTTTGAACACACCTTCGCACCGCGATAAATATACCGAATGTTTCATTTATTTAACAAAAATACAAAAAAAATCATGTAAAAAAATTTTATTTTTTTAGATGTTAGTTCAGTTCTTCAAGGGGGAACTTTTTTCCCCCTGGCCCGATTTTGCCCATTCACGAACTTAACCTGCCTATGAACATGAGACAAATTTTTGGCAAACTTCAGGAGTCTAGCTGTTTTATTTTGGACTGCATTGTGTTATCTACAGACAGACGGACGGACGGACGAACAGACGGACAAACAGACGGACATTCACAGAATGTCTTAGAATCGATCATAGATCAATAATATATATATGTTATGGGGTCCCCGACCGATCTTTCGATGCGTTACAATCGGAATGACAAAGTGAGTATACCCCCATACTGTGGTTGGAGGGTATAAAAATACAATTAAATAATGTTGACTCATGCAAGAAAAATTGCACTCACTATGAATTACTCATGCAAAAATTGTACACTCACGATCACGTGAGTAGCTAGACATTCGATTAAGCGTTATTCGTGTGACCAGCGCACATCTCCGGTGCTAACCATTAAAGCTGGGAACGCATTTAAGCGGGCACATTTAGGCGACTGTATTTTAAATATTATTTATGAAATTATAAACTGGTAGCATTTATACATTTAAGATTGCGAAAGCTTATTAGACATACAAACGTTTCATCTCAATGTGCCACAGATTATATGAAATTTTTTACGCATTTAAAAGTGATATAATTTATTGAAATCTTTTTATAAAAGCAAAAAGAGTAATTTATAAAACTTAGAAATGTAAACAGTGTTTTCCTTTTTTTAATCTGCGCCATCCATTTTTGATTCGCCATTTTTATTTTTTAAGAATTTAAAAAATCTGAGTTTATATTTATATTCGTGATTAACGATGCTCAATCAATAATTTTGAACATTAATTTAATATTTAAATATCTGGTCCGCCATATTGGATCCGCCATTTCGAATTTCGAATAGTTGATTCTGAAATCCCAAATAAACAAAATTATCAGTTACCCTGAAAATTTCAAGGTCACTGATAATTTTGTTTATTTGGGCACTTCAGTAAATAATACCTTGTCGTCTGACGAAGAGATTGGTAAGCGCATCGCCGCAGCCAATAGGAGTTTCTTCGGCCTAAGAAAGCATTTTATGTCAAAGTCACTTACTAGGACCACAAAAATAAGGCTTTATAAATTACTGATTCTACCTGTTTTGATGTATGCGAGTGAAACATGGTCTATATCTGATAAAAATGAGTCAAAGCTGGGAGCTTTTGAGCGTATGTTACGAAAAATATATGGTCCAGTATATGAAAATGGTTCTTGGAGAAGCAGATACAATAGTGAGCTCTATATACTGTTTCAAGATATTGACGTTGTAAAACGCATAAAGATTAATCGAATGCGATGGGAAGGTCATGTACAACGGCTTGACGACTCGAACCCGACGAAGAAAGTTATGCAATTTCAACCTGATGGACAGAGACAACGTGGCAGGCCCAAGCTAAGATGGAGTGATGGAGTCGATGAAGATTTTCGAAAAACTGGCACGAACAACTGGAGAACAGTAGCAGCAGATAGAGAGATGTTCAGAGCAAGATTGGAGGTAGCCAAGACCCACCCCGGGTTGTAGCGCTAATGATGATGATTCTGAAATCAGCTAAAGCATCCGAAAAATTATGAAAATTAAAAATTTTTTCCAAAAGAGACCACTTAAAAAAATTAAAATAAATTTGTCGTCATATTGAATCCGCCATTTTTAATTTTAAAAATATGAGCTCAAATTTCCAAACACAAATACATCGCCAGTGATTAATTTAAGAACAATAAGCTTAGAACTACAAAATCCATTCCACCATATTGGATCCGCCATTTTGAAATTCGAACCTTTAATTCCAAAATCAGATTAAGCATCCAAAAATCCATCGAAATCAAAGTTTTTAGCTAAAACAGACAACATAAAGAAAAACTTGAAATTGAATGTGTTACCATATTAGATTCTCCATATCGGATTACCCATTTTGAATTTTAAAAATCTGAGCTCTTATTCTTAATTACCGATCCAAAATACATCAGCAATGATTAATTTAAGTACAATAAGGCTAGAAAAAAAAAAAATCATGTCCGCCATTTAGAATTTCAAATATTTGATTACAAAATTAGATTAAGCATCCGAAAAACCAATAAAATCAATGATTTGGCTAAAACAGACAACATGGAAAAAAATAAGTTAAATTTGTTGCCATATTGGATCCACAGTTTTGAATTTTAAAAATCTGACTTCATATTCGTTATTACCAAGGAGAGGACTTTCATGCAAATGCATGTTTTTTCCCTTTAGTCATAGAACAGCATAAACAAAATATCTTTGCGAATCAAAGAATTTGCTTAAAAATGGCATCGATTCGTTAGTGCATATTTTTGCATATTTATCCTAAAATGCATATTTTTGCATATTTTGCTATTATTTCGCTATAAATGCATATTTTTAGGTCATATTTTGTATAAATTTTAGTTTTGTAGCTATTTTTAGCTATTTAAAAAAAAAAAAATTTATAACTTTTTTTTTGTATTAAAGCAATGTTAAATTTTTTTAAGATCATTTTTATTTTTACAATAACATTTTATACACCCGTATAACTGAGCTTACAATGGCAGACTGAATTCAAATGTTATGTTTTTTTTATACCCTCCAACTACAGTATGGGGGTATACTCACTTTGTCATTCCGTGTGTAACGCATCAAAATATCGGTCTAGGACCCCATAAAGTATATATATTTATGATCAGTGATCGATTCTAAGACATTCTAGCGATGTCCGTCCGTCCGTCCGTCTGTCCGTCTGTCCGTCTGTCCGTCTGTCCGTCTGTCCGTCTGTAGTTAACACGATGCAGTCCAAAATAAAAGAGCTAGAGTCCCGACATTTGGTACAAATATGTCTTATGTTAATAGGCAGGTTAAGTTCGTAAATGAGCAAAATCGGACCAGGGGGAAAAAAGTTCCCCCTTGAAGAACTAAACCAACCTCTAAAAAATACACTTTTTTACATGTTTTTTTTGTATTTTTGTTAAATAAATGAAACATTTGTTATATTTATCGGGATGGGAAGGTGCTGTCAACATCCCCCTGACCCCCATCACCCCCCCCCCCCAAAAAAAAAAACAAACGCCCCTGACAATTTTTTTTTTTTACATTTTGGAGGGTATAAAAGATTCGGCACAGCCGAATTTAACACTCTTACTTGTTTTTTAATAAAAGTAAAAAAAGAAGTGGATATTTATGATTTTTAGTGCATATTTTAAGATTTTTAGTGCATATTTCAAGAGTTTTTAGTGCATATTTTAGGCGCCTAAAACATAGTTTTTTAGTGCATGAAGGTCCTGTCCCTGGTTATTACCGACCCGAAATACATCATCAATGGTAAGCTTAAACACAATAAGCTAACAATTAAAAAATCGTCATTTTGGATCCGCCATTTTGAATTTTGAATATTTTTTTCCAGAATCGTTATCAGCGACCCATTAACACCCTTATGTAATACTCTTTTGGCATATAGGTTCAGCGGTCTATTTATTGCCACAATTCAGGGATGCTGGCCCACAGTGCAGTGGCGTGAAATTTTTACCGGACATGATTACGCCTAGTAGAAAAAAAATTTGCCCGCACGTAATAAATCGGGAAAACAAATTTGGAACACAAAAAAAAAATCGGTCTATATTGTCCATAAAGCATTTTTTTTTTAATTCAACATTCGCTCAAAATCGGTTTTAAATTGTGAAGGGTACTCATTCCTTCGGTTATGCCGTCTTTAAATTTTTAACTTGTTGTATGAGTCATCTCCCATGAGCTAACCATCCCAGCAAAATTTTCTGTTCCAAATAATCGGTTCTGGAACCCATCAAACTAACCTGCAACCGGTTCTATTTAACATTCCAATGATTTTTATTTGAAATTGTCCCGAAAGCAATCGTTTTTTAAAGCAAATACTTTGTTTAACAAATAATTTTACATGTTTGTTGTGATTACCCTAGAATGTATTCAAGAATCTATTGAACCAGGAATTTGTTTCAAAAAATTTTCCTGGGATAAAAAATAAAAAAAAAAATTTCAACAACAAAAAGGAAGTAGAAGTCAAATCAAAAAAAAAACTGTTCAATGTTAAAACTTAAATTAAAACTGACAACCGTCTACGACGTCCACCAACAAAGCAAAACTTCTTGTAACATTGTTACAAAAAAAAAAACGAACTGCAGGCAATATTATTACAATTGTAACTATAAAAAAAATAGGAAACTATTTTATATTCCAAGAATGTGCTGTAAACGAGACACGCACTTTGACTTTGTAGTCAGTCAAGGATCACTATTGTTGTTTGCTAAATTATAAAAGCAACGTTTTTGGTAAAAACATAAAATGAACAATTGTCCTGGGTGGTAAGAGTTATGAACTTGTTTAATACCCACACAAACATTATTTATATGCAATCTCTTGCACAAAATGTTGTTTAGCAATCAAAATATTTTTAAAATAATAAAAAAAAATATATTTTATATATTTATAATTTGAAATATAAGAACTTAGCAGAAAAGTGTGTCTCTCGATCCGAAATCACCTAACCCGTGACTGGTGAAAACGGACATTTCACTAAAATGCCTATCACGTGACAGGCATTTTTGACTTATCAGTAAACTGTCTCAAAAAAAAAACATATCACGTGACTGGAGACAATGAAAAATGCCTGCGAATTTTGTACTCTTGCCCAAAATATTAAATCATGATTATGTTTTGCGAAAGATTTGGGTGTACTTGCCAAAGCAAAGTTTTTTTAGAAAAAATAATGTTATATTTCTTTGCTATTCCATGCAAAACGAATTGAAATATCAGTCGAGGACCCCATTAAAAAACCAAAAGAGCTGTACATTTCGTTATTGAGTGCAAAAATAAGTGCAAAGGAGTGTTTTTACATTTTGGAGAGTATAAAAGATTCGGCACCAAAGAATATACCGCTCTCACTTGTTTAATGAACATTTGATAAACGAATGGAAAATTTTTATACGAAAAGCTTACAAGGGAAGTATCTCAACCCTTATGAACCGATTTGCCTTAAAATATATATTAAAGAGACGATTTTAAGGTTGGGGTGTCTCGGCTTATCGGCCATATCGGTGTTTAAAAATTTCGATGTCCCCTTATGAAACCATGTGGACCTTCAGGAAAATTTTTATAACTTCCGAACTAACAGGAATATCATCTAGGGCAAAAATACGGGTCGACTTAAATTTAATAAAGATTATTTCTTATCGATATGGATATCGTAGGTCTATGTCTTCACATAAGTACCCCCCAAAATTTACACATTTTCCTGAAAAAAATATTTAAAGAAGCCGAATTTTTACAAGGTTATGCCACCATTGGATAGGCATTAAAAAAACCTTTCAGATCATAGTTTCATATAGTTCCTCAAAAATAAATGGCTGAAAAATCCAAAAAACGATTTTTTCGCCATTTTTTGACCCATGTTTTGAACCCCTAAAGCCCCGATATGGCCGATAACCCGAGACACCCCAACCTTAGAATTTTCTCTTTGATATATATTTTAAGTTTCAGGCAAATCGGTTCATAAGGGTTGAGATACTTCCCTTGTTAGACTTGGTGAAGAGTAGTTTTGATAAAAAAAATGATTTTTTTTCACGAAAAACTAAATTATGTTAAAAAAAATTTAATGAATCCAAAATTTTTGATGAAAAAAAATATTGATGAAAAAAAGTTTTTGATGATTTTTTTTGATGAACAGAAAAATTTTTTAATGTAAAAAAAATTGACGATAAAAAATTTATGAAAAAAAAAAATTTTGGGTGAGAAAAAAATTTATAATAAAAAATTTGATAAAAAAATTTAATGAAAAAAACATGATAAAAAAAAATTTATGAAAAAAAAATGTTGATGAAAAAAAAAATTAATGAAAAAAACATGATAAAAAAAATTTATGAAAAAAAAATTTGATGAAAAAAAAAATTGGTGAAAAAAAAAAAATTTGATAAAAAAAAAAAAAAATTGATGAAAAAAAAATTTGATGGAAAAAAAATTAATGAAAAAAATTTCATGAAAAAATTAATGAAAAAAAAAAAAATTGATGAAAAAAAAAAATTTATGAAAAAAAAAAATTTGACGAAAAAAAATTGATAAAAAAAAACAAAAAAAGGTGATAAAAAAAAGAAAAAAAAGTATGATGAAAAAAAAAATTTTATGAAAAAAAAATTGATGAAAAAAAAATTGATGAAAAAAAAAATTTGATGGAAAAAAAATTTATGAAAAAAAATTTGATGAAAAAAATAAGTAAGAGAGTTAAATTCGGCTGTGCTGAATCTTTTTTACCCTCCAACATGAATAAAAAATAAAAAAAATCCAGGGGCGTTTTCTCATTTGGGGGGGGGGGGGCAAATTTCCTTTCGAATATGTGTTTAAAAAATAAGATGCTTTTTGTACACAAGAAATACAAGTTTATCATGATTTAAAAAAAATGTTTTATTCCACGCCCATTGGGAGGGTGGGGGAGGACCGAAAAAACGACATTTTCTAATTCTCTGGGTCCAAGTGCAGGACTTTGATCTTCTTGTAGCATAAAAATGTTGCATTTGATAAACAAAAACACAAAAAATCACGTAAAAATATGCTATTTTTCTGAGGTTGCTTTAGTTCTTCAAGGGGGAACTTTTTGCCCCCTAGTACGATTTTTCTCATTGACGACTTTAACCTGCCTATTAACATAAGACATATTTGTGCCAAATGTCGGGAGTCTAGCTCTTTTATTTTGGACTGCATCGTGTTAACTACAGACTGGCAGACGGACTGACGGACAGACGGACGGACGGACATCGCTAGAATGTCTTAGAATCGATCACCGATATTTTGATTTGTTACACACGGAATGACAAAGTGAGTATACCCCCATACTGTAGTTGGAGGGTATAAAAATTGATGAAAAAAATATGTTTTTTTTAAATAATTATGTTAATTACTTTGAAAAACGGGTTTATTCACCACGAGGTGAAATACTATCCAAGTTACAAACCCAAATTATTCAAATTTTTGGTTTTAAGAAAACGAAAATAGTAATTCTTGTTTTCATTTCCGTTAATTGTTATAAAGTCCAACTAAGGTGCCGTCCTGCAACTTTTTTAAAATTAGAAACCAGCCTAAAACATTAATATGTAAAAAAAATCAATTTTTCCAACCTTTACCAAATCCCGAACAAAATTTAAAAATTTTCTAAGTCCCAGACACATTTTTTTGCGTTTTGTAGTAAGAAAAAATCATCAAAAATAATGTTTTATGCGTTTTGGAGTAAAAAATTCATTAAGATTGACTTAAGACATTTTTGGGACATTTTTTTTTTTGTACAACTGTTACTAGTTATATATCCGGGGCTTAAACATTCCCTAACAAAAAATAATACGTATTTTTAAATGAAAGGTGTTGAATTTTTGACAGTTTTTTTTGGGTCCGGGTGATATATCAAGTGACCTATAATGGAATTATCACCTTTCCTGCATTTTTAAGTTTAACAAGGTCTACAAAAAGTTTTTTAAAACAAATAAATGTTTGCTGGGTTTAACTGTTAAACTACTAACATGTTTATGAACAAAGATTGTAAAACTTTAAATTAGAAAATAAATTTATTTTATAGAGTATGAATAATATTAATATACATTTCATATTACTCATACGCTATGTTGTTTCCATAAAAACAAGTAAAATTTATAACGAGTACCAAATTACCCCCTCTGGGCGTATGATTAATATTCATTAATATTTTTTCTCTTTGTAGAAAATTTCATAAACTAAAGAAATTTTATTAAATTCTAAATAAAGTTACGAATTCCCTTTGAATTCATAAAACACATGTGCAAAAAATTATTAAAAAATATTTTCACATTAAAGTTAACACAAAAAAAATTTATAATGGCCTGTTTTTAAGTCATAAAACATAAAATTTTATTTCTAAATTGCCATAGAAATAAAAAAACACAAAAATCTTTACAAATAAAATACTAACACAGAACCCATATTACGCTCTAGTAGGCCATATATCATATTTACACTTATGGAATTATTTTCCAAACGAAAAAATCCCAAGGAAAAAAAATTATTAGAAAAGAATAGAAAAAAATAAACTACAAGAGTTTTCAGGAAAATACAAAAAAAAAAGAAATCTACAATTTATTGTGTGAATAATTTTATAAATCGAGCAATATGAAAAATAATGTGCATAACAACACCTTATTTTTTTCAGAATCATGATAATCATCATCATACAGGCATTTTAACAAGAGAAAGAAAAACATGGAGAATTCCAAAAAATATAACCCAGCAAAAAATTGGATTTAGAGAAGTTTTTTTTTTCAAAAATCTAATGTCAGATTTTAAGCAATATTATCTTTAACATAAGTCTTACACAGAAAGAATTGAAAACGAAAGTCAATCAACAAAAACGCGGATTCAATTAATTTTTTAATTAAAACTCCTCCGATAAAGAAAATTGTTATATCAATCATCAAATTGTAGGTGATTAATTGATTTATATTTCAATTAACCATTTTTTCGATTTTGATTAAAAATTATTATAAAGATTATAAATTTTTTATTAAAAGTCAATTAAAATAATGATTGGTTTAACAAATGAATTTCAAGCTTATGGAGAAATTATGAAGAAATTCATATTTTTTGCTTTCCAATATGTTGCCGACAGTAAAAAAAAGTAAAACCCTTGTATAAAGTATATTGTTGAATTAATGTATACAAATAAATTGAAGCGAAAAAAATCTGGTATGTTGAAAATTTGTAATTTGATAGTTAAAAAAAATATCAAAAATGTTGATCAAAACAATAATTGACTCATTTAAATTTCGTTGATCAATATATTTAACTTTTTTTGTAGAAAAAGTTTTAGAATATGCACACCCATGTACAAATTGATTACACCAAAAAGGAAACACATATCAAATTACTGGAAAAGTCTCATAATACCATTTTACCTTGTTTTTTAACAAAACAATTTCAATCGAAATTTAAATTTTTTTTGTAATTTTACACATTTTTTTTGTAATTTTACAAATTTTCAACATTGTTTTACAAAAAAAAAAAATCTAGTAAATTCACGTGATTTTCTTGTAAATTTTATTGCGCTTAAAAAGTTGTAAATTTAAAATTTTATTGGTAAAAATCTTGTAAAATTACGAAAAATCTCGTAATTTTTCCAAGGAATTCTCGTAAAATAGGAGGGAGCAAAAAATCTAGTAAAAACACGAAACCTCCTTGTAAAAGTTATCGCGTCGAAATTGTAAATTTATAATTTTATTGGTAAAAAGCTTGGCAAATTGCAAAATTGTTGGTTAAAAGTTTGTAAAGTTACAAGAAATTCTTGTCAAGTAGGAGGTAGCAAAAAAAGTTACAAGTTTTTCTTGTCATTTTACAAGGTGAATTAAGTGACTGTGAGTGATTTTTATTTCAATCACGTGATTGTGAGTGAGGGTGAGTTGAAAAAAAATGCGAGAGTGATAAGTGACTGATTTTACTAACTTTATTCGTTTCTTATCATTTCTTGCCAAAAAAATAAATATTTTTTGGTATTTTTTTTTTTTGAAAAAAGTAAAAGCAATGTACTTTTTTGAAAAAGTGCTTTTTTCTAAAAAAATATACTATATTTTTTTGGGCATTTTTCTTTTTTTTAAAGTAAAATAAATTACCTTTTTGAAAAAGTACTTTTTTGTTAGAAAAACCTTTTTTTTCTAAAAAATCTCTTTTTATGAATATGAGTGATTGTGAGTGATTTTTATTTCAATCACGTCATTGTGAGTGAGGGTGAGTTCAAAAAAAATGCGAGAATGATAAGTGACTGATTTTACTAACTTTATTCGTTTCTTATCATTTCTTGCCAAAAAAAATATTTTTTGGTATTTTTTTTTTTTTTTTGAAAAAAGTAAAAGCAATGTACTTTTTTGAAAAAGTACTTTTTTCTAAAAAAAATCTATTTTTTCTAAAGAGTACTATATTTTTTTGGGCATTTTTCGTTTTTTTTAAAGTAAAAGAAATTACCTTTTTGAAAAAGTACTTTTTTGTAAAAAAACCTATTTTTTCTAAAAATCTCTTTTTTCTAAAAAAATCTCTTTTTTCTAAAAAAATCTCTTTTTTCTAAAAAGTACTGGGGCATTCCATGTCAAATCGGACACTTTGAATATTATTTTTTTAGATTTTTCTAATTTGTTTACAGTTTTTAGTACCGTTTGAAAACCCCATCGTGGTAAATTTTCAGATATTTTTGATGACCCGTTCAAAAGATATCGAAGTTTTAAAAATTTGTAGTTTGTTCCTTTACTCAAACTTCTTTTACTCATAACTTCTTCAATAATGGTCCAAATTGCAATTTTTTTTTTTCAAAATTTTTATATAGTGTAGGTATGTTTTACAAATATGTATGTTGGAGGGTAAAAATAAATGGGAGCCGGTCTCACTAATGACCCCTCTCGGACGTACCATTGGACTGGTAGAAGCTGATTAAATAAAACAAATTTACAAAAAATAAAAAAAATTGTATGGGGACCGCCTTAACAGTTAAAGATAGAGGGTAGGTGCCATCAGAGATAATGTTTGGACTAAAAAAATATTGTAGGTCGGTCACACATTTTGTTGCTCTAAGGGCACTCTTAGGGCAGTTAGAGCAGTTGGAGCAAATTTTAAGAAATGTCGTTTTGTGTGGGAGCCCCTTTAGAAATTGGAGATAGGGTATTAGTTTGTTCCAAAGAAATGTTAAGACGTAAAAATTAATGGGGGTCGGTCTTGGAATATGACGCACCATTGGAGCAATAGAATGATTTTAAGATTGGAAAATTACAACAAAATATTTTCAAAAAAATTTAAAAATAGTAATGATCGCTTTCCCACGATCTTCCTGGGCAAAAAATTTGTAGAATCGATAAAAGTTTTACACAAAAAAATCAAAAAAAAAAATCGCAGAGTACAAAAATTTTCAAAAATGAGATTTAAATTTTAAAACTAAAAAATCTCATACTAGAGCGCTTTTAAGAATTTTTTGGGATTTTTTTTTTTTTAATTACGTAAAAAAACAAAAATTTTGAAAAAAAAAATTTGTAATTTGGACCATTATTGAAGAAGTTATTATTAAAAACTTCCAACTTTTTAAAATTTGATATCTTTTGAACGGGTCATCAAAAAATTCTGAAAATTTGCTACGAAGGAGTTTTTGAAGTTCTAAAAAAAAAATTTCAAAGTGTCCGATTAGAAATGGAGTGCCCCATATATAAAAAAGCTACATAAAATGTGTATAGCGCTTTTTTATTTTTGTTTCAATTCAATTTTATTGATTTTTAAAAATTTTACAAAAATATTCATATCACCATTTAAATTTTCCAAAAAAAAAAAATAAAAAATGGAGTTTTTTGAACAAAATCTCAAAATTTGTTTCCCATTGACTATTTCATAGAGATTAAGACAAACTTTCATTTAATCTCGATTAAAGTCAAATCAGACCATTTAAGCCCATGGCTCTCCCCGATCAAAGTTTTTGGTGAACATTTTCTAAACCAAAACTCTTATCGAAGGACGCCACGAGTTAAAATAATCGGTTTTGACTCAAATTAATTTTTAATGAAAGTTTGTGTCAAGCTTTATAAAGGAGTCATGGAAACAAAATTTTTTTTTTTTTTTTTATTTTTTGACCGTAGGAATAAAACCGACATTTTTGCAAATTTCAATTATTGTTATTTGAAAACCATTCGACTGATTTTAAAAATTTCGTGTAACACAGAAAAAAATATGTGGGAAACAAATTTAAGTAATCACTTGTTTAAATTAAAAAAAAAAATATGAGTAATTTTTTAATTGACACAATTAAAAATTTAGTCAAAAATGTTAAAAACAATTTAAGTGAGTAACTTAATAAAAATTTAATATTTTTTTTTTAATTTTTGTTTAAACTCTCGTAGTTTCTTAAATTCTCATTAAGTTTATTGTTTTTTGTATGTATATAAAAGTTTGTAATCGTCTTTAAAAAATTTTTCTATGTCTTTGAGACATAAATATGTTTGGTAAAGTTTGAAAAAAACAAGTTTTTTGTTATTTTTTTGTAGAAAAATTAAAACTTTTTAAAAAAATACAGCTTTACCACAAGAAAATAAAATAAATTTAAAATGAGCTTTTAATTTTATTTCCATACAAATTGTTTTTGTTTTTAAAATCGACTTTCAAAAAATGTATTGAAAATTTGAAATTTAAAATAAAACTTTTGTTAAAATAGACTTTTTGTTTTCTTGTGGTAAGGGCCATAAATTGATAAATTTTTAGTAAATTTTTACTTTACACAATTAAACAGTTACTTAAAAAAAAGAAAAATTTTGAGTAAAGTTTTAATTGTGTCAATTAAAAATTTACTAAAATTTTTTGGCAAACATTTAGTAAATTTTTATTAAAAGTTTACTCAATACTATTAAATCGTTTACTGGTGCAAAATTGAGTAATTTTTTACTTAATAGTATTAAAAATTTACTTAAATATTTTTTTTTAATTTTTTTCTGTGTAGAGCATCGAAATTAATTATTTTTTATTTTTTTTTATTCCAAAACTTTGACCACAGGGCGTCACGGGTTGATTTAATCCGATTTGCCTCAAATTTTTACCACATAATTAAACCCTACACCACTCTGTGGTACAGGGTGTAATGAGTTTGTGCTGATGTTTGTAACTACCCGAAATATTGGTCTTAGACCCTCTTTCAAGTATACCGATCGACTTAAAATCACTTTTTGAGTCGATTTAACGATGTCCGTCCATCCGTCCGTCCATGTAAACGTTGTGCGCACGCTACAGGTCGCAATTTTT